>JAWPHD010003165.1:0-226561 GCA_037043455.1 Cyrtodaria siliqua
AAACATATTTGTATTGCACTGTTCTTTTGCTATATAGCACTTCATTTTAAATACGGATTTTGTCTAGCTTAAGGGACCGTGTGCAATCTGAGATGGTAGTTAATAATAAGAATACATCTGAAATGATTAGCACAAATTGTAAGCTATCTTTTTACTGTATAGACAAAGAAAAATGCAAATATTTTTTGTGATGTTGTTTGGTATTATAACGTAATTTTTTTTAGCACATTTTAGGCTATGTAAGATGGTCGATTTTTCGTAGTGGAGGCAGACCACAAACTTATTCCTCGGTGAACCAGTACTATTATACCTCCCGCCATCCTTAAGAAACATTATTTTTTTCTCTTACAATGTTGAGATCCCAGTGGGATTCAAACCTGCGGTTTACAATGCAACATCGTTAACCCCTAGACCACGGTGGGAGCATAAATATAAATAATAAGTTGGTATGCGATTAGAGTGTGTTTTAACCAAGTTTATCACATAACATTGCGGTTGTGGTGAGTGTAATAACATCATTATCAATATTTTCCGATATTCCACGTCATGGACGTCACGTATAATGTACATTTTCTGACGTAATGTGACGTTATAAGTTATGTGATAAATTAGAATCTAACATTCATTCTCATTAATTATTGAATTTATTAAACTCGTTAGCAAAAATGATATTATGCTCGGCAAGAGCCTCGCATATATATCATTTTGCCAACTCGTTTAATAAATTCAATAATGAATGAGTACTCGTGTAAGATACTCTATTTTATCATATATTGCCAAGAATCATAAAAAAAATATTCTACTTATATTTGTGAATTGAACTGAATTTGGTTATAAGGGGCACCAACACATGAAAGGTATATGGCGCCTAACAGTCATGAACATGCCAGGATCATCATCCTCCATGTAAATCGAGATAAAATATTGAAATGGCCTAGAACCTTCTCACCCTGAACTTGCAAGAGTTGCTGAAAATTCTATCGTAGAAACTCCATTACGCTGGAGCCACGTTTATTGTTTCTTTTATGTGAGCGAGATGGCACCTGAAACAATGCAGGTTCATGATAAGACCTTTAATGAACCATGAACAAAAAATGATAAAGATAGAACATGAATATTGGGAGGATTCTACCCCTCTGCCTACCCCACTATATTTAATATATTTGTGAATGAAATATGTAGTGCATGCAAGTGCAGAGGAGAATACTTTGAAGGGTAATATATAAAAGCATCTGCAATATGTTTTCCAAAATTTTAAAACTGTTTTGTCAACTATGAATGTTGTTCTTAGCTTACAATGCATACCCGATTTAATTCAATTGTAATACAAGTTTATCAATGCCTTAACCATTCAAAATTGCCGACAGTCCCTTTAATAAAATCATTGAAATACGATACAGATTTGTAAAGGGATGTAGGCGACACAGTCAGATCAGCTCTATTATTGAGAGTTTCTGAAAAACTCTGGAAAAAAGGTGAAAGGAATTTTCAAATCGGATAATAAACAAAAAGATATCACCATTTGAAGGTTGTTCTAAAATGGATATAGGAGACGCCATTTTGAGAACTATGATGTCATAGTTCTCAAATTACCATGTATGAAATATTGATTAATATTTAAAGCCAAAGAAAATCACTGCAAATCCTTTACCAGTCATATAAAGCATTATTGCCATTAAGTATACATATTTTCATACAGTTGCTTTCATTTTCCCCTATAAATCAATAAATGTTCATACTTATAAATATTCCAAATATGGTAATTTAGACTGTGATGTCATAGTTCTCAAAATGGTGGCTTCCATATCCGTTTCAACAGAATTTTCTAACTATCATATCTTTGTTGTTTATCATCCAATTTGATAATTCTTCGCCCTTTCCAAGTGTTTCAGAACTCCTCAATAATAAAAGATTTGTTTGGCTGTGTTGCTACATTCTCTTTAACACAAAAAACACTACAATTATCCCATGTGTATACGGCATAGACTGTTCATATTTTAAGCATGCATAATCTATTTCAATACTGTCAAAGGGACGGCACGACAATCTTGAAGTTTTTATCAAGCATTAAAATTAGCACCCTCACGGAATTTATCTTAATCAAGTAGTGATTTTCACTTTAAACACTGCTTGCATATATTTTCAATTAAAGGTAATAAAATGTTGGATTTTTCAATTTCTCTTCGTTATTCTACCATGGTCAAGAGATATTATTGGTTGCAATATTATCAAAAAAAATGCAAAAACATTGGATTTTGAACTATTTTAAATAATTGTTATTAACGATATGCAAATATGCAAGTTATGAAGAAAAACTAACAAGATGCTGGTTTTTAAAGAAATCAATATTGCCGTGTGTCCCTTTAAAAGCAGACAGGATTAAAATATTTAACATTGAATTAGCAATACATGTTAGTTGGTGCAAAGCCAAGAACATTTACAATTTGACATCATATCATTATATCAATTCAGTTCTTTATACAATTTCAAAGAAAAATAATGACATATATTAAAGGGGTTGATGCACTATTTTCAATGATATTGTGATGTTGAATAATGTATTACTAACATATCTGCAATAAATATTACTAAACTAAACTATTTTCAAACAATATGTGTTTTAAAGGGCTCTGCACAACTTGAAAAATGCAGAAGGAATTATCAAAAATGCCATGAAAAATAAAGGAAATATGAACTATTGAAAATTGCAAAGAAACATAAATTGGAAGCGGCCATTTTGGAACGATGACGATCATTGCGCCTTATATATGGAATATAGGAAGAAAACATCCTTTCCAGCAAAGACAATCACTGCATATGAAAAATAAGCAATATAATTTATACAATTTTACGTCTGTATATTTATTTTTAATCGGTTTGCAGAGCGATTTTCTTTGCTTTCAAATATATTTTGTCAATATGTCAATATATGGCAAAAGGCGAGATGTCGTCATCATTCCAAGATGGCTTGCTTCCTTTTATGTTCTTTGCAAGTTTTCAATAGCGTCATATCTCCTTTATTTTTCATGGCATTTTGATAAATTCTTTCAGCTTTCTTCATGTTTTTTAGAGCCATTTATAAATAAATCTTGTTTGAAAATAATGCATAACAACCCCTTTAACACAACAAGATTAAAGGAGAACTGTAGCTTTACAGCCAAACAATCTTTATATTGAGAGTTCTGAACATCTTGGAAAAAGGGTGAAATAATAATCAAAATCTGATAATAAAGAAAATATGAGCAGTTGAAGGTTCTGTTGAAACGGATACGGAAGCTGCCACTATGAGAGCTATGAATTGAATTGAACTGAATGTTGTTTAACGCGGCTCATCAACACACATACAGATTATTTAGAGCCGCCCAGAGAGAGGGAAGGATACATAGGAATCCGGGAACAATGCCCTACTCTTATTATCGAATAGATTCCTATGGTTCTTTAACGTGCTCGGAGAATGACATCACAGTCTATAATGACCATATATGGAATATTTATAAATATTGTAATTTACTGAGTTATAGGAAAACATAACAGCAGCTGTATGAAAAAGTTGTATACTTAAATAGTAATAATGATGTATATGACCAGTAAAGGATTTTGCATTCATTTGCATTGATTTCCTTTGCTTTAGATGATATTTATCAATATGTCATACACGGTAATTTGGAACTATGACATGATTGACCTCATAGTTTCCAAAATGGTGGCTCCCATATCTGTTTTAGAACAAACTTCAAATGGTCATATCTTCTTTGTATATCATCTGATTTTGAAACTTCCTTCCATTTTTTCCAAGTTTTTCAGAACTTGCAATAATAAAGCTTTTTTGTCTCTATGACTACAGTCCCTTTAATTTAATATCATAAAGCAGAGAGTTAATCGATTTGACTCATCTAGCACTCAGTTTCAAAAATGTTGTGTTTAAAAATTGTATTAAAACTATCAAAACTTCATGTTGGTGTGTGATTTTAAAGACATCCAGGTATCTTGATTCTTTTCACTAATAAGCTGCAGCAAATGAATCCATGCATTTTAGTTTTTCATTAATGATCGACAGGGTTAAACTAAAATAGCCTGATCTTAAGTGAGTTATTACATAATAAATGAAAAAAAGTTAATAAAACAATTTCATTAAATTTGCATATCATAGTTATGCTATGATATTACTATTGCTATATGTTTTCAGAATTACAGTTCGAACAGAATGGCACATTTGTACAACATTACAATGAACAACCTTTTTATTATAATAAAGACCTTTCATTATAATTTCCTTAAAAATTGTTGTTAACTGCATGCGTTGTAACCCACTGTGGATAAATGCGACAGGTTAGACTGAGGGGCACGTAGTAAAGGCACATGCATTAAACTGTTGCACAGGAAGATCAACACTCATGGTGAGCATGTGCAATGTTTCAAGAAGATCTCGAGAACAGTTTAGGGGTTATGCTCCTCAAACAAAAGAAATAAATGAATCACTATCTTCAATCTTGTTTTCTTGGAAAAACAAACATTAATAAATGAAAGTTCTATATATCAAATGCACCACCAGACAATTAGCTTTATATGTATAGCAAGTTTCACCACCCCCAGCAACACCCAACCCAACCCACAACCACACACACACACACCCCACCCCACCTCCACCACCCCCACATAAAAACAAGGACAACTTCGTTTTAAAGGGGATGAGAACAGGGTATATACCCAGTCAAACCCAATACATGTATATAATCTTTGAGGGACACCTTCACTTGGGGTGAAATTTGCCAGTGGGAAACTAAGTGTGTGTTTGTTTGATTTGTTTGTTTGATGGTGCTTTACTTTAATTTTAGCCCATGTAAGGCCATATATGACGGTCAATTTTTTTTGTGATAAAGGCAGACCACCCTGTTTTTCCTGGGTTGAACTAGTTCTATATACCTCCCGCCATCCGTAAGAATCAACCGTGTGTTTCGAGAACTTCAGTTAGTAAGGAGCAAATGACTTACAGACGCAACAATAATAATATATAGCTTTTTTTTTTTTAAATATGAACAGAGCAAAAAAGTAATACAAACCACATGACAGCACCGACGGTTAATATGTATCACTTGTACACTGAGGTATTAGGTAGGTCCAGGCCCTATGGTGGCATTATACAAACATAGCCTGACACGGTACATTCAAATTGAATTGGTTATTATGGCACACCAACACAAAAAGGTTATATGGCACCAACAGAAATGAACATTTCAGTCCACTCTTCATTTACATCTAGATAAAAAATATGCAGAATGAGCCTAGAAACGTCTCACCTGCAGAACTGCTGCAAATTCTATTATAAACACTCCATTTTCGCTGGAGCGATCCAAAACATTAAACACATCTAATACTTCTGATATAACAGGGCACATTATAGAAGTTTTCAACGGTTCCAATGCTATTCTACTGTTGTTAGAATGATACTGTTTATTATCTCTTACTACTGTTTGTAAAGAAAAAGAATGTATCATTTTATTACAGTATAATCAAGTCAATATTTGTATAGCATGCTTTCTGTTGTTCTCCACATTTCTAGCCAACATTCCCTTAACAAGTTTGTCTAAATGCAAATATTTCATTCTATTAAAAATATCCATAAAAGAATATGGATGTCGGACATTGTAAACAATACAGGTGCCACACATTGAAAACAGAACCAATGCCAGACATTGTAAACAATACCGATGCCAAAAGAGGATGTCCAACGAGGTGCCGGACGTCGTAAACAGTACCGGTGTCAGACATGCTAAACAATACAGGTACCGGACATGGTAAACAATACCAGTCCCGGACTTTTTGCCTAATTATTTTATCACAGTTCATCTATGATATGTAAACACCGTTATCAGGTCACAGTTTTAAACATGTCTTCTACTTCAAAGTTTACCGTACATAATCTCACTGTTCTTACTTCTAATCATAACAAAAATTCCGAGGTATCATTATCTTGAGCTAAATCGACTTGAGCTAAATCACAAGTGATAGTTGCTGTTCCGTCAGTCCGGTTTCCCCGACATCAGCCAATCAAACTGCGATTTAGATAATACACTGACCTTAAACCAGATTTGAAACATATTCGTTGATTGGTCAATTGAATGTTGTTTAACGGCTCATCAACACAGTATAGGTTTATAGAGCCACCCAAGAGAGAGGGGAAGGATACATAGGAATCCGGGAACCTGCCCTACTCTTATTATCGAATAGATTCCTATGGTTCTTTAACGTGCTCGGAGGATAGACCGATATACGGGACCGCCCGGTTTACGTCCCCATCCGACGGACGGCGTTGATTGGTCAGAAGTTAAATCCGGGTTATTTGGCTACTATAGTTCCGACCATGCCCGAAAGCTAGGTTGGAACTATAGTTACTTTAGTTGTTGACTACTGGTCTTCATTTGGATCAATTTCTTCAGCTTTCATCCGTTTTTGCGCACAATATGAGCTTAGTAATTTATGTGCCATAAAACACCATTCATTCATTCATTTGGATCTGTAGTCACTATCGACTGAACGATAGTTCCAAAATGAATTCGCTCCTTGCCTACACTGTTTTGACATGAAAAACATCAGTTTGATTACCTCCCATTACAGACTCTCAAGGTCTAAAGTAGTGCAACTCATGTTAATGGAACTGGGTCAATCTGGAAGAAATTGAATGTTGTTTAACGGCTCATCAACACAGTATAGGTTATTTAGAGCCGCCTCAGAGAGAGGGGAAGGATACATAGGAATCCGGGAACCTGTCCTACTCTTATTATCGAATAGATTCCTATGGTTCTTTAACGTGCTCGGAGGATAGACCAATACGCGGGACCGCCCGGTTTACGTCCCCATCCGACGGACGAGACTAAGGGAAAGTGTCTTGCCCAAGAACACACCGACAGAACTCAGTAGCACCCAGGGCCTCCGGTTACAAATCCGCCACGCCAACCCTCCAATCTGGAAGAGTATTTGGTTAATTTATAAATGCAAGGGCAAACCATTATAATGTGCTTCAGTTTCATATGCAATAAATAAGCTGCCTATTAACCTTGGGAGAATTATTATTTATGAAAATGTTAGGACTACCAGATTGGTATTTGTGTTTCATCACTATTAATTCATTTGGGGTTCATATTACTAGCAGTTATAATTATTCTCACGCACTTGACGAAAGTCCTGCAATCCGAATGGTTGACGTTAAAAAATGTGCGACTATTAAATAGTGCATAACCCATCGCAAATCCAGTCATGTGACGTTAAACCATCAAAAACATGACATCATTTATTTTTATTTTAATGCATTTGTGAGTAAAACAGTCAAAAACAATGAAATGCTTAAGAAACGGGTCAACCCGTATTAAAATTTGACTTTTGCAACGGTATATCTGTCATTTTAACAGTCACAAATCAATTAGAACGTCTCCGATAACGCGTGCCATTAAACAAAATTTGCGACTTCTAAACTTCGCAAAATTCAAAATACCAACACAGTTAACCCTATATTAAATACAAATGGAGTTAGATCACAATACAAGAATTTATTATAGCCTTAAAGCATCAAATAAATTAATATTCATGATTTATGCACCAACGACTGGCTAAGTCGTAGAGTTTTCTCGACCAAAGTAGATTTCATTAACAATAATTAAATGGATTGTTTTACGGGGCCTAGTCTAGTGCAAATGTGCACTGAATATGTGACTGAAACACATGACTGATGTACTTGTAGATTGACACTCATTATACCTCTAGATCGTCTCCAGTCCCTTTAAGTTACACTATCTAGTCCATCTGGTTTCTGACCTCCAGATCGTCTCCAGTCCCTTTAAGTTACACTATCTAGTCCATCTGGTTTCTGACTTCCAGATCGTCTCCAGTCCCTTTTAGTTACACTATCTAGTCCATCTGGTTTCTGACTTCCAGATCGTCTCCAGTCCCTTTAAGTTACACTATCTAGTCCATCTGGTTTCTGACTTCCAGATCGTCTCCAGTCCCTTTAAGTTACACTATCTAGTCCATCTGGTTTCTGACTTCCAGATCGTCTCCAGTCCCTTTAAGTTACACTATCTAGTCCATCTGGTTTCTGACCTCCAGATCGTCTCCAGTCCCTTTAAGTTAAACTATCTAGTCCATCTGGTTTCTGACTTCCAGATCGTCTCCAGTCCCTTTAAGTTAAACTATCTAGTCTATCTGGTTTCTGACTTCCAGATCGTCTCCAGTCCCTTTAAGTTACACTATCTAGTCCATCTGGTTTTTGACTTCCAGATCGTCTCCAGTCCCTTTAAGTTACACTATCTAGTCCATCTGGTTTCTGACTTCCAGATCGTCTCCAGTCCCTTTAAGTTAAACTATCTAGTCTATCTGGTTTCTGACTTCCAGATCGTCTCCAGTCCCTTTAAGTTACACTATCTAGTCCATCTGGTTTTTGAGAAACAGAGCTAAACACACAAAAACTAATTTTCAAAGTAAATGTCCCAGAAGATTTAATGTTTCGTGTCATTTGTAGACCTTCTATACTGTATTAGGGAAAGCTAAACTATTCCAAACACAACAATGATACTAGTTTGGCTGATCTAGTGCATATAGTTCACAAGAAATAGAGCTAAATTATAATGAAAACTGACTAGGGAATACAGTTTCAAAGGAACAGAGCTAATCATAAAAAATGCAAAATGAACAGTTCATGAAACTACTGTTTTAATGAGCTATACAACCCAACATATGATCCAATGACGGCAGTTCCACAGAATATAATTGAATTGAATTGGGGTTTTAAGGTGCACAAACACATGAAAGGTTATATGGCACCTAAACGGAATGAACATGCCAGGCTCATCCTCCATGTACATCGAGATAAAATATGGAGAACGGGCCTAGAACCTTTTCACCCTGAACTGCAGAGTTGCTGCAAATTCTATTGTAGACACTCCATTTACGCTGGAGCGATGTTATAGTTTTATTGCCACTGCTCTAGTGATATGAGCGAGATGGCACCTGGAACTATGCAGGGGTCATGATAAAGACCTTTAATGAGCATGAACAAAAAATGATAAAATGAACATGAAATTCGGGGGGTTCTACCCCTCTGCCTTTCCCTCCAATGGGATCTGCAGTGGCCCTATTCTTTGCCCCGTAACCACACGGGAATATAAAAGTAATAATAAATTATGTCTTATTTTTTCTTCTCGAAGGCAAAACAAACACTGTCATGGATGTAAAAACACAACAGTAACACCGAAACCATGTAATTGATGGATAACAAAATTATCAACAGACGCATGGTAGATAAACAACCTTTCATACATAAAAAAAATACTGCAATTTTCACCCATTTATTATTAATACTCCAAACAAACTAGTTTTTTGCTTCATGTTTTGATAAATATAAATTGAAATATGTATTTAAGCATCTGAATTTTAATAGTTTACTTTTTCAATCATTTAATCAGACTGGTTCTCTGTCTAAGTATTAAACGATGACGGAAGTGAGAACAAGACTGCCTTATTTGGTGTTTCAATATTAAATAGGAAAGATGGCAGGGATATTTCAAGATAAAAATGTATTGCACTTCAATGAAGCATTTTAAAACATGTGAGTGGTGATGTCACTTTGAATCAGTAATATACTTGAAACACAAGCCTCAAGGCTTAGCACTGATGCCCATATCTTAGGCCAAACAAAAAAATACTTGTGTTTCCGGTGGCCCGACCGACCCTATTTTTAAGGGGCCGACCCCAAAACATTTATGAGTTTTTTTTTTATGACAAAACAAAACAATGATTTATCACAATATATCGAGGTAAACTGACATCACAGAGCAACTTTCAGCTGTACCATCAACTTGTATGGGGTTAATGAGATAAATACATGTAGAATCTCACAATATATTGCTCCAAAAAAAAAAAGAAAAATGCCTACCTACCGATCCTATTTTTATAGAGCATGCAATAGGAAACACACCTATTTTTTTGTTTGGCCTTAGCTATGTATCTATACAACTGCCTTGCAACAATATGGTTTCAACGATACCTTTTATGACTAAATAATTTCAAGGAATTATTTCAACATTATAACACATTTCACCTAATAGTAGAACCTCTCCTAATAGAAGTGCTCCCAACCCACAACAGTTTAATACTACGGTAACTCATTAATCATTTGAAACATCATCAAATTTGGACCTTTTATGACTAAAGAATGTCACGGAATTATTTCAACATTATAACATATTTCACCTAATAGTAGAACCTCTCCTAGTAGAAGCGCTCCCAACCCACAACAGTTTATTACAAACTCATTAATCATTTGAAACATCATCAAATTTGGACCTTTTATGACTAAAGAATGTCAAGGAATTATTTCAACATTATAACACATTTCACCTAATAGTAGAACCTCTCCTAGTAGAAGCGCTCCCAACCCACAACAGTTTATTACAAACTCATTAATCATTTGAAACATCATCAAATTTGGACCTTTTATGACTAAAGAATGTCACGGAATTATTTCAACATTATAACATATTTCACCTAATAGTAGAACCTCTCCTAGTAGAAGCGCTCCCAACCCACAACAGTTTATTACTCATTAATCATTTGAAACATCATCAAATTTAGACCTTTTATGACTAAAGAATGTCAAGGAATTATTTCAACATTATAACATATTTCACCTAATAGTAGAACCTCTCCTAGTAAAAGTGCTCCAAACCCACAACAGTTTATTACTAACTCATTAATCATTTGAAACATCATCAAATTTGGACAGTTGAAACCATCATCCATCATTGTATGTATTTAACAGGTGACTATGCATTAATTATAAACATGACACATTGGTTAAATCTATAATTCAATATTCACAATAAAGAAGTTGTAGATTCGAGTTCACCAACCTTGAATTACTGATATCTAACAGCATAGTCTGCACGTTCAGGAAGACCTTTTACAGCAACCTTGTTACACAGGGCTTAAATTTAAGTGGTTTTACTGGCATTTTGCCAGATAATTTCTCAAAATGTCAGTATATTTATGAAGCACTGGCAATATTTTGCAAGAGCTTAACAGCCTTCTAGTTTAGAAGATTAATGAAAAGTAAAACTATTTAGGCATAATATAGTTTATAAAAAATAAATAATTTATAGGCAATTAATGGCCAGTCAAATCAAATGAGAGTTATTGTTTATTGTTTGCTTGAGTAAGCCATAATTTGCCAGTTCATTTTTTATCCACTGCCAAAAAAATGCCAGTTGACAAAAAAGCTAAATTTTGGGCCCTGCAACACTTAAACCACACAGCTGTAACACTAACCGAGAAAATAGGAACCATATGCATCAGCCATGCCATGTAGGTGATAGAAAATCATACGAAAAACAAAAGTATATAAGCTATTGAAATCCGCCCATGTTCCCTGTATCACAACGAGATTCTCCTCGGTATATGCTGCCTACATAAATAATCACAGGTTCTTGTTGAGCAGACCCACTCCCTCACACTCTATCACAGTCTGGCCTACGGAGATATGGTTTACTGTAAATTTGGCCTGAAATATACAATTTATTACATTTCTTTGAGTGAAAGATTGGGATTTCTCAGTGAAAGACTATTCATAATTGCTAAATATTAATAACTAACTCCGAACACAAAAATAACTGTGACGTTGAGTCATGACGTCAATGAATTGTTGCTGATGTCGACGTCATCTGTCGATAACGTTCAATAAAGCGAATAATTTTGATTAAATTCATACATAAACTGATTTAAAATGTAATAAATAGATGTGGCATTTCAAACTTTGAAATAAGAATGCTTCATTGGCTCGACATCACATTTCTGTGTTATTATTTTGTCAGATAAAAGAGCAGCCGGTGCATCTAGCCTTTCTGCATATACATTTTCTAAAATGTCAACATGTGCAATAGTTGGCAATACAACGTTTTGTCACTGATAACAAAGCTTCAAAGTACTAGTATTTCAATGTGTTGCATCAGACAATGATGATAACACAAATCATCCTTATTTTCGACCTCGGTAGCAAAACACAAAATCAAAAAGACTGAAGTATAAACGAACTTACATCTGTCAACTGTTTGGCAACATGTATGGCCGTCTGTGTGTGCAGAGTGACAGGTCCACACCGGATGGAAGACTTGCCATTAGCCAAAGCCATTAGAATAATCAACTGTGGAAAGAATAAACAAAAGAATAATATGTATGTTCTGGAATAAAGACTGGCAGATTCCATTTTGAGTTACATTTTAGCATTATACATGTGCTTTCAAGTAGCAAATATTTTGAATATTTTTATACAAGAAACATGGTTAATTGACTAATTGAATGTTTCACATACTTAGACAACCATATAATGTGTTTCATATTTGATAACTATCACTTATTTAGCTGTTTAGGCAGTACTTAACTAGAAAATGTGTCCCATGGAACATGGATGCCCTGTTTTATCACTGTCAATCACATAAAAATGGATGCTTTTTCATACAGACGAACAGACAGTTGGACAGTCGGTCAAATGTACGTCCAGGCATAAGGACAGACAAAGGTACACTATATGCCCATACCACTGTGGTGGCATGGCATAAAAATAGGTTGACTAATGGTATTTAAATATAGGTTGACAACATTTAATGGTCTTTAAATATAGGTTGACCAATGATATTTAAAACAAACAGAGCCTCTGAAATCACTCTTACACAAGGAAACATAATAAAGGTCAAAAACAAAAACACATGTAGTAAACAATGACTGTGTTTCATAATAGTACTGCCCACCTGTGCTAGTGTGGAATGCTACCCACCTGTGCTAGTGAGGACTACTGCCCACCTGTGCTAGTGAGGACTGCTGCCCATCTGTGCTAGTGAGGACTGCTGCTCACCTGTGATAGTGAGGACTGCTGCTCACCTGTGCTAGTGAGGACTGCTGCTCACCTGTGCTAGTGAGGACTGCTGCCCACCTGTGCTAGTGAGGACTGCTGCCCACCTTTGCTAGTGAGGACTGCTGCTCACCTGTGCTAGTGAGGACTGCTGCTCACCTGTGTTAGTGAGGACTGATGCCCACCTGTGCTAGTGAGGACTGCTGCCCACCTGTGCTAGTGTTGATTGCTGACCACCTGTGCTAGTGAGGATTGCTGCTCACCTGTGCTAGTGAGGACTGCTGCCAACATGTGCTAGTGCGGATTGCTGCCCACCTGTGCTAGTGAGGACTGTTCCACCTGTGTTAGTGAGGACTGTCGTCCACCTATGCTAGTGAGAACTGCTGCCCACCTGTGCTAGTGCAGATTGCTGCCCACCTGTTCTAGTGAGGACTGCTGTCCACCTGTGCTAGTGTGGATTGCTGAACACCTGTGCTAGTGAGGACTGCTGAACACCTGTGCTAGTGAGGACTGCTGCCCACCTGTGCTAGTGGGGACTCCTGCTCACCTGTGCTAGTGAGGATTGCTGTCCACCTGTGCTAGTGTGGATTGCTGAACACATGTGCTAGTGAGGATGCTGCCCATCTATGCTAGTGAGGAATGCTGTCCACCTGTACTAGTGAGGACTGCTGCCCACCTGTGCTAGTGAGGACTGCTGCTCACCTGTACTAGTGAGGACTTCTGTCCACATGTGCTAGTGAGGACTGATGCCAACATGTGCTAGTGCAGATTGCTGCCCACCTGTGTTAGTGAGGACTGTCCACCTGTGCTGGTGAGGACAGCTGTCCACTTGTGCTAGTGCGGATTGCTGCCCACCTGTGCTAGTGCAGACTGCTGCCCATCTGTGCTAGTGAGGAATGCTGTCCACCTGTGCTAGTGTGGATTGCTGCACACCTGTGCTAGTGAGGACTGCTGAACACCTGTGCTAGTGAGGACTGCTGCTCACCTGTGCTAGTGTGGATTGCTGCACACCTGTGCTAGTTAGGACTGCTGAACACCTGTGCTAGTGAGGACTGCTGAACACCTGTTCTAGTGAGGACTGTTGAACACCTGTGCTAGTGAGGACTGCTGCCCACCTGTGCTAGTGAGGACTGCTGCTCACCTGTGCTAGGGATGATTGCTGTCCACCTGTGCTAGTGTGGATTACTGAACACATGTGCTAGTGAGGATTGCTGCCTAGTTGTGCTAGTGAGAACTGCTGCCCACCTGTGCTAGTGAGGACTGCTGCTCACCTGTGCTAGTGAGGACTTCTGTCCACCTGTGCTAGTGAGGACTACTGCCCACCTGTGCTAGTGAGGACTGCTGCCCACATGTGCTAGTGAGGACTGCTGCTCACCTGTGCTAGTGAAGACTGCTGCTCACCTGTGTTAGTAAAGGCTGCTGTCCACCTGTGCTAGTGAGGACTGCTGCTCACCTGTGTTAGTAAAGGCTGCTGTCCACCTGTGCTAGTGAGGACTGCTGTCCATCTTTGCTAGCAAGGACTACTGACCACCTGTGCTAGTGAGGACTGTTCCACCTGTGCTAGTGAGGACCTCTGTCCACCTGTGCTAGTGAGTACTTCTGCCCACCTGTGCTAGTGGGGACTGCTGCCCACCTGTGCTAGTGAGGACTTCTGTCCACCTGTGCTAGTGAGGACTTCTGTCCACCTGTTCTAGTGAGGACAGCTATCCATAGTGGCATAGATGGTTCAGCACCATCTCTCCCACCTGCTTACCTACTGATTATGCTATAACATACCTGATCTTGTAAGAAATCATCTACACAACCGCCGTGACATAATTGGTTCAGCAACATCTCTCCTGCCTCCTTACCTACTGCATGGGCTGGCACACCTGCAGAACAATGTAATGTTATTATGGTGTAGAACACCTACTTCATGGGCTCGCACAACTACAGAATACTGGAATCTTATTATGTTGTAATACATCCACTGCATGTGCTGGCTTACCTGCAGAATAATGGCATGTTATCATTTGTTGTTAACTTGAAATAATTTCATAACATTTAATCAAAGGGAGATAACAACTCAATGCATAAATGTATTTCTACTCTAATTTCAAAGTTGAAACAAAAATACTTTTTTGATAATTAACAAATTTTTGTGTACAAGTCTTAAAGGGACACATGGCAATTTGGAAGTTTTATCAAACATAAAAATTAACATCTCGATTTATTATTTTGACTTTAAATGTGCTTTTAAATAATTAAGCGAAATTTTGGGTTTCTAATATTATTCTAATATTAATGACAGGATGCCACGAATTTTACACAAATCAAGATTGCCGTTTGTCCCTTTATGAATCTTATCCAACTTTTTCAATAACTGTGATTGCTCAATCTGAGCATCATGAGGTACCAGTAAGAGAAATCAATTGTCAAAGTTATTTTGTCTTTAGGTGAAGGTGACTGATAGCAGGGATAGCAGGTGCATCATTATGGAGTTTAGGGCTTACCCCCCCGGAAGTTAATGTACTTACTGAGTTTCCATTTGACGACCGAGTTTCTCTGATAGTTTGGAGACATAACATTTTATAAAAACTTTAACCAAGTGTTGAAGGCGACGGTAAAGTGATCCCTATGTCTAGTAAGAGGGTGAGACAATGATGCTCAATGCAGATGAAAATGCACGTCCCAATAAACCATAAGTTCACATCGTGTTTCTAGAGAACTATTATTCTTCCAGACAAGTAATAAACACAAATATACAACTTACCTTTTTTCCCCAGTCCGGTTCCAGCAAAAATACAACCAGTGTCCGTTACTGCACATACACTGCAAGTTCAAATGAAGTTGCTATACAAAGTGTTTGGTTTTTTCCCCCCATAGTTTTGGACATCATTAAAAATAATTAGTTTGCTGTTTCCTTAATCAAGATTGTGGAAGTAGGTGGTAGGAAAGTAATTATTTTTTTGTAATGAAGACAATAAATCCTTATAAAAAACAGTAAAAATCTGCAGATTAAATGTGTCACCAGAAGTGCATAACAGAGTTATGACAGAGTTATGTTTTTTGTTGCTGTTTTTTTTTGTCACATATGGTTGTGTAATGAAGATGAATTTGTATGCCAAGTATAAAAGCTCTTGGTCCAATGTTGTTTGTAATATGACTACATTCACAATTTTAACTGAAAAATCTAAGTCAAAAAGGGAGATAATTCAGGTAAAATATAAGACAAAGTTATGGTTCTTGTCATATAACATTGTGTAATGATAATGAACATGTGCGCCAAGTTTCAAGGCTTTCAGCAATTAGATTTTGAGAAATGAGGAAAGACAAAAACTTTAATCAAAACGGACAGACAGACAGTTACTAGTTTAATTAAGACAAGTTATTTTTTCCCCCAAAATAAGATAATTTACCAAAAGTAAGAGGACTGATTTCTTACTCTGTATTTAAGGGAAATCTTTATTTTTTTATTAAAATTTAAAGATTTATGCAATATTTGTGGATACTGGGATAAAAAAAGAAGAAGATACAACCTCTTGTCACTTTTTCAAGTATAAAGCATTTACTATGAAAAATAACCCTAAAAGTGAAAGTAACATCCTCCACCACCCCACCCCCACCCCCCCCCGCCACTTACATGATGCCTGTGCCATTACCGATAGCGTTTTGTTCCTTCACTATGTCAATTTTAATGTCCGAATCGGGGTAATCTTCTCTAATCATTCGCTCGCAGCTCTGTGACATCTCATGTGCTACCTGCATAAGCAAATATCCGAAATGTTACTAGATATAAAGAGGAAACTAAAAGTATTGTTCGGGGCGCTTGTTTTTTGCAACAATATTTTAACTTAATTAATTGAATGTTGTTTAACGGCTCATCAACACAGTATAGGTTATTTAGAGCCGCCTCAGAGAGAGGGGAAGGATACATAGGAATCCGGGAACCTGCCCTACTCTTATTATCGAATAGATTCCTATGGTTCTTTAACGTGCTCGGAGGATAGACCGATACACGGGACCACCCGGTTTACGTCCCCATCCGACGGACGAGGCTAAGGGAAAGTGTCTTGCCCAAGCGACGGAACTCAGTGGCACCACGGAGGATTTAACCCGGGGCCTCCAGTTACAAATCCGCCGCGCTACCGACTGCGCCACGCCAGCCCTCCAATATTTCAAAAATACGTATATAAATTATATAGCATCAGAACTAGAATTTTTAGTGGTACATAAAAACACCTTAGTTTTGAAAATTAGTTGATAAATAAATAAATAATTTACAGCCAAAATGTTTCTTTGATGGGTCTTTCTTTCAAATGTTTAATGCAGCAGAATTTTTCATTGAAAATGCCAAATCAAAAACTACTTTCACACATGACGTTTTTATTTTTCAACCGATTTTGAAAAGTAACGTATCTTTGTTTCCCACTTAAAATGACTGTTTTATTGATACACAACTTACAGAGGTACTAGTTGAGTTTTGGCTAAAAACAAGTGCCCCCAAACAAGTTACCAGTTCATACCGATTTGGTGTAATTGCGAGTTCAGTGATTTAGATCAAAGCTTCTAGAAGTTTTGAATTAAACTTGAATTATTGAAAAAGTTCCAAGAAAACTGTTACCAGTTATTGCACTGGTAAATAATTCTGAAAAAGGGGCTCATATTTAGAAACATTATGTCAGGGCGTCAGGATATATGGACACCTACCCTTACTGGCAGCACACCGGCCACAAATGCTCTGCCATAGATTTTAGTGACATTTCCTGGGTCCATCATTGTGACAGGCGTCAAATGTTTGGCAGGATAAATTTTTGCAAATACTTCACCACCACCCTTTGGGAAATATCCCCTGAAATAAACAGAATGCTTGTGATTCTATTGCAACAAAGCAATTATCGCACAAAAAATATATAAGGACAAAATAGATATTTCAAATACTAAATAGTTAAAAGCAGAAATATAAAACTTCCCAAGATACACCTTCAGTCTGTCATCTTTATATACCATGTCATCACAATATAATTCATCAAAATCCTTTCACGATGTTTAAATATTTTAACATACCTTCTTGCTACATTACAATCAAAATGTACACCAAATCTTTCTGCTACTGGTTTGAATACCTGAAATGGAACATGTCAACCAGTCAGAATAAGTATAAAATAGTACAATTGAGGACCTGACAGTGGCTCAGTCACACAGGGTCACATACGTGTACATACTATAGTGCTAAATCTCAGTGGTTATCAGTGACTGTAGTGACCCAGGGGTGACACGTATGATTCTAACCTAGACCACTGTTTAAAATAACAGTATTCTGATGACATTTAAAACCTTCAAGTCCCTAAAAATAGTACTTGACAACCTCGCCAGTATTCTGATGACATTTAAAACCTTCAAGTCCCTAAATATAACCAAATCCACCGAAACCTACACATAATCCACTCTCTTATAGTGCAATAACCAGACACAGGACTCTTTAGTAATGAACACGCATTGAACATGTAATGGTAGAATTTAAACTGGTTACCATTAATGTATAGTCTATTTGTGGTGCCATTTCAGCATTGGTTCCCCCTCGTAGAGTCATGGTTCCCGGTCCATTACCCATCAGAAAGCATGGTAATGCTGCTTGCATCAATAGACAAACACTCCTGTAAAGAAACAACATAAAGGCTGGTAAAGTTAATTCATTCTTGGTTTTCTTTACTGGAATAAGGAACCAAGTGCCAGTACGGTATATATGTGTCATTTTTTTTTTCAAAAGCACTGTTTTACTACAAATAAGCCACTGACGGAACTATTCATGACACTTTTTTGCTATGTTAATAAGTTTGTTTGTCGTTTAACGTCATTTTCCCGCACATTTTAGGTTATGTATGACGGTCGTTTTTTTGAGATGGAGGCAAACCACCAATTTATTCCTGGGTAGAACCAGTACTGTATGCCTCCCGCCATCCATAAGAATCGACACTTTCTCAATTTCAAGTTGAGCTCCCAGTGGGATTCAAATCCACAGCGGTGAATAAATAATTCTCTGACTTTGTGTTGCCTTTCAGTTGTGACCAGAGTATACAACTTCTGTTTATGAATATATCATGAAGATATGTTGAGCATTCCCAGTAATAAGACGGAAACTGAGTGAACTGTAAAATATTTGTAAAATGTACGACAACTGATTGTGATGACTTGATTAATCTGTTACAACAATTATGACAAATGGTGTCATGGCACGAAAATGCCTCTCATCCGCTCACCATCACTAAGGCCTAAAAAAAAACATGTGTGTTTCTGGTTTCACCCTGTCAAAAAGTTAGGGTAGGTAGGTAGGAAAAAGTGTTTTTTTTAGATATTTTTTTTATATATATTGTTCGCATATATTTATGCCATTTTTGTACTAAGGCAACTTTTTGATAACCTTTGCAATCCAGATTAGATGCTTAACAACTCTGGCTAATAAAATTATCATTTGAATAAAAATATATATTTTTTTTTTTTTTTTTAATATATATATTTTTTTCCGCTAAAAATATTTAGGGTCGGCGGTGATAAAGTAGGGTCGATCGGGAAACCGGAAACACACATGTTTTTTTATTAGGCCTAATGCTCCTTGATGCTGGACGAGTTGAAATTCAGATAAATTCTTTAACAATTTATCAATTTGACTATTCAAATATTATGTAGGATGAGTAACTCATAAACAAATTTTCCTGCTCTGGGTGTCAAAAGGGACAAAATAAATGTTCCTGGGCTTTGCATGCAATATTTTCTGCTGGTGATGTTCCTATGAAGGGACATGTATCTGTCTTAGAAGTTTGAAGAGTGTAGGGATTCGGATAATTTAGAAAGAGAGCTAATGAAAAACCTTTATCAGAATCAATGAAGGGAAAAGTAGGTCAAGGTCGGTATAGGGTTAACAGTATTGAAATTTTGCAACGTTATATCACTCGTTTAATGGTCATAAATTTTGTTTAAAGGGAATATATCGACACAGCCAAATCATCTTTAATACTGAGAGTTCTGAAATACTTGAATAAGGGTGAAAGAATTATCAAAATCGGACCATATATGGAATATTTACAAATATGAAAATTTACTGATTTATAGGGGGAAAACGACAGCAACTGTATGAAAAATATGTTATACTTAATGGCAATAATGCTTTATATGACCAGTAAAAAAAATCATTCATTTGCAGTGATTTTCTTCGTTTTAAATGATATTTATCAATATTCCATATATGGTAATGTGGAACTATGATGTCATAATTCTAAAAAAGGCGGCTCCCATATTTGTTTTAGAACAACCTTTAGATGGTCATATCTTTTTGGTTTATCATCCGATTTTGATAATTCTTCCACCTTTTTGCAAGTTTTTCAGAACTCTCAATAACAGAGCTTGTTTGGCTGTGTTGCTACATTCCCTTTAATGGCGAGGCATTAAACGACTGATATACTGTCACAAAAGTCAACAGTTCAATACTGGTTAACCCATTTCTAACGCATTTCAGTGTTTTGGACAGTTTTTCTCACAAAAGCTTTCAAATAGAACTAGATGACGTCACGTTTTCGACGGTTTAACATGACATGACTGGATTTGCGATGGGTTATGCATTATATAATGGTCGCAATTTTTTGAATGTCAACCAATCAGATAGCAGGATTTTTGTCAAGTGGGTCATGGTTACCTTGATTTGTGTTGCATGTCAAGCAATCATCCAGAAATCATCTATGTATAGAGCTTGAAGTGTGTAGGGCTATGGACGAATTAGAAAAAGTGCCAATGAAAAACTACAACCATATACAATAGTGTAAAAATTAGGTCAAGTAAAAGTTAGGTCAAGGTCAGTAATGGTCGCCTTCTTACTTTAATTCCAGAGTTAAAGGGACACACGGCAATCTTGATTTTTTTTAAACTCACGGTGTCCCGTTAGTTTTTCTGGATAACTTACATTTGTTCAATCATTAATATTAATTATAAGAATAGTAATAAGCAAAT
The DNA here is from genome assembly GCA_037043455.1 of Cyrtodaria siliqua. Lineage (NCBI taxonomy): Eukaryota > Metazoa > Mollusca > Bivalvia > Adapedonta > Hiatellidae > Cyrtodaria > Cyrtodaria siliqua. The sequence goes on from JAWPHD010003165.1 coordinate 20,873, forward strand.
TGTATTTGCATATTATTCAATTTTGATATTATTGCACCAATAATATATTAAAACTTATAGTAGAATAAGACGAAACAAGAGGTCAATGACCTTGAAGCTCTACTGATAGATTTTTGATAGCTAGGTCAACATTCCTGTGAAGTACATGAAAATCCATCAAGTAGTTTCATAGGAGTAGTCGCTACAAGTTTTCATTATATAACTCTATGTAAACAAAGATGGCCGCTGGCGGCCATGTTTAATGTCAAATATTTTTTGACAAGGATCAACATCATGTCATACTGATCATTTTAGAAAAAGTAGTAGTCGCTACAAATTTATTTATTTTTAGCCGTGGTGGCCATTTTGAATTTCTGGTCAGCCTGAAATGTTCCTAGGATCAACTAGACATCAAGAGCAACATTCCTGTGAAGTTTCATGAACATCCGTCAAGTAGTTTCAGAGGAGTAGTCGCTACAAGTTTTTACTACATAACTCTATGTAAACAAAGATGGCCACTGGCAGCCATGTTTAACGTTGAATCAAAAAAATGTTCGAATAGGATCAACATCATGTCATGCTGATCATTTTAGAAAAAGTCCCATATCAATATCACTTAAAGTTTTCAAGAAGTAGTCGCTACAAACTTATTTTTTAAAAATCTATTTTTAGCTGTGGTGGCCATCTTGAATTTCTGGTCGACCTGAATTTTTGCTAGGATCAATTAGACATCAAGAGCAACATTCCTGTAAAGTTTCATTAAAATCCGCCAAGTAGTTTCAGAGGAGTAGTCGCTACAAGTTTTTACTATATAACTCTATGTAAACAAAGATGGCCGCTGGCAGCCATGTTTAACGTCGAATCAAAACGATTTTCAACAAGGACCAACATCATGTCATGCTGACCATTTTAGAAAATGTCCCATATCAATATCACTTATAGTTTTCAAGAAGTAGTCGCTACAAACTTGTATTTTAAAAATCTATTTTTAGCTTTGGTGGCCATCTTGGATTTCACATCAACATGAATTTTTGCTAGGATCAACTAGACTTTATGGGCAACATTTCTGTAAAGTTTCATAAATATCCATCCTGTAGTTTCATAGGAGCAGTCGCTACAAATAAAAGTTTACGGACAGACAGACGGACGACGGACGCCGCACGCCGCAACATGGCATAAGCTCTGCTGATCTCTGATCAGTCGAGCTAAAAAAAGAATCCTTAAAATTCTATTTATTTAAATGTAACCATGATCCTGGATATTTAAATCGAGACACTCATTTCAAACACTTCAAGATTGCCGTGTGTCCCTTTAACAACAACAGATAAGATAGATAGTATAAATGACCGGTACCCTGCAGTATGTGTATCTGCCAGGAAGTCTCCATGTTTCACGCTTCCTGGATTGAATGTTACTTCTGTCGAATTGACACTTCCACCTAGTAATCTCCCATTACATATATCACAGATCAGCTGTAGTCCACCCAAATGCTGCGGTCTGAAAAAGTCAGTTGTTTAATTGATAGCATCATTTACATTGGATTGAGAAGATATTAATTTAAATAATGGACACACCATTTTAAAGAATACCATATTTTACCTTGTATAGTACGCAGTGGTAACCACACACATTTATTTCATTCATTGTGTAAGATGAATGTTTCACACTTTGAATATCCTGCAAGGTTTCAGCAATTTAGTATTGTTGCCTTTCACCAGAAACAATATATTTTACAGCTTAAATTCTGTTCCTCGTAAAAAAGGACACAACACTCATTTGCCGAGATGTCTGTTCCTATAAAAAGGAAGAACAAATTGTTTTTTTTCATGATTAAATATACTATCTAGAAGCCTTCTGTTATACTTCCTCTCAATACCATGCTCCATACTTATACATACCTTAGTCCTGGTTTACTCCGACCTGCTCTGATTTTCTCCACTTTCACCGACTTTCCCAATAAACAACAGAGAGCCACAGCATTTCTTAAAATTTGACCTCCCTGGAAAAACAGTTTATTAAAATTTATCAAATGTTCCATACACGACTTTACTTCTGTTGCAGATTGATGTATATATAACTAGAACTGTCACCCTAGGGACCAACTAAAATATCCCACAGACACCGCCATCCCGTAACTTCATTGGTTAAGGTATACAAACAATCATTAGGGTACTTACTGTTATCTAGGACAACCAGAAATGTTTTGTAACACTTAAAAATAATTCTGTGATTATCTGGAAAAACATTTTTGTTGCAGTGACCTTCCACCTACTAAACCGAAATTGTCTGATCGACTTAAGGGAGTATTATTTGTATCAGTTTCAAGATTTTTGGTCTAGTCATTTGTGAATTACTGCATGGAAATTGTTTTCATGATTGGTCATGATGACCATGGCCATCACCTTGACCTTTGACCTATTAAACGTTAACCTCTTACCAAGGACAGTCTACCTGTTTACAAATCTTGTAGAGTTTATATCATGAATGCAGACAAGGTGTTTTCATGATTGGGACATGGTGACCTTGACCTTTGACCTATAGATCCCAAAATCAATAAGGAATTTCCTTTTATCAAGGCCAGTTCATCTACAAAGTTTCATGGCTACAAAAATCGAAAAGTTATTGTGGGGGACAAGCTTTTACGGTCATCATATTTGACCTATTACCCATTGACCCTAAAATCCCAGTGTCCTCTCCCCAAGGACAATCCATGCATAAAAATTTATGAATGTAGCTAAAAAATCTTCAAAAATTGTTGTTAACGTTTTTCATGATCCGGGCAAGGTACCCTTTGACCTATTGACCCCAAATTCAATTGGGGTCTCCTATTCAATTGGGGTCTCCTTTCACCAAGGACAGTCTGCCTGTAAAGTTTCATGTCATGGCTGCACACGTTGTAGAGTAATTGTGCGACCAAGGATTTCATCATAGGGTCATCGTGACCTTTGATATACTGAACCCAAAATCCTTCCTCTCACCAAGACTTGAAGAGCAGTCTGCTAGTGAAGTTTCATCTGATTTAAGTCAAAAAGGGAGATAATTCAAGTAAAAGAAGAGTTATCCAGACATTGAAGGATGTATCTACAGACAAGCATGCAGACAGGCAGAGTGAATCCAGTATACCCCACTTAATTTTCGGACGCAGCTGTATAAACAAAATTAAAGTTGTTTACCTTTTACTGGAAAAGATATGCACAAGCATGCATCTCATTTTCAATTAAATAATTAAGATTTTATGTCTTTATTTACGTCTCTTATGATATACTAGTATTGTCTTTGTAAGGAGGGCTAAGTTAATTCACAGACCTAATAACAAATAGATGGGACACTAAGAAAATTATCTAAATTTTATGTGGCCCAGTGCGAAAATTTCGCAAAATATTTCCCAAATTTAAACACACATATAATGAAGAGTTTTATCGATACAAGTTTCATTCATGCCAAATCCCATCACAAATTTAATATTTTTTCCGATGATAGTATTTTGCTTTCTCTTACATATAGATCATAAAAAGAGTTTGACGGAAACTTTGACTATATTAAAACTTTGATTTTTAAGAGGAAAGCGACATTTTTAACTTTAAACATCTTTTTATACAATTTCTTATTTTCATAATAAACATAAATTATTATAATCCCATTTTGCTATTCACTATGAATCTTTTGAATGTAATCTCATCAAAATCAGTGAATAATTGAGAGAGAAGATAGAAGAAGAAGTTAAGGTGCCACGTGATATTTTGGTTACTTCATTGGTTTAAGATAGGAAGTTTCCTATCTGTTTATTAATTGTATCAGATCAATTAAAAGTTTCATATTTAATGGTGTCTATATAGACAGTGGACCAGTGGTTGCAAATGCATTTTCCAACCATCTCATATAAATCTCAATCTCCTGGCCACAGTGGTTCCTTTCACATTACCGTGCCAACTTAAGGTACTGAAAGCACTAAAATGGAAAACCTTTGAATCAAACTTAGTACCTAGTGGTCAATAGGTAGGCAGATCATAGACTTTAAAACAGTGTTATCAGGTTTTGTATATGCTAGTGCAAAGCATTTTCAGTGTTAGTGACTGTAGACCCAGTTGTCATCTGTAAGCGGTCTTGAGTTTGCATCAGATCATGTACAAAATATCCAGCACTGACATGAATACATGTGTACATCCACAAAATCAAACACTAGGTTTTATCAAAAATATTTAGCTGTGTGACACTGAGCAAGTCACTACGAGGTATAACGAATCACAGCTTTTGTCCATCAGATAGGGACATAGACATCTGGAGCGGCAGCCCATCGGTTAGCATACTTGCCTCTTGACCCAGAGATCATCGATTTGATTCCCGTGGATCACATCCCGGGTTTCTCAAATGAACTCCCTCTGTGAAAGTATGCCATCTTTCAGAGGGGATATAAAGCTGTCGGTCCCATGTGCATATTCAGTGCACGTAAAAGATCTTGCTAAACTTTTGTGTTTATCAATGATACAAAAAGTCTGTAAAACCTTCCTCAGAAACGAGGCTACTGAGATAATCAGAATTGATTATGTGGAGTATCGGTAGAAAGAAAGGTCTGAGCACTTGATAGTGCATAAAATACATATCTATGAACGGCAAGACGATTTTTGATATGACGTCTAGGGTGCATCTATAAACGTCCGTATGTAAAAATAAAATCACCCAAGACGTCAAATAAATGAGACTATGCACTTGACACGAAAGAGATCTAGTAAACCAACCGGAGATATCAATATTTTTTATCACAAACGGAACGACAAGCCTTCGGGGGCTTCCTCGAGGGCCTATTAAACAACTGAGAATACTATAATTGTGGTGTTTTTTTGTAGCCCTGTGGAAAATGATCCTGACAGTACAAATTATACTCGTTGATGCAGAGATGTATTGAGTAGGCTAACTAATACATTAGGTAGTATTTATTTGGACTAATTTTACTAGGAATATCTTATGGTGACACAAAAAATAAAACATTAATTTTATTCTTTGCATTTCACTTTAAAAAATGTACATATACAAACAAACCCCTTCTAATTCACTTCCGTCAATAACATGAACACTGTCACCACCACCGGCAGCTGCCATTTTCGTATAAAACTTATGAAATTGTTTCAGCAAATTGTGAAACCGGCGAGTCAGATTTTTCATACGAGGTAGATTAGTCCCTTCACCGGTGACATTCGTCTATGCATTGCATCAGTACATCACAGACAGATGTTTACCTGTTTAACTGCGAAGTAATTCAAGTTCAAAATATTTGGGTATATAATTAATTTGTACGATAATAATATATTCAATGTTTATCATTTTAAGAAGAAGATTTTGCATCAAAGTATGTAAACATGCGTACTGGACCATTCGTCCCAAGTTGATTCGCCCTTCATACTTAGTGAATGAATGAATGGTGTTTTACGGCTACTAGCTGCTGTAGTATAGTTTAATAAGTTTAAGTCTCTTTGCAGGTTGGTTTGTGATTTAATAAACTGTAGTACTGCCATGATTTTACCATAAATTGATTACAGTGATGTTAAATATTTCACAGTAGCTGTAAGAATAATAACTTATGTTTTTTTAAACTTTTACATTTTGTACCGACCATATAGCTCAGGGTTCTCCAAGAGTGCTTGTAAGATGGCGGGCCACCACACTATCGGCACATACCACCATGCAAAACAAGCACCACCACGTAATTTTTTATTTTTTTTAAAAATTAAATAAAACCTAATAAATTTAGCAAACTTCATGTAGGGCACCAGAAATTCAACCTGACGAAAATGGGCCTGTGCAACTGTTTGAATTGACGCAACAAACACCATAACACACAGTGTGGACAGTGTCACTTTAACTTTCAGGCAATTAACCCACACACAGTTTCTAGACAAACTTCTAGCCCACCCAAAGATCCCAAGTGATCTACTTTTTCAAGATGGAGTTCCAGCCTGTGGTACTGGCCGCTGGTCGAGGATCCAGAATGACAGATCTCACATCACAAGTTCCCAAGGCTCTACTTCCCATTGGCAATATGCCCATGCTCTGGTATCCCATCAATGCGCTGGAAAGGGCAGGCTTTGAAGGTGTGTTAAAATATTCTATATATAGCCTTTAAACTTTTAGCAGATATGCCTTATACTTCTTGGTGTTGTTTACTGAATATATATACATGTATTACTTAAAGAGGTTGATGTACTATTTTCAAACAAGATTTATTTAAAAGGGCTCTAAAAAACTTGTAAAAATCTGAAAGAATTATCCAAATGCCATGAAAAATAAAGGAAATACGATTGAAAATTTGCAAAGAACGTAAATAGAGGCGGCCATCTTGGAACGATGACATCATCAAACCTTTTTAGCATATATGGCATATTGACAAAATGTATTTTAAAGCAAAGAAAATCACTCCAAATGAAAAATAAGCATACAATTTATACATTTTACATGTGTATATTTATTTTTTAAATCTGTATATATTTATTTTTAATCAATTTGCAGTGATTTTCTTTGCTTTAAAATACAATAGTGCATCAACCCCTGTAAGATTCTGATAAAAAAAAAATGCCATTTTTTATTTCTATTGTTTTATTAAAAAATACCTTCTCTTTCTGTCAGCATTTAATCATATTTAATACAATTGTTGTTTCGGAGGTGTTGATTTATTAATTTTACTACTACTACTACCATTTTGATGGAGATATATGTAAAACTGCATTACGTCATGTTTATATTTTTCGTACACCACAATTTTTGTATAAAACTGAACCACAATTTTATCGGTATTCAAATCCACATGTAACACATTTGTCATACCTTTGAAAGAGCGTTTGAGGAATTGTCTGTATGTGACCGCAATGCTCTATAACTACGAACCCATGGGAGGATTTTGATGGAGGTTTGCATTTTTAGCATGTTATTATGCAATGGTTTTTTTTGGTTGTTTTTATAGCCATTCCAATTTTGAGACAAAAATTCCCTTATTTTAAAAAATGAGAAAAAACAACATCTGTTGACATTAAAAATAAAATAATGAAATTAATGTTTAAATTTTTTTCCCCCTCAGTTTTATTAAAAATCACGCTAAAATCCCAATTATGATCAAATAGTATATAAATACAGGAAAAAATCAAAATTTAACTCTCAGATTAGGCCTAAAAAAAATAATTGTGTGGTTCGGGTAACATGTTCAAAATTGGTAGGTAGGGTAGGTCGGATTTTTTTGATTTTTTTAAAAAAAATGTTAAGGATTGTTTTTTATGAACGCAAAGAAGATGCACTGAATTATGTACTATAATTACTGTGACTTTATATTGTTATTTTTTTTAATTTTTTTTTCGAAATGGACCAAAAAAACGTCAGGGTCGGCGGGTATTCGTAGGTATGGTCGGGTGACCCGAACCACACAATTTTTTTTTTTAGGCCTTACTATCATCAAGGTCACATATTAAAGTGGGGTTCAAGATCAAAAGGGGTTATGTTTATCTCCGCTCAATAACTTTGAACCTGTGGAGGGATTTTGAGTGTTATTTAGAGAAAGGTTAATGTCAATAAGATGTGTTACAAACAACTCCTATATCTTTAGTCAAGATTACACTGGTGGTCACATTAAACTGGCAGTCAGAGTCAGTATTTGTATTTCCTCTTTATAACTTCAGAACCAGTGGAATCTCCATCATGTTTATGGTTTTCTTTTTTGTTTTAGAGGCAATCGTTGTTGTATTGAACTCGTACTACGAACAAGCTCAGAAACTGCTGGTGGAGATATGTGAGGTGAAGATGAGGCTCGACTTTGTCTCTATACCCGACCAGGAATACATGGGCACTGCAGACTCGCTACGATTCATCAAGGACAGAATCAAGGTCACATTGGTGTATTTGTTTGTTATGTTTACATAAGGTCTATTACTTTGTGTTAATGGCATTTTAATCACAATTTAAAAGAATTATTACTAGAGTAACGTGTTCTGGAAGTTTGTATCACCTCAAGTAGGTAAATGCCAGATCAAGGATCACACGAGAGGCTGATCTTATATACTTCTTACACATCATTAACATAGAAATATTTGCATTGCTATTGCATACAAATTCAATAAAGTATATTATTTCTTGATAAATTGCAGTGGGAAAATGTATGTAGTTTTAAGGTGTTGGTATTCATTGGTCTGACCTACTTTTTTTTGTCTGTATGACTTAACGTGGTCTTGACGTTCTCGTGCATAGTGGCGTAAAACTTGCTTGAATCATTGGAAAACCGCTGTTCTATTTTTAGTAAGATAGTGATGCTAATTATATTTTTAGTAGCATAGTGATAAGCTGTAGTGTGATACAGGTTGTTGTATTCCATTGTAAGAAAATGAAGGTATTATGTATATATTATTGATAGGTATATAATAATATAAGAATCTTTCATAGGTATTCGGTGATGATAGGGAATTCCAACCCGAGGTATAGGTGTTTTTATCGGAACCGAGGCTCTGCCGAGGTTCCGATTAAAACACTTATACCGAGGGTTGGAATTCCCTATCGGAACCGAATACCCATGATAGATTCTTTTTCTTGCATATCAGAGCCATATTGTGCGTTGACGCCGCCAGCTAATAACGTTTTGCATGTTTTCCTGCATACCGGATGTTGGCGCGCGTGAATTTTATCTCGACCCTAGGGTGAGATGTAGCCCCGGTAAAATGGCGGATATCCTTATCCAGTATGCAAGAAAACTAGATACATTGAGAATGATATCAGTTGCTGTCAACTAAACGTCAATGTGGTCCCAAAACTAGTAGTAAAGACGCTGCATCTTAAACCTTCTCGCCTCTCACAGCTGCGGGTTCGAATTCCACTGGGAGTGCGACTTGTCAAGTGAAATAGTGTTGATTCTTACGGACGGTAGGACGTACACAGTACTGCTTCTACCCAGGTATAGTGGGGTGGTCTGCCTCTACCTCAAAAAAAATTGAACGTCAGACATGCTAAAAATGACGTAAAACACCATTCAAACAAACAAACATAATGCAGGCTAACACCAAATTCATTTTACTTTCTCAGTAAGTTGTATTAATTGAAATCTGTATTATTATTACTTTTGACATCTTGTCAGTTTTGGTAACAATCTTTGTAAATACATTAGTTTTAAATTCTTTGAATACAGTACTACCCACTAATCAGGGAACAGTCAAACTTCAGTTTGGGTATTTTAAATTACTTAGGCCGACCATAAAAAATTGTTGGTTTGCTGTTTCCCTACCTACCCACCAAAAAGGGCCCTACCCAAAACTTTTTATAGCAATTCTTTAACAATTTCTTTTTTTTACTGTTTTTAGTACATTTTCTTTAATTTCCTATGCTTTTTTACTGTCTTTGGCAAAAAAAAAATCCCCTACCTACCTACCCACTTATAAAATCCTGGGTAGGGAAACAGCAAACAAATATATTTTTAAGGATGGCCTTGCTACCGGTAATCTAATTACATGACATGGAACAACACACCATCCATACCAGCAAGTATTCTTCTTAAAGGGTTACCGTAATTTGATTTGATGATGAATATTGGATAGTTTCCTTTGTTATGTCCCCATCATATATGGAGTGTGGGCCTTTGTTATGTCCCCATCATATATGGAGTGTGGGGGTGGAGGCATATATTGTTGCCCTTTCTGTATGCACATCACACTTTTTTTCTGGACTAGTCTTGATCTTCTCAATAGATTTTGGTGATACTTGGTCTAGGAAGTATCAGTATGAAGTCTAGTTGCGCATATCATCACACTGTTCTGGTCCATTGACTTATGGTCTTATTTCAGCTGACAGATTACAGTGGTGGCCTGTCTAGTTTGACCTTTAATTTATTCAACTTTTAATGTAAGGAATATAATTTGTTATTTTGCTTCGAAAACATAAATAGTGTCAGATCATCTGTTTCTTTGTACAGAGAGACATACTGGTTATAAGTTGTGACCTTATCACTGACATAAGCCTCCACCATATTGCCAACATCTACAGAACATACGATGCCACGGTCACCATGTTACTGTGTTCTAATACAGAACAAAGTACAGATAACCCAGTACCAGGACCTAAGTGTAAAAAGAGATCAGGTAAGCACATGGAAATAATTGTACCAATAACCCAGAACTAGGACCTAAGTCGAAAAAGAGATCTGATAAGTACATAGAAATAATTGTACAGATAACCCAGTATTGGGACCTAAGTCTAAAAAGAGATCTGGTAATTACATGAAAATAATTGTACCAATAACCCAGTACTAGGACCTAAGTCAAAAAAGAGATCTGGTAAGTACATAGAAATAATTGTACAGATAACCCAGTACTGGGACCTACGTCTAAAATGAGATCTGTTAAGTACATAGAAATAATTATACAGATAACACAGTACTGGGGCCTACGTCTAAAACGAGATCTGGTAAGTACACAGATAGCACAGAACCGGGACCTAAGTCTAAAAAGAGATCTGGTAAGTACATAGAAATAATTGTACCAATAACCCAGTACTGGGACCTAAGTCTAACAAGAGATCTGGTAAGCACATGGAAATAATTGTACCGATAACCCAGTACCTGGACCTAAGTCTAAAAAGAGATCTGTTAATTGCATGAAAATAATTGTATTAATAACCCAGTACAAGGACCTAAGTCGAAAAAGAGATCTGGTAAGTACATGAAAATAATTGTACAGATAACCCAGTACTAGGACCTAAGACTAAAACGAGATCTGGTAAGTACACAGATAGCACAGAACAGGGACCTAAGTCTAAAAAGAGATCTGGTAAGCACATGAAAATAATTGTACCAATAACCCAGTACTGGGACCTAAGTCTAAAAAGAGATCTGGTAATTAATGGAAATAATTGTACAGATAACCCAGTACTGGGACCTAATTCTAAAACGAGATCTGGTAATTGCATGGAAATAATTGTACAGATAACCCAGTACTGGGACCTAAGTCTAAAACGAGATCTGGTAAGTACACAGATAGCACAGAACCGGGACCTAAGTCTAAAAAGAGATCTGTTAAGCACATGGAAATAATTGTACCAATAACCCAGTACTGGGACCTAAGTCTAAAAAGAGATCTGGTTAGTACATAGAAATAATTGTACAGATAACCCAGTACTGGGACCTAAGTCTAAAACGAGATCTGATAAGTACACCGATAGCACAGAACCGGGACCTAAGTCTAAAAAGAGATCTGGTAAAGTACATGGAAATAATTGTTTAAGTGAATAAAATTATCTTTAAACTTGTTAATTCCCATACCGCAGAAGTAATATCTAAATATAGTCTGTCTTTCTTTGTTGACATCCTTCCATAATCACACATGCATCAATAAGCATATTCGACTGGCCTTTTTCCATTGAGCAACTTGCTGTTCTGTTATTGATTTTCTCCCTCTTGTATTGTGCAGTCCCAACTTTTAAAATATAATTGGCAACCACAAAATACTTTTTCATGTGCATTTTCACAACAACTCAGATTTACCCAGTAGTGGGTTGGGGGCCAACATTTAAAAGGTATGCCCCGTGTGGCCTCTGAAACTACTTCATTTTCATGAATATTCACAGGAATGTTGCTCTTGATATCTAGTTGATCTTAGCAACATTTCAGGTTGCCCGGAAATTCAAGATAGCCGTCATGCTAATTATAGATTTTTAAAAAACTATCCTAGCAAAATTTCAAGTTGGCCGGAATTCAAGATTCATAGCTATAGATAGATTTAAAAACACTACTTCTGAAAAATCATAAGTGGTATTGATGTGGAACCTTTACTAAAATGATTGGCACGGCATGTAGCTGGTCCTAAAAAAAATTCTAAAAAAAATTCTTTTGATTTCATTTAAAAGCCCCGTGTGGTTCTCGGGGGCCCCCGTTTGATCACGGGGCAAATAATAGGGCCACTGCAGATCCCTTTGGAGGGGTAGGCAGAGGGGTAGAATCCCCCCAAATTCATGTTCATTTTATCATTTTTTGTTCATGTTCATTAAAGGTCTTCATCATGATCCCTGCATTGTTTCAGGTGCTATCTCGCTCGCATCAAAAGAGCAGTGGCAGAAAAACAATAATTTGGCTCCAGCGTAAATGGAGTTTCTACGATAGAATTTGCAGTTCAGGGTGAGAAGGTTCTAGGCCCATTTTTCATATTTTATCTCGATGTACATGGAAGATGAGCCTGGCATGTTCATGCCTGTTAGGCGCCATATAACCTTTTCATGTGTTGGTGCGCCTTAAAGCCCCAATTCAATTCAATTTAAAACATGGCCGCCAGTGGCCACCTTTGTTTACATAGAGTTATATAGGAAAAACTTGTGGCGACTACTTCTCTGAAAGTGTTGGTCCTATTTTCATAAAACTTCACAGGTTCCCATGGCTGATCTAGCTATCAAAATCTATCAGTAGAGCTTCAAGGTCATTGACCTTTTGTTTCATATGAATTTTCAAAAAGGGTGCATGGATGTGGAGGCATCCGCGCACTGTGTGCCTGTATCCGACCATCCCTGATCACCATACAAGTCCATTTGAGTTTTTAATAACAATTGTTTAAAAGAAAGCAAAAGGTCTTAGTAACATTTCATGTTGTCATTTCTTTCCAGTTGTTATCCAGTCAGATAATACATTACCTACAAATTGTTATATGTTATAAAGTCTTACTGACTTTACACATTCTGTTCACAGAGAGGGACTTTATAGGGTTTGATGACAAAGGAAGTCGTGTATTGTTTATGACGTCGGAGGCAGATCTGGCAGATTTGGACGATGACAGTATAAGATTTCGTAGATCTGTTCTTAAAAAGTGAGTGTTTGCATTTTGTTTCCATATTAAATTGTAAAATGAAATACAGGAACATGTAGATGTAGTTTATTATATATATTAGTTAATATTCAGTTCAATGCAAATATTTATAATCCAATGATGAAAATTGGTTTTGTGACATATATTGAATGACATACTGTGTTAAAATAAACTTTAGGTGTCTACCTATATTTAACTTAAGGTCATAGTGGCAAATTCAATCTTTAAGTTATTACTTTGTTATTATTTACTAAATGCATGCATTGTAATTAAGTTAATAGTATCCCAAAAAGTTTTTTAACCGGTATTGCTATTTTCAGACATCCAAACATGAATATTCGCTCTAATCTCACTGACTGCCATCTCTACCTAATGAAGAAGTGGGTTGTGAATTACTTAGCGGATAATAAGTAAGTATTTTACCCATTTGTGCAAGCCATTGATTAACTTCCAGTTATTGATGTAGGACAATTTTAATTGAACTAAATACTTGTGGAAAGGCTAGTACACATTTTGTTTATGCGGACACATATTCACTCAGGATAAAAAATCCGTATTGAAAAACTCATGGTAATTAAACTCTATTGAGTGAGAAAAAAAAGAAGACAAAATATAAAATAAAATATTTTCCCAACCTACCTACCCTAAAAACATTTAGCATGTAAAAGGAACCTCACTTATGATTTTATTTGGCCTAACATAGATGAAATGTTGCTTTGCATCCCGTTTACCTCATATAAGGTTATATTGGGACAGCAGCCGCATCGCATAAATGAACATATAGTTTTTATACGTGTTTACACATGTATACCACATATAGTTGATTTATTTCAGACAAATATCATCAATCAAAGGGGAGTTAATTCCCCATTTAGTGAAGAAACAGTTTTCGAAGAGAAAGACGAAATATTTACCGAACACTACTACAGAATCTGTGATATCTGTAGATGTAAAAACAGGTGAATAAAGTTACTTTGAATTAAATCTTATTTAAAAACTAACATTTATCAGGTATTTATGTTTTAACATTATTATTATATAATTGACTTAAAAATAATTCTTAATATTTGTCTCTGCATAGGCCTGTAGAGTCTCGAGGCCATCCTGTCTATAAACCTTGCAAATGAACAAATAAATTGTGTTGTATAAATGGTATATGATATGGTACGTTCAGACGCCTTAATTATTTATCCTGTCTATAAACCTTGCAAATGAACAAATAAATTGTGTTGTATAAATGGTATATGATATGGTACGTTCAGACGCCTTAATTATTTATCATTATTTGAAATCTTACTTCATAAAATGAATGTTAGTAACGTTAAATTTGGTTTAAAGTGTCACATTATTTGTAGGGCGAACACAGTTACAGCCGCGTAACGTAGCGACGACATGTAAACAACAAAATGACGTCATAGATTGTCTTACAAATAAGGAAAATTGACAACATTAAAGTGATACTATCACGTCGTAGGTGTGTTATGTCAACTTATGTGATAAATAGAATCTTTCATTCGTGACTGTGTATTATTGACTTAAATAAACTTGTTGGATAAAAAGATAGGATACTCGGCAAGAGCCTCGTATCCTATCATTTTATCCAACTCCTTTATTAAAATCAATAATACACACTCACTCATGTAAGATCCTCTATATAAAAATAGTTGCAGTCCACATGCTTGATTTTGATGCTAAATTAATCTGTATTAATATATTGTTTTATTAATTAACTTAACAATATTGGCCGTGTTTTACTAGAAAGTCTACACATAATACGATGCAAACTCGGCCAATATGAACCGGAAGTCGGCCAATATGAAAAACAAGGCCAATATGAAGAAACTCGCCAATACGAGATTATAAATGAAATTAACGCTACTATAAATAAACACAAATTATGTCAAAATAATTTGATTAAAAACAAATTATACTGTAGTGGCTGTTAATTAATAAAATTGTCATTAATTAGGTGGTTTCATATTGTCCGAGTTATTGGTCCTCGGATCGTCATATTGGGCCAATATGACAGTCCTTGGACCAATAACTGGGACAGTATGAAACCACTTAATTAATAACATCAAATCAAACTTTAATATTGCTGCATAAAACAGGGGACTGCTAAAAAATGATTTCTTGAAATATGAAAACTTATACGGGAAGACTTTCATGCAACTTATCTTATTTTTCAGATATTTTAAGTTATATCACAGAAAATGAGATGACCTCAACACTACAAGAAATGTCCACATGGATTGACCATACAGGTGACATGGAAGATTGTTACCATGGTGACATGATACGTTGCTATGCCTACATCTCTAGTGGTGGTCTATGTGTTCGCACAAATACGATTGGGGCTTATTGCGAGACTAACAGACAGGTATACAGTGCCTTAAGCTTCGATCAGTGTGTGAGATTTATGTGTGGCATTTCTAGCAATAAAATATTTCTTAAAGGGACAGTGTCCGTAACTTTTAGCCTATAAAACACACACTAGTTACGTTCACAAACTTTACACACTAAATGTCATTGAATATTTACTATTTAATTGCAAGATTGTCTAACGGAATTCAATCGCGGTCCAAAAAAAAAAATGCTGCTTTGTGCGTTTGAAGTTGCAGCCCAAACTAAAATTACACTCTCGGGTAATGATAGAGAGCGCGAGATTGTCCACATCGCTCCTGATTGAGCTAAGCGGGCTATACATATTGCATAATACATACTAAAAATGCGCTAATGGAAGTCACGTGATCAGCAGAAAAGGTAAATAAAGTGGAAGCCACATTATTTACATATAACAATTAAAACTTTTTTTTCTTTCGAATTCACGAATGTATTACTACATACTTCTTTCTGTCTATGCTCAAGTTTTCATGTATACATTCCACTGAATAAAAGTCAGAGAGTTATTTGGTTATGCTCAATATCCGCTTACTTATGGACAGTGTTCCTTTAAGTAGGTAGACCTTTTTTTTCCAATTTTCAAAAAAAAACAAATCATGCCATTAGATAGATGCAATTTTAAGCCCAGCAGAGCTTATGGGATGACGAGTTGCCCATTATCCATCCGTCCGTTAACTTTTTCTCGTTAAGATGATAGGGCCTTCACTTTTTATCCAATCTTCACCAAAACTTTAACAGGTTGTTAATCAATGAAAACTCGGACAAGTTCGAAAACCAGCCAGATCGGACAAGTATCGGCGGAGTTATGGTACTTAAAAATGCTAAATTTTGCCTTGTTAAGACGATAGGGCCTTCAAGTTTCACTCAATCTTTACCAAACTTTACCAGATTGTTACTATCAATGTAAGCTTGGACAAGTTCAAAAACCAGCCAGATTGGACCAGTATCGGCAGAGTTGTGGCCCTTGATTGAGTTAAAAATGCTTTATTTTGCCTCGTTAAGACGATAGGGCCTTCATCTTTCACCTCATCTTTACCAAGATTGTTACTATCAATGAAAGCTCGGACAAGTTCGAAAACCAGCCAGATCGGACCAGTTAAAACGAAGTTATGGCCCTTGATTTAGTTAAAAATGCTATATTTTGCCTCGTTAAGACAATAGGGCCTTCATTTTTCATCTAATCTTTACCAAACTTTACCAGATTGTTAATGTCAATGAAAGCTCGGACAAGTTCGAAAACCAGCCAAATCGGACCAGTAACAGCGGAGTTATGGCCCTTGATTTAGTTAAAAATGCTATATTTTGCCTTGAGAAGACGATAGGGCCTCCATTTTTCATCCGATCTTTACCAATTTTTGCCAGATTGTTAGTGTCAATAAAAGCTCGGATAATATTGAAAAATCAACCACTTCAGACCAGTAACAGCGGAGTTGTGTCCCTTGATTTAGTTAAAAATGCTATATTTTACATCGTTAAGACGATAGGGCCTTCATTTTTCATCTGATCTTTACCAAACTTTAACAGATGTTAGTGTCAATAAAAGCTCGGACAAATTCGAAAACCAGCCAGATCGGACCAGTAACAGCGGAGTTATGGCCCTTGATTTAGTTAAAAATGCTATATTTTGCCTCATTAAGATGATAGGGCCTTCATTTTTCATCCGATCTTTACCAAATTTTACCAGATTGTTAATGTCAATAAAAGCTCAGACAAGTTCAAAAACAAGCCAAATCGGACCAGTAACAGCGGAGTTATGGCCCTTGATTTCATTGAATATGCTATATTTTGCTTTGTTAAGGAATTGTTGTTATTATTATTATTATTGTGAACTTTAGATTACTTCATACATCCACGTACCTGAACTATTTGTTACAGATTCCTCGGCACCTGGTGACCATCAAGAAAGACATGACAAATATCCCCACCACAGCTAACATCAAGGGTAGACCACAGGTGAGTCAGTGATTTTTGTTTTCCATGGCAACCTGTTAATGTTATATACCATTGCATGGTATTTGTCGTAGACTCCATGATACTCACGTAAAAGCTTCTCTACACCTCTATAGATATCAATAATAACATGGTAAATAAGTACCGATTCCAGTTTCCATAGTAACCTATGACAAATAAAGCAGTATTGTTTGGGCTAATGTCCCCTATGCCTGCCAATAATTGTTGTTAAAGAAAAATTTATGAAGTTGATCGAAATTCCATATTACATTTCCTTGCTCTGTACTTCTTTGCATGCTTTCCAGGCATTGTTCATGTAACGTCTAATCTATACTACATGAAGACCACATGAAACTGTTAAGAGTCATTCAGCATTACGATTTCAAGCTTTGTCGCTTGTTTGTAATCGATGTATTAAGTAGTGATGGTTAACTACATGGATGGATTATAGGGAAATCCTTCACGAGATGGTAGACGTCTGGTTCTTTTCTCGAATGAGCGTATGCGAGTGAGAAAAAACAACACACCTACCATTGAGTGAAGGATTTTTCTATACACTCGTGAAAGAAAAAAACACCTACCATCGAGTGAAGGATTTCCCTACTATCGAACCCAGCAGTTAAATATTTATTACATTTTAAATCATTTTATATATATATATATTTTATCGAAATTATTCGCCTTATTGAAGAGTATCGGTGGATGAAGTCAATGTGTGCAACACTTCATCGATGCCATGTCACAGTTTTTTTTATGTTCGGAGTTAGTTATTGCTATTTAGCAATAATGAATGTTCTTTCACTGAGAAATCCCAATCTTTCACCAATAGAATGTAATAATATTGTAATAAATTTATTATAAAATGAGATAGTAATAGTCTCTTATCATACACATGGTTTTCTCTGGGTTCATTACCTCCAAGATGGCTAGAATACAACATAAGAATGTAATTGGTACATTGAAGATTGGTACATTGAAGCACAAGCCATGTTGTTGGTTATATTTGTAAAATGTTTTACTGATAAAACTGTTAAACTAAAAACATTGTTTTCTATTATCACAGAGCTGTATCGGTAGCATTGAGTAAGACTGTGCTTAAGAGAACAGACCTGTTCGCTCCCTTGCCTATGCATGTCTGACAGAAAACTTCATCCTTCGTCTTTTCTCCCTCTGACCTTATATATTTGTTAAATGTGATGTCACTCAATTTTGTGTCTATAATAACAGATTGGTAGTGATTGTTTGGTTGGAGAAAGTGCCACTATTGGAGAGAAGGTGGCCATCAAGCGATCAGTGATAGGTCGACATTGTACAATAGCTGACAAAGTGAAGATTACTAACTCGGTTATCCTTGACCATGTTACTATCTTAGAAGGGTAAACATTTAATAACATTTATATACTTTTCTCTATGTAATAGTAAAGCTCATTCGTATTTTTTTTAAAATGAGCCAACAAGTCATATACTCTACAGTTCCGTATCAACTAGCCATATGCTCCTAGGTCATGTATCCGGAGTCCCCTATCAACAATGCATGAACTCCATGTCACCAATCAACAAGTCATATACCCCAAGGTCACCAGCCAACAAGTCATATACTCCAAGGTCACCAGCCAACAAGTCATATACTCCAAGGTCACCTGTCAACAAGTCATATACTCCAAGGTCACCTGTTAACAAGTCATATACTCCAAAGGTCATCAACCAGCAAGTCATATAAATACTTCAAGGTCACCAGCCAACAAGGCATATACTCCAAGGTCACCAGCCCACAAGCCATACACTCCAAGGTCACCTGTTAAAAAGTCATATACTCCAAAGGTCAACAGCCAGCAAGTCAAATAAATACTTCACGGTCACCAGCCAACACGGCATATACTCTTTGGAGTTCAATTGTAAACAATTATTTCATGAGCCCAAGGTCACCAGCTATCAAGTCATATACTCCAAGATAACCAGCCAGCAAGTCATATACTCCAAGGTCACCTGTTAATAAGTCATATATACTCCAAGGTTTACCAGCCAACAAGTCATATACTCCAAAGGTCATCAGCCAACAAGTCATATATACTTCAAGGTCACCTGTAAACAAGTCATATATACTCCAAGGTCACCAGCCAACAAGTCATATACTCCAAGGTCACCAGCCAACAAGTCATATACTCCAAGATCACCAGCCAACAAGTCATATACTCGGACGTCACCAGCCAACAACTCATATACTCCAAGGTCACCTGTTAACAAGCCATATACTCCCAGTTTCTGTATCAACAAGTCAAATATATACATGTACTCGAAGGTCACCAGCCAACAAATCATATACTCCAAGGTCACCAGCCATCACATCATATATACTCCAAGGTCACCAGTGAACAAGTCATATACTCCAAGGTCACCAGCCATCACATCATATATACTCCAAGGTCACCAGTGAAACAAATCATATACTCCAAGGTCACCAGCCATCACATCATATATACTCCAAGGTCACCAGTGAAACAAATCATATACTCCAAGGTCACCAGCCATCACATCATATATACTCCAAGGTCACCAGTGAAACAAATCATATACTCCATGGTCACCAGTGAAACAAATCATATACTCCAAGGTCACCAGCCAACAAGGCATTTGGCATTTACTCCAAGGTTCCATATAAAAAGTTTTATAATGAAAGTTCACCCACCAGCCTCCAAAGTCATATACTCCAAAGGTCACCAGCCAGCAAGTCGTATACTCCAAGGTTACCAGCCAACAAGTCATATATACTCAAGATCACCAGCGAACAAGTCATATATTCCAAGTTCACCAGCCAAGAAGTCACATACTCCAAAGTCCCAGTCAATAAGTCATATATTCCAACTTCCAAGGTCACCAGCCAGCATGTCATATAAACTCCAAGATCACCAGTCAACAAGTCATGTATACTCCAAGGTCAGCATCCAGTAAGTCTTATACTGAAAGGTCACCCACCAGCCAACACGTCATATACTCCAAGGTCACCAGCCAACAAGACATACATACTCCAAGGTCATCAGCCAACAAGTCATACATACTCCAAGATCACCAGCCAACAAGTCATATACTCCCAAGGTCACCAGCCAACAAGTCATATACACCAAGGTCACCAGCTACCAAGTCATATACACCAAAGTCACCAGCCAACAAGTCATATACACCAGGGTCACCAGCCAACAAGTCATATACACCAAGGTCACCAGCCAACAAGTCTTATACACCAAGGACATCAGCCAACAAGTCATATACACCAAGGTCACCAGCAAACAAGTCATATACACCAAAGTCACCAGCCAACAAGTCATTTACTCCAAGGTCATGTATCCAAGTTCACCAGTTGAATTTATTATTTCTGCTCTCCTTATAGATATCTTATATACCATATATCTCTTCTTGCAGATGCAGCATACAGGGAAGTGTCATAAGTGAAAATGCTCACATCTGCGCAAAATGCGAGTTGAAGGATTGCATTGTTGGTAGTGCACAAAATGTTGTGGCAAACAGTAAGCCTTTCAGTTATACTTTTTAATGGACTTATTCTGTGCTAAATTAACGGTAACATTCTGTGTCTTGCCTATATGTTACTTTCCTGTCGGTGACAGCGGCAAGGAGGCAGTGAATAGTATGTTAGATGCTGAATCCAGAGATCACAGTTTCAAGCCCCCAGGTTACTTCGGTTTTCCTTAGGCAAGACACTTCCTCTAGTCTTGTCCTTTAGCCGTGCAGTTCCGTGTATCGGAATCCTCCATACACGTTAAGGAACCATAGGAATCTGTTCGATTGCAAGAGTAGGGCTGTAATCCCGGATTCCCATGTATCCTTTCCCCCTCTCTCGGGCAGCTCTAAATAACCTATACTTGTGCTGAAAAGTGTTATTAAAACAAGTTTCTTAAACCTTGACCTTTTTTTTTTTTTCAAAAACAAGATGTACATGATAATAAAGTATATCAAATGTGTCTTCACATGCTTCATTTTAAGTCACATACATAATTGCAAACAAAAAATTAACAGACATTTATTTTGTTATCATTTCTTTTTGCCATAGTCAATGACCCGCTTATTTTTGTTTGACCTTTTCGAAGAAAATGCGATACATAGGGATCACTTTGTCGTCCGTCCGTCAATCAGTCACGAAAACTTAACGCTGGTTATAACTTTCTCATTTCTTGATATTTCATCTTCAAACTTTCAATATATACTCATCATGACAACATAGACCTGACCATACTAAAATATAAAGATCAAGGTCACACTGAAGGTCATTATATGGGTTAAATACTCGTGTTTTTCTTGACGAAAACTTAACTTTGGCTATAACTTTCTCATTTCTTGATATTTCTTCTTCAAACTTTCAATATATACTCATCATGACAACATAGACATGAACATACTAAAATATAAAGGTCAAGGTCACACTGAAGGTCATTATATGGGTTAAATACTACTTTTTTTCTTCATGAAAACTTAACTATAACTTTCTCATTTCTTGATATTTATTCATCAAACTTTCAATATATATTCATCATGACAACATCAACATGACATACTAAAATATAAAGGTCGAGGTCATTATATTGGTTAAATACTCATTTTTTTCTTCACAAAAACTTAGGCCAGTTTGTTCAGGTCATTTATCTGGGTCCAAAAAAGCTTGCTATACTGACAAAGCGCCGACAGGCGACACACGTGTTCCGCAGAACACCTGTCTAGTATTTTCATTCATTAATTCATTGATATCGTATTATATTCACATAAATCAAATAAAACAGCTTGTCAGGGTTCGACACTAACGCTAGTCCGCTAGTCCTGTGCCCACCTGTTTTTCAGGAGGACTACCTAAAGTGAAAGTTGGCTAGTCCGTCGGACTAGTAATTTTTCGAGCCCCATTATAGATATTACGGCCGTAAAATACACATTCCTAATATAGGGCCGGGGTCACTCGATTAGGCGAAGTCGCTTAAAACGTCGCTATGATTTGGCTGACTTCGCTTTTCTATCCATGTTGGGCGAAATTTGAGTCGCCGTCATTTTCGAGTGATTTTCGGCAATTTCAAATGTGATTAACCTCATAATTAACAAAACCCTCTAAATTACAGGATCAGCTCGTGTTTCACAAGTACCTTATTTAACCCCATTACCATTAAATAACAACCCGACTCTTATCTAATCAGGGCAATAGCCTATTTATCGATCATTATCGGTGTGCCTGAGGCGAGATGTGAATATAACCGACATGTTTGCTTGTTAGACGATCACGTGATTAGATCATGTGGGGATCATGTGCGCATTCTATTTAGGTAAACCAATCAAAGCCGTCGTATTTTTCCGTTTGGTGAATAATTAAAAATCGTTCTACAAACTACTACGCAAGGGCGGGGTTATGATTAGACGAGATACTTTGAAAATTATTTCTCCAGCGATAAATAAATTTAAAAGGCGGTTATATTTGTATGATTGACATCGGCACAGTGAGTTGTAAAGAATCTTTGCGGCGGTCGTCAATAAGCAAAAGCGCAAACTTCTATTGTGTGTTTTATCGATGGCTAATTAGGAAATAAAGAAATGTGTTTAGTATAAAGCGAGTTTGTTTGTGATTGCTCTATAGACAAGAGAAATCAACGGAAATGTATTGAATCCTACGATTAGTCATAGCCATCAATAACTTATCTATGTCTATGGATTAGCAGGGAGTAAGTATATAGGGAGGAGAAACGGATCGTTTTGCCGTTTTATGTTGTCGCGCGTTTCACTACTGCGTGAAAATGACTACTTCCGGTTGTTTTGCGCGTGTGTGAAAATCAGCAAATTCTTATAAATTATTACACTTACAAACTCGATAAAGGTGCAAAATGTAAACATAAGTATTATTTAATCACATTGTGTCCTCTGATACAGAGCGTGTATTTGTTTGCATGTATAAAAGCACATTACCAGACGGTTCCGTTAAAATTAAAAATGGTATGGAACTATTGCAAACGAGATACAAAGTATGGGTTATATTAGGCATTAATAATAACAAAAAGTGAATAGTAGACATATGTATCTTTGTCAAGAAGGTAATTTCATGATGTTGATTATAACAGAAAGCCGTAAAAAAGAGGCTGTAAAAACTGCCTAATTTGCGAGGTTGGCTGAAATTTTAACTTTTCAAATTTAACGCGCTTATGATCGATTTACCTGTATCGATAAATAGTAAATGGCGGCTTTCAAGCGCAACAGCATAAATCGATAAACTAGAGCGTTTATGAACCCGTTTCTCCTCCCTGTATACTTACTCCCTGGGATAAGGTAATGATTTTGTGTTTTGTTACTCAATGCGGGTATGACTGAAAAATAAGTTTGGGGTAATTGTCGAATAATTAGTATTTTTCAATAAAAATGAAACGAAGACCAGAATAATATTGCATTCGATCAACATTTGTCAAGTTGGTTAGGGTTGAAAA
The DNA here is from genome assembly GCA_037043455.1 of Cyrtodaria siliqua. NCBI lineage: Eukaryota > Metazoa > Mollusca > Bivalvia > Adapedonta > Hiatellidae > Cyrtodaria > Cyrtodaria siliqua. Next base: position 44,472 of record JAWPHD010003165.1, read on the forward strand.
TGCATCTAAATCTGATGAAAGTCTGCCTGGGGAGAAACCGAAGAAGTATTAATAAGTTTTACGATTTCAGTTGGTATCTTCAAGACGAAAAGGGTTTTTGGCACTGTTCACTTTGAAGTTTGTCTCCTGTTATACACCTATTTTTTTTTGTTGCTAAATACACCGTTTTTGGAAGGACCATCTAGTTCTCAGGAGGACTACTAGATTTTTAAAGTCACTAGTCCTGCGGACTACCCGTTTAAAAAAGTTAGTGTCGAACCCTGCTTGTTATCCGTATGATAAACATATATCATATAAGGTGTATATTAGTACAGATATACATGCCTATTAATCCACCATCGATTTTTAATAGTTATTAATAGTTGCAATTCAATTGCTGACTACTTTAACTTTAATAGTTTGTCTACCACAGACTTTAAATAAACAATGACCATTGTTGAGTAAAGACAAGTTTTAACCCAGTAAATGAAACTGAATTGGATTGGGGTTTTAAGGTGCACCAACACATGAAAAGGTTATATGGCGCCTAACAGGCATGAACATGCCAGGCTCGTCTTCCATGTACATCGAGATAAAATATTGAAAATGGGCCTAGAACCTTCTCACCCTGAACTGCAGAGTTGCTGCAAATTCTATCGTAGAAACTCCATTTACGCTGGAAAACACCACTGACAAGCTACAAGACAGGCAGTCCCAGTAAATGAAAACACTTTATTGATGTTAAACCTCGACTTTGAATGTCATGGCTAATTAACTTTAACAATTTTACATGTATGCATGTTGAGCTCCGTTTCTCGAGAACTGCATGCATTAATCAAACTTGAACCATAGTTGTATATTGGGTACAACTGCTTAATTACTGCGTAATTACATAAACAGGTCCACAATTTACCTTTACCTTTACTCTTACTGGTCATAAACTTTGTCAGTTTGCATTCTGACAGTTTTGTAGCTCTGTTTTTCATGTCCCGATTGCACTACTGTTTGGGGCTCATGTTTCAGTCACAATACTTTTTTGACTGGGATTTTTCCATGTAAACAGTGTACTCGCAGCCTGATCAGGGTTTACTATGTCTGGCTGCTGATCAGTCATTTCCCTAAAAACACCACTTTGTCACATAAATGGAATGTTCTTAATTTAAAGAAAGAACAGTCCATTATATATATATATATATAAATATAGGAAAGGGTTAAAGATGTCTGTTTCTTTGTTATAGGACTTATTTAGGTTCTAGAAAAATTATGTCTGAAGTCAAAAAATTAAATCAAATTGATCATAGTTAGGGGCCTCATGTGCGTAGTTAAGGATTCCTATGTATCCTCCCTCTCTCTCTCTCTCTGATTCTTCTCACCTGTTATCTCAGAGAAGCTTTTGACAACTTCAGGTTCTGTAGAACTGCAGTTCAATTCCTCCAATTTTCATGGCAATATTGCACGTTTTAATTTCAGGCAAATTTACAAATGAAGCAATTGTGGCAGCAGAAGAGATGATCGAGATATGAGATATATATGTCAGTAAATCTTGAGATTCGAGGTATACATCATCAACAGTGAAGCGCGAGAAATGAGATTTACCGGTACATTCTTGAGATTTGATTAATCATCATCAGTGAACCTCGAGATGTGAAATTTACGTCATCACCTGTGGATCTAACATGCGTTGATTTAGAAATACTTGGTTATGCATATTTATCCTTTCTGCTTTCTTGTGCCTTTTAAGGTACATTTAAAAGTACTTTGATATTAACACATAATTATGATTGTTTTTCTCCATCTTGTTTAAGTTCCAATGCATCATCATCATATACTGAGAAGCTCGACTTGTGAACATGTGATAGTGGAATGAGTTATATTTTGCAGGCTTGTACAATTATATTAACAAGAAAGCCTATGCAAAAAGTATATAAAACAGAGCATTTCTGATGGTTATTGAGAATAAATAATACAAACCTACCTGTGCTTTCTTTGTTTTTATTAGCTCTACTGATCAAAGATCAGCAGAGCTTATGCCGTGGTGTGTCGTCCGTGGTGTGTCGTGGACAGTCTGTCCGTCCGTAAACTTTTTTGTGGCGACTACTCCTCTGAAACTGTCGACGGAATTTCATGAAACTTCACAGGAATGTTGCTCTTGATGTCTAGTTGATCCTAGCAAAAATTTAGGTTGACCAGAAATTCAAGATGGCCACCATGGCTAAAAACAGATTTTAAAAATGTGACTTTGTGGCGACTTCTTCTCAAAAGCCAGAAGTGATATTGATTTGGAACCTTTACCAAATTGACTGCCATGACATGTAGTTGGTCCTAACTAAAGTTCATTTTCATTGGATGTCAAACATGGCCGCCAGTGTCCATCTTTGTTTACAGAGTTATATAGGAAAAACTTGTGGCGACTACTCCTCTGAAACTACTTGATGGAATTTCATGAAACTTGACAGGAATGTTGCTGTTGATCCTAACAAAAATTCAGGTCAGTAGGAAATCCAAAATGGCCACCAAGGCTAAAAATAGATTTTAAAAATGAGACTGTGGCAACTACTTCTCAAAAACCGTAAGTGACATTGAATTGGAACCTTTGCCAAAAAGGACTGGTGCGACATATACTTGGTCCTAACCAAGATTCACTTTGATTCTATGTCAAACATTGCCGCCAGCGGCCATCTTAGTTTACAGAGTTATATAGGAAAAACTTGTGGCGACTACTCCTCTGAAACTACTTGATGGATTTTAATGAAACTACACACGAATATTGCTCTTGATGTCTAGCTGATCCTAGCAAAAATTCAGGTCGGTCGGAAATTCAAGATGGCCGCAATGGTTAAAAATAGATTTTAAAATGCAATTTTGCAGTGACTACTGCTCAAAAAACATAAGTGATATTGATTTGGAACCTTTACCAAAATGACTGGCACGACATCTTGTAGGCTGATCAGGGTTTACACCGTCTGGGTGCTCATCAGTCATTTCATCGAAACGCCCGTTTGTACTATAAACGGACTGGTCCAATTAAAAAAAAAAAGGAAAGTCCATTAAACACATAGAGGGGTAAGGAATAAGTCTCCTTTGTATGTTTGACTCTCAGAAAAAGACTGAAAACAAACTAGGATTTTAAGATTTTATTTTAATTCTGATTTTCCAACTATATCCTGAGATGAGCAAATCTACTTGTACTGGTGAGACATACTTCTCAGGAGAAATTGCATAACATGACCTGTGACCTGGTCTCACACCTGCTATATTTCTGAATACAGATCATTCCATTTGTGATTTGGAGCAGAAAATAGGATATAATAAGGTTTATGTAAGGGATTTAATTGATATAGCTTTAAAATTAAAATTTGTGGTAGCATGACATTTTTATAAGCTGTAAAAAGATATATTCAAGTTTCATAGGTAATGTTGCATAATAAATCGTAACATTTTTAGGAATATAGGAATATTGCTCTTAATGTCTAGTTGGTCCTTAGCAAAAATCAGGTTGGCCTAAAATTCAAGATGGCCACCATGTCTAAAAATAGTTGTATTAAATACAATTTTGTGGCGACTACTCGAAAACCATAAGTGGTATCGGTTTGGTACCTTTACCAAAATGACTTTTATAAAACTGTACAGGAATGTTGGTCTTGGTGTCCAGTTAGTCCCAAGTAAAAATCAGGTTGACCGGAAATAAATAGAGGTTTGTGGCAACTAGTGCCAACTACATAAGTGGTATTGATTTGGAACCTTTACTAAAATGACTGGCATGTCATGAAGTTGATCCTAAACAAAGTTCATTGATTCTAAGACTATGTCAAGCATGGCGGCCAGTGACCATCTTTTTTTAGATAGAGTGATAATAGGAAAAACTTGTGGTGACATAACTTCTCCGAAAATGTTGGTCTTATTTCCATAAAACTTCACAGGTTCCCATGGCTGATCAAGCTATCAAAACCTATCAGTAGAGCTTCAAGTTCATTGACCTCTTGTTATTGATTTAATTCAGTCATACAGTATTAATTCAGTCATGCCAGTATTAAGAAATGATACCATTTACACTAAATATTACTACTGATTTCGACATACGACCTTGGCGATCTTGAAGTTCATATAATTAAAATTAATCCCGTATATTTTAACTTTATACCTGCTTGCATATAATAAATAATTCGTTACAAATTTGAATGTTATTCTATCTAACGTTTAGATATTTTACCGAATAGGTATATTATTGGTGCAATATAATCAACCGTGGTAATATGTAAACACAATTTGATTTAAACTATTGTAATAATTAATAATGTTTGAACTGATGCAAGTTATGTATAAAACCTTACAGGTCCCAAATTTTTACAAAATCAGGATTGCAGTGTGTCCAATAAATAGTATAACTGACTCCACAAAATGGACTTTTACATCATCCTGAAGAGAACTGTAACAAATGTACACAAAAAAACTTGATATTGAAATCATAAAGTTTATACCAAATCGTTGGGAAAAGAACATTTTAATGAAGAATCATCATGTACAGTGTTTTTTTTATGCCTAATTTGGGGCCGAAATTCAGCCCCATTCACAATTCCAAAAAGTATCCTTTTTTCACAATTATATCCAAAATATTCACAATTTTGGGTAAGGATACTAGTCTTAATATAGCTGGTGTTAAAACTAGTCTGTATTTACCAAAAACAAAACTTAAAACCAAGGGATATTAAACTGAAAATAAAAGTGAAAAAAGTTTATTTCTCATTTGTTATAATATTTCACAATTTTCACAATTTCTAGAAAAATGCCGCTATTTTTCACAATGGCACAGGCACAGGCTGCATTCACAAAACACATAAAAAAAACACTGATGTAGTAGAACACAGAAATGAGAAACGGATCCATCACGAGGTTTGTTTAAAGGTGAAACAGAACATAGCTGTGTAAATTCTTTACTGTAATATCAATAACTTTACAATTTATTTTGAAGTCAACCACATAAGACAAAGAATGAAGATTATGTTATAAGGATATACAGGCATGTAAATACCATGACCCTCCAACATAATCCATTCTGACAATCATTTATGCAGAAGTACCACATATAAGACAATTGTTTGCGAATGAATGCTGATGAGTTGGTGTATCAGAAAAGCATTGCATATTATTGCAATTCTCTGTAGAACAGATATGGACTATCACATGCAAGTCTCCAAAACAATAATCGTCGACATCCATGCTGACTGAATGATGCGAGTTTGTGACCGCCATGTTTTACATGAAATCATCAGAATCATCTGCGGCATCCTGAAGATAAAATTAGATTCAAACTTAGACTGTATAGCAATGAAGAAACAACAACTACGTTAAATAAACATTTCTTACAATGTTGGATAAATTAAAACTGCGATCTCTTAAAGTTTAAACAATTTAAACTAGAATGATCCCTGAAATTGATTATCAATAAACCCCTGCTTTGAAAAGTTTTGAAGTGAAAGCAACAACAGGGTTTTTCATTAAATATTGGTTTAGCATGCCTAAAGTTGATTTGAGCAGGCATCCTTTTGGCATAATAAGCGAATGCAGTAGACAAAAAGCGCTGTAAGTTGGGATCGGTTTTTTGCGTTGTTTTGGAGATTTGGGCCATCAAAATCTCAGCCCAAATCTCACTTGAATTGGATTTTATAGTCGCACCAACAGCTAAGGTCACATGGCGACTTTCCAGCTTCTACTGGTGGAGGAAGACCCCCAGGTGCCCCTCCGGGCAGTTTTCGTGCACGGGCGGGCACCTGGGTAGAACCACCGACGTTCCGCAAGCCAGCTGGATAGCTTCCTCACATAAAGATTCCTAGGCCAAATTTCACTTGAAAAGGTCAATTTGGTCAGTGACTGGGTCTGTATGTAAACCATAATATACTTCTCAAAATTTGCTAAGGATCCCTTTTATTCTTCTATATAATTTTATTAGAAATTAATTCACAATTATAACAATATTAATTTCATTGATACTTCAACAATTCCACAATTTGAATCAAGTCATGAGATCACATGACCATACACTGCCCTAAATAATTTCATGTAAAATAAAAATAATGCTATTTATTTCAGCAAGAAATTTAAACAGCAAAAAAGTGATCCTTAGCAAATTTTGAGTAATATACAATATTAGAGGACAATTCTAAGTCAAACTAGAACTAGAACCGAAGCAGATGAATACACCCGCTATGCAAACTTTTGAAGTGAAAGCCCCATGAAGTTTATTATACAATAATAGAGTGGAGAAGTCAAACAGAGTGCCATACTTCTACAATATATTAGGAAATCAACAATGCGTGAAGTACAGGGATAAGCACATCAGTTGTTATGCGTATCTGAAGTTTGGGAAAAATCCATTGGAGACTGAGAAATGCAGGTGATAAAAATGTGTTACAGGACATTACACAATAATTCGAGTGAAACATTCGTTAAACAAAGAGCAATATTTCTGTAATAAATTGGGCAATCACCAATGTGTAATGTAGAGAGACATAAGACCATCATTTGTTATGTATATATGTGTGAAGTTTGGGAACAATCCATTGAAAACTGAGAAATGCAAGTAATAAAAATGTGTTGACATACAATAATCGAGTGGAAAATTCTGTGGAAAATTCTAATTAAAACAAATGCCATATTTCCGAAATAAATTACCGGTAGGCAATCAACAATGTGTGATGTAGACATGGTAGAGGGATATAACATCATCAGGTGTTATGTGTATATGAAGTTTGTGAACAATCCATGTAAAACTGTTTGAGAAATGCAAGTAATACAAATGTGTCATGCAAAGTAATATAGCCCCCAAGTTACTTTGTGAAGCGGGGATGTACCAGTAAATATTGATTAAATAACTGCTCACCCTATTTGATGTCATTTTTTCTTCACTCATTAGATTTGCATATGATCTGTCAAATGGAAAGAAATATGTTAAACAGATGATATAGAAAGAAATAGAAATATTAAAATTTGCATATTACATATAAACTATTCAGTGCACTGTTATTCAAGTAATATAAAACCATAGAAAACCATTGTGTTGGGAAATGCAAATACTGAATTTAGAGAGGTAGCCGACCCATTAAATCTAGAATAAAATCCCTCGTGTATACTTGATCATCAGCCAATGATTCAAGTTCAGTATAAGGGAGAAAGCATTGGCCTATTGTTTGGGGCGCTTGTTTCAGTCAAAGGCTTTTTTGCAGTAGCTTGAGCAATTAAAATAATACATACATCAATTTTATCGCAGGAGAACTGTTATTTTCAGTGGTAAATAAAAATATCTTGGTTTTGAAAATCGGTTGAGAAATAAATATTTTACAGCCCAAATGATTTTTGATGGGGATTTTCCCATGCAAATTCCTTGGTGGTGGGTCAGCAGAAAATTAAGAAATATCATATAACTTCAGTTAGCCTTCATATTTTGCTATACAACTTTCAGAGTGTCTTAATTTACGAATATCCAACAATTTGAAACCATTTTCAGATACAAATTGTATAAAAAAATATTTTTCCTGCAGCAGAGTTTTGCATTGAAAATGCCCCATCAAAAACAGATTTCGGGCATGCAATTTTTATTTCTAAACCAATTTTGAAAAGTAAGGTATTTTTATTTACAACTAAAAATGTCTGATTCACTGATATACAGCTTATTTAGGAACGGGATGTATTTTATTTGAAAAGTCAAAAAAAACTATAATATTGCAACAGTACAGTAAAAAAAGTTAAAACTTGTGTTCAAAAAATAAATTATTGCAAATATCCCCATCTTGGAGGACTATTGGAGGCAAGTTGACGTCACATCCGACAATTATTTTTCACTTTCAAGCCCTCTATTTTATCTTTAACATAGACATGGTTCATATTGACTGGGAATGATATATTTCAACTGATATCTAATCATAATTGTTTATGTTTACACTTCTGCTCTAATAAAACAAGGGCAAAGAACAGGGCCACTGCAGATCCCTTTGGAGGGGTAGGCAGAGGGGTAGAATCCCCACAAATTCATGTTCATTTTATCATTTTTTGTTCATGTTCATTAAAGGTCTTCATCATGATCCCTGCATTGTTTCAGGTGCCATCTCGCTCACATCAAAAGAGCAGTGGCAGAAAAACAATAAACGTGGCTCCAGCGTAAATGGAGTTTCTACGATAGAATTTGCAGCAACTCTGCAGTTCAGGGTGAGAAGATTCTAGGCCCCTTTTCCATATTTTATCTCAATGTACATGGAGGATGAGCCTGTCGTGTTCATGCCTGTTAGGCGCCATATAACCTTTCATGTGTTGGTGCGCCTTAAAACCCAATTCAATTCTAATAAAACAAAAGCACCGCCTTGCGGGGGATATACGGCCGACGATGGCAAGATAAAGTTTCAGGTTAAACCTTTTTTCAAAGGAAAATAACTTGGAATTGGAGTTATGGGCTTTAATAAGATGAATTCATTGACTAAGGTTGAAGATGTGTGCAAAGTTTCATTGTTGTACACCTAATACTTTGAAAGTTATTAGCCACAATCACTTGTAAAAGGCAATGTTATTAAAGTTCCAGATTAAACCTTTTTTCAAAAGGAAATAATTAAAAACATAAACAAAGAGCTATGGGCCTTTATCAGATATATATTCATTGGATAATTCTGAAGATGTTTACAAAGTTTCACTTTTGTAGACCTTATACTTTGAAAGTTATTAACCACAATCAGTTGTCAGGTAAAAGTTAACGAACAGTTAGACGATGGACTATTTTTGGCAGGCATTATACATACCGTAACTCCTTATCTTTTTCTCTTCTTTCCGTTTGTTCTCTTTCTCGCTTTTTCTGTTCTTGAAGTTTTTGTTTTTGATCGTCTCGTTCTAATTTGTCCCTTTCTTCACGCTCTTCACGAAAATCTGGGAACCTTTCTTCCTTTGTTTTATTCAGTCTATTCACTATTTCATTCATTCTTTTTTCTACTTTCACTTTTCTAACCTGAAAATTACGCCAGATTAATTTCCATTATAAAAGAAAAAACATCAAAATAATGACAGATCTACATAGAAGCTTTGAACCTAGGGCTTTTAGACTAAAGATATTTGCAAATAGTAGCTTGAATTAACGGTGAAAGAAATGCGCAGATCTACTGTGAGGCCAAGGTGACCTAATATATAAACCATAATTTACTAAATTTAAAAATTAGGCCAAAGTTTACAAAAGTTACCTACTATTTGGCTTAAATGTATAAACAGCTTTCAGAATACTGACACGATTATTTTCTTGCATACCAGCTAGATAAGGTTATCCGCGTTTTACACAGGTGCTGCAAGATCTGGTCATGCAAACATCAACGTGTTAATAAACACGCAAATGGTCAATCATGGTATGCAAAACAAAAAATCAATCATTGGTATCTGGTTAGGAAGAGCATTGGTTCCAAGAAAACAGTTGTACATCATGTTGGAATTACCAATATTCAATGGATACGGTACCCACTGGATATTGGTAATTCCAACATGATGTACCATACCATAGATGCCAGATTATTATAATACTCACTTCTTTGTTTTTATTAAAGCCCACTTGTCCTACATCCATACCTCCGGTCTTCTTGAGGTTATCCCACATTGTGTATACAACATCTACATTATTCATTTTGTTACCTGTCAAGAAGAACAATATTTACATTGGAGGAGGGCTTGCGTATGATGTAAGACCCATGAAAATGCATTATTTACCCCGATGAAACTGGAGCTGTCTCCTTTTTAAGGACGACAAATATACCCTTGCTATCAGTAACCCCCATTCCCCATCCTATCGTTTGAGTAAAGATTGAGTGGAATGGGATTTTCATGATAAGGTAATGGTGGCCTTGACCTCTGACCTACTGACCTCAAAACCAATACGGGCCATCTTGTTGTCACAGGCAGTCCACCTATTGTCATTGTTTTAAAAACAAGTTTGGGAAAAAATAAATCGTGATTTGCTGTGTGTTCCTTGGAGTCGGACAGCTAACTTTCGTACTACAGTTATATATGCAGATCATAACCTTTAGTACGGTAACACAACCGTAGATGGGTTTTAAGTACTTTAGTTGATATTTTTTAAACACGTGTATATTCATATGATTACTGTCTCTGATCCTTGCCTGGCTCTGACTGCAGCCATCAGTGTCTTTTAATAATGGTAACTACGTCAGTGTCTTTTAATAATGGTAACTACAGAGTTTCATGAGATTTGCTTCAGGGGGAGAGGAGTTATGGAGATGACAAGATTTTTCATTATCGGGTCCTGGTTACCTCGACCTTTCACCTACTGACCTCAAAATCAATAGGGATCATCCTCTCACCACAGACAGTTCACCTATGAAGTTCCGTGAGATTTGCTTTAGGGAGAGAGTAGTTATGAAGCGGACAAAGTTCTTCATTATTGGGTGCCGGTGACCTTGACCTTTGACCTACTGACTGCAGGCAGTTCATCTACGAAGTTTCATGAGCTTTGCTTCAGGGGAAGAGGAGTTATGGAGCAGACAAGGTTTTTCATTATCGGGTCCCGGCGATGTTATTGAAGTAAGATCCATGATAAAACTATAGTCACTGATGTAAGACCAATGCACTGATGTAAGACCAATGCTGAAACTATTGTCATTGATGTAAGACCCATGATGAATCTATCATCACTGATGTTAGACCCTTGATGAAACTATCATCACTGATATAAGACCAGTGTCACTATAAATGTAAGACCAACGATGAAACTATTGTCACTGATATAAGACCAGTGATGAAACTATTGTCATCAATGTAAGACCCATGATAAATCTATTGTCAATGCTGTAATACCCATGATTAATCTATTGTCACTGATGTAAGACCCCATGATGAATCTATTGTCAATGATGTAATACCCATGATGAATTTATTGTCACTGATGTAAGACCCATGATGAATCTGTCAATGATGTAATACCCATGATGAATCTATTGTCACTGATGTAAGACCCATGATGAATATATTGTCAATGATGTAATACCCATGATGAATCTATTGTCACAGATGTAAGACCAATGATAAAACTATTGTCATCGATGTAAGACCCATGATGAATCTATTGTCAATGATGTAATACCCATGATGAATCTATTGTCACTGATGTAAGACCCATGATGAATCTATTGTCAATGATGCAATACCCATGATGAATCTATTGTCACTGATGTAAGACCAATGATAAAACTATTGTCATCGATGTAAGACCCATGATGAATCTATTGTCACTGATGTAAGACCCATGATGAATCTATTGTCACTGATGTAAGACCAATGATAAAACTATTGTCACTGATGTAATACCCATGATGAATCTATTGTCAATGATGTAATACCCATGATGAATCGATTGTCATCGATGTAAGACCAATGATAAAACTATTGTCATCGATTTAAGACAGTGAGACCCATGATGAATCTATTGCCACTGATGTAAGACCCATGATGAATCTACTGTCAATGATGTAATACCCATGATGAATCTATTGTCACTGATGTAAGACCAATGATAAAACTATTGTTATCGATGTAAGACCAATGATAAAACTATTGTCATTGATGTAAGACCAATGATGAAAATATTGTCACTGATGTAAGACCAATGAAGAAACTATTGTCATTGATGTAAGGCCAATGATGATCTATCATCACTGATGTTAGACCCAAGATGAAACTATCGTCACTGATGCAAGACCAATGATGGAAATATCAACACTGATGCAAGACCAATGATGGAACTATTGTCACTGATGTAAGACCAATGATGGAACATTCAACATTGATAATAACTAATAATAATATCTAAAGAAATAACTATTCCCACTGAAACTATCATAAGACACAACTATTGTCAATGATGTAAGACCCAGGCAGTGCAATCATTTCAGGGGATTACATTTTTAAGAGGAAACTAAATAATCTTGACAGGAGCGAATAATGGTTCTCAATATGTATACAATATCATATAAAGTTGGAAGACTTTAGGATATGGTCAAGACCGGAACATTCGGACAGCCAGGTACGATCGGACTTTATAATCACTGGTATAATCACGTGGGATGTCATTATCTTACAAATTAAAAATCGATGTTCTTAGTATTGAGTTTGTTGTTATGATGCAAAGTGTAACACACATTTTGATTAGTCAAATAATGCATACGTCATCAAAAACCTGTTTTGGCACTGTATACAAGCATTTGATACAGGTGCATCCTGCTAACCGCACCAGCAAAACTGTGATATTACTCAATCTTGTTGGTCATACTCCTTTGATTTTTGTGTCCATTTGAAAAATCTAGTTACGCAGTTGATGATTAAAAGATAACTAGATGGGTGTTCTGCGGAACACGTGTGTCATGTGTCGCCTGTCAGCACTTTGTCAGTTTAACTTTTTCGTGAAGAAAAAAACGACTATTAACCCATATAATGACCTTCAGTGTGACCTTGACCTTTTATTTTAGTATGGTCATGTCGATGTTGTCATGATGAGTATATATTGGAAGTTTGAGGAAGAAATATCAAGAAATGAGAAAGTTATAACCGACATTAAGTTTTCGTGAGAAAAAACTGAGTAATTAACCGATATAATGACCTTCAGTGTGACCTTGACCTTCATATTTTAGTATGGTCATGTCGATGTTGTCATGATGAGTATATATTGAAAGTTTGATGAAGAAATATCAAGAAAAAAATGAGTATTTAACCCATATAATGATGAAGAAATATCAGGAAAGAAAAAGTTATAGCCAACGTTAAGTTTTCGTGACGGACTGTCTGACGGACAGACTGAGGGACGACAAAGTGATCCCTATGTATCGCATTTTTCTTCGAAAATGCGACACAAAAATGTATTTTTGTTTATTGTTTAGTCATTTATTTAACGATATGAAAGTGTCCGACTGTACCATACCCGTGGTTAAATAGTGGATGGTACAATCGGACACCTTAATATGCTCAATTCGAACTGGTAATTTCAAATAAAACTTGCGGATCTAGGCGAGGGTGTTACGCTAGAGGTATCATCCTTTCTTAAGCACTTCCAAATCAATCAACATTAACTTAATTTTATGAATTATTATAGATCTAATAAATCTTTGTCAATCAATTTGAAACCATCGCCACATTTCCAGCCCCAGGAAAACGAGGGCAAGTCATGGGTTTGTGTGTGTTTTTCTATGTTTGTATATATGTACTTAAATAGTAGTTGTGTATACCATACCATCTTTTACCATGTATAGTGCGCTTTTTAAAAAATCTTTTACAGTTTTCAAACTTTCGCAGGGGTCAGAGAGTATCATCTTGGGCGTCCGAATGTACCGGTAAGTGTCCGACTGTACCAGAGATGTGATGACACAAGCATACAAACGGTTTAGTAGTGTTAAATGAAATGATTAATTCCGTTTTCATTTGAAAACGATCAGCATATGGCCCTTTATTATTTATTAATTATTTCATAAAGCTTCCGGTGCACAGATATGTGGCAAAACAAGCCCCATGAATACGAAGGTGTTCGAATGTACCGGGTTTATCCCTAGTGCTTGAAACTGAGCAAAAAGCAAGGTTTTCGGAAGCACTATTCCGAGAAATTGTGATGCCTATGGCAAGCACTTCTTCATCGCAGTTCAACCAAAATTCCAGAAATTCGTATTTCAGCAGAAATGCAGCAAGAGGAATACTTTTCTTAAAACAAGCCGACTACACATGTCCATTATAGGTATGTTTATTCAGAAAGTGTGGACAAAAGAAAATCTTCCATTAGTAGGTGGAAGCATAAAAGAAATGAGGAAGATCCTATACCTTGTATACTGTTGGCCTTCACTAGTTGGGCACACTCATCTATCACTGCTTGAGGTAAATCATCTAACATCTCACCCTGGAATTGAATTGGATGTTGTTTAACGGCTCATCAACACAGTATAGGTTATTTAGAGACGCCCCAGAGAGAGGGGAATGATACATAGGAATCTGGGAACCGTGCCCTACTCTTATTATCGAATAGATTCCTATGGTTCTTTAACGTGTTCACAGGATAGACCGATACACGGGACCGCCCGGTTTACGTCCCCATCCGATGGACGAGGCTAAGGGAAAGTGTCTTGCCCAAGAACACACCGACGAAACTCAGAGGAACCACAGAGAATTGAACCCCGGGCCTCCGGTTACAAATCCGCCACACTACCGACTGCGCCACGCAAGCCCTCATCTCACTCTGGAAGGTAACCGGGCAATTTTAAAATCAAAGAAGGCACAACATGCACAATGTAAGCATTTTACTGAAAACTGTTCCAAGTTGAAAGACTTCATCTTCATACAATAGAAAGTATGTTTTGAAAGAAAATGTTTATACAAAATATACCAGTATTAATTATTTCATGAATATGATCGCATTGGAAATTAAATATATGTTTACAAACTTTTTTTATTTTTTGCTTTATCCTCATCAAATATGATAGAAGGAGAATACAAACATTAGAAGGGCCTATAGAAGCTTTTTAAAATAAAATAATGGTCTCGGATCTGTAAGTTACCTGTAAGTATGAAAATCTCCGTTGTTATGAATCTAGAATTGTACCAAAAACAGATAGCATTAAACTAACCTCGCACCATTAAGTTTATTTGACTATCTGTGTGTATGCCTGAGGTTAATAGTGCCATCGTAACATTAGGGCACAATGAGTCTGGACTATTGTTGCCTATTTCAGCATAAAATTACTTTATACTTTCTTTCGAGTGTTGTTTCAATTGGACACATTAGCTCAAAATAAATACAAATAACTATGAAATTTAAACACTCATCCAAACTGTACATTACATCGTTTTGTCTCCCTGTCAGCCGCACATTGCCGTATGATCCCTAACATCCCTTATTACCCTATCAAGTATCTCCTTCACTCCTTACCCCCACACAGTGCCTCCTCTGGCCATTTTTTTCCTGCTGCAACCAATTTTCGCCAAATGAAAAAGTTGGAGCCAAATTGGAGACATAAAGCAGTTAGTAATACTTATAATCATAAAATTATGTTTTAAAAAATATTTTACTCAATTTTTTACGTAAAAATAAAACTTATTAATCTGGAAATGTTTCAGTTTCGAAATAAATACTGTACATGTATAAAAGTACAAAATCTTATCTAGAATTATGCTGATCCCTGGTTTATTTTATCTTGTCAGTTATAATTAAAGCCTAATGTATGCTTGACACCAAATGTGTGTATTTCACACCTCATCATGGACAAGTTTTGCCTTCTGGACTTGGAAATAAGAGGTGCTAATTTTGGCAGAGTTATTAGGTGATTATACAGGGGAAAATTAAGGGGTATGACGAGATTGGAAAGTAATACACAACATTCATGACTGACATTGGATATTTCTTTCGCCAATCACATATGCCAAAGTTATTTTTTTATTGCCGCTTTTACTATTTTGTCTCATTTGGCTCCATTTGCAAATCCCAGAGGAGGCCCTGCCACATTACCCAGAGCTTTATAGTCTCTATCATCCAGACACTCTCAAGCTGACTGCGAACGCTAGCGAGCGTCTGGACTCACTGTTCTTTAAAAATGTTGACTGATAGACTGTGCCAAACGTCAAAACTGACTGCGACGTGACGTCATTTTGACTGCAACATCAAAGTGCACGTTGTATTACGTGCAACATTATTTCCAATGGGATATGTGTACGTCCTTATTAAATATACAATAAACTTCGGTTTACTGTAGTTTCTCTATTAACATAATATAATCTTTCAAAATGATGTTTAAAATTTAATTTTTAGCATTAATCATGATCCGCTGACTTTGTTTGGGGTAATTTTATTGCACAACATTGCGCGTAACGTCACGTAATGTTTGACGCCAGCGTGACGTAGGGGGTGATTCCCATAGATATCCGTAACAAACTAAAGTTGACCAATCAGAGGCCAGTGATTTTATTTTGTCCACACCTCGTTTTGATGTCAACATTTTTAAAGAAGCTTTTCTCCAGACCATTGTATGGACTTCTTTGAGAGAAGTCTCGTGAGAGGTCTGGATGATTGAGACTTAGAGCGTTATCATATTAGTGGTATAACATTAAAATCCATGACCCAAGGTAGGCAATTAAAACAAATCTTTGGGTTAACCCTATATTCCGAAATTTGGTTCTTTCAACTAAATTTGCATCTATGGGTGGTTGTTCAATTTCGAAAGTGCCTTCCTGGGGGTCCCATGCTTGTTTTAATGGAATAGCCACTATGTTAAATATAGAATACTCCACTGATATACATGTATGTAGCCAATGTTTGTTAACTGCGAGGACGTGGATATCAGTAATCAGATGACACTGTTCGATGCACCCGAGGTAAAAACATTGCACGTATCACCATCGTGACTGGGTGTGTGTCTCATAACAAACGGATGTAAACCAACTGGCAACTATATCTGTTTCTCCGTTCACCTTATTTTGATGTCAAAACGTTTTATAAAGAGTTTCTCAAGACCTTAGTATGTACTTCTTTTGAAAAGTCTTTGGAGGATCAGACTGAGAGGTCTAGATATAGACTAATTCTTGGTACTTGACAACAAACAATATAAAGCTGCGGACTCAGTTTACGTGAATCTGTTGATGCATATTTACCCCTACCTGCACAAAGCAGACAAACACATAACTTACTGGATGTAATCGTAGATATACGTGGGCGGATGATACTTTGTCAACGTGAAACCTTTAAAGAAAACATACTAGTTAACTTATAGGGCAACATTTACAGTCATTTAAATGAAGGTGTAAATAATAAAACTTTACATCAATACTAAACAACAGCCAAAATGGAAGATTTACAATCATACTGTATGTATCAATATTTACCAGTGTTATATTGATACACATTATTTAACCTAAAAATGAGTTATTGTAAAAAAATTTTTTTTAGAGGAAACACAACTGTAGTAAATAAATTCAAGTACTAATTTCTCTGATCCATATATAATTGCCGCATGTCACTGTAAAACAAACGTCTAGAAAGCATAACTACATATAAGCAGGGTATTTGCTTAAATACCCAATTAAAAATACCAAAATACCCAATTAAATAAAAAGCATGGGTACCAATAAAGTAATCGAAGTTCCCAAATGATAAAACAACCAATGCAAATTGAGCAATATATGGGTTGTTGAAGGGACACCCAGTCACCTTGTATAAAGCCTATTGTAAAAGAAGTTGATTTTATTCGATTTTGTGTAAACAATATTAGTGTAATGCCACCCCAAAACAATGTCGCAAACTTTTATTGTTTTATTTTACCCAGTTGCAAACATGAAATACCCAATTAAATAAATACCGAAGGGTACATACCCAATTGATCAAAAAGCTTATCTGTAGCTCAGAGGAAGTTTGGGATCATTTGGTTAACAAGTTAAAACTTAATATGAAGTTACAACTTATACTAACAAGATTTATATTAAACTATTTTTAAACCCCAATGAACAAAAAGTTCACTTCAGAATATAAATTGCACCATTATAAAAGGTAGTCATATGATAATTAGTAGCGTCTTTTAAAAAATACATAATAATGATGATCTCCTGTTGATCCCCATCTGGTTACCCGAGCTTTGATTTTCGATATTCTAACATTAAAAACTAAACGATTCCTTCTTTCCCAGAACCATACACAATCATATGGAATGAACTCTCATACCAGCCTTGAAATGTACAAGTCTATCCTCACTGATTTCCCATAACTAAATAATTATTTTATACATTAAACTGTTTATATTATACACGTATGTACTTTCATTATTTCATTTTATTTATTTAGTTTTCATCCCTATTATTATTTGACATGGCCCTCCGTATTATTCAATGACTTGTCCCACACTGTTTTTCCTTGACTTGCCCTTTCCTATTATTCGATGACTTGCCCGATTTGATGACCCTATTATTCCATGACTTGCCCCACCATATTATTCAATGACTTGCCCTCCATATTATTCAATGACTTGCCCCTCCCTATTATTCAATAAATTGCCCCTCCCTATTATTCAATGACTTGCCCCTCCCTATTATTCAATGACTTGCCCTTCCTTATTATTCAATGACTTGCCCCTCCCTATTATTCAATGAATTGTCCCTTACTTTTATTCAATGACTTGCCCTCCCTATTATTCAATGACATGCCCCCTCCCTATTATTCAATGACTTGCACCCCCTTATTATTCAATGACTTGCCCCTCCTATTATTCAATGACTTGCCCTCCCCTATTACTCAATGATTTGCCCTATTATTCAAAGACTTACCCTTCCCTAATATTCAATGACTTGCCCTCTCCTTTATTCCTTGAATTGCCCCTCCCTATTATTCTGACTTGCCCATCCCCGATTATTCTGTGACTTGCCCATCCAGATTATTCTGTGACTGTACCCCTCTCTCTATAATACATTGACTTGCCCCTCCCTATTATTCTGACTTGCCCATCCCCGATTATTCTGTGACTTGCCCATCCAGATTATTCTGTGACTTGCCCATCCAGATTATTCTGTGACTTGCCCATCCAGATTATTCTGTGACTTGCCCATCCAGATTATTCTGTGACTTGCCCATCCAGATTATTCTGTGACTTGCCCATCCAGATTATTCTGTGACTTGCCCATCCAGATTATTCTGTGACTTGCCCATCCAGATTATTCTGTGACTTGCCCATCCAGATTATTCTGTGACTTGCCCCTCCCTTTTTATAAAGTAAAAGAATATTCAGCATATTATCAATCCGAATTAATTATTTAGTAAAATATCGAAATAAAGTTTGTAACGATTACCAAACATCTTCTGGAAATCCCCATCTGATTAGATCCTCATCTGAAATAAAGGATACAATGAATATCACTTTCTAAATAGTGCTTTGCAAGGCAGTAAAAATAATATAGCACTCTTGTTTCGTTACATATATATCTTGCATTTTCCTTCCTGGACTATATACATGGAACCGGATCATATTCATTTAGCTTGAATAAAATTAATGGAATTTGAATTGATTTTTGAGAATAAATTCCTTGGTTTTTGCGTCAATTAGGTTGTACTGAAATTATAGGCTATTTGCCAAAGATATCTCAAAAACCAAGTTTTTGACCTATTATTTTTAAAGTTAAAATATGTTAAGAAAAGTCAGTTACAACTATGTAACAAATTAAAAAAGATACTATTCATAAACAACTGTAGGACGTGTCCTTAAGCTATTGTGAGGTATAAATTATTGATGAATGAATCTAGCTGGCTCATAAAGCAGATCTTTTTTGTGGGAAAAAATATATTTAAATATATTTCGAATGAAAAAAGGTATTTCCTACAAATAGATATTTTTCAAAATGTCTGTATTGTTTAGAAAATATTGTTTTCTTTAAGATAATGAAATAATTTAAAAATATTGCTGTGCATTAACCTAACGTATATATGTGTTTAATCAAGCTGCATAGTACATGTATGCCCATAGCCTAAAATTATAAAGAAAAACAAATGTTATATATTAATAATTAAAATCATTTTCCGATGAATTTAATACATTTATTCAAGGTGAACAGCATGCAATTTATATCAAACTTAAGTTAATCCTAGTCTTACCAGTATGTCATTACACTTACTTTCATTCTTATCCAACCCCATGTACATCACGTATGGTGGCGACACAACTGAAAAAACAGAAAGATGTTTAACCAAATTAACTTCAACAGAACAGAAACCTGGCCATGAAAAATACATCAAAACACAAAGCTAACATTTAAGAAAGATGAGGTCATGTGACAATCAGCTACCCATAACATGACATCCAAAGGTACCACCAAACATGAAATGTTCTGCAATTTAAGTTTGATATATGTATTTAATGTATGTTTACAAACTAGGGTAGATAAGTTTTTGACAGTGACCAAACGAGTAATTTCCTATCCGAATGAAATGCTGAAAATGAAAATGAGTATTAAAAATGACCTTTATTAATAGTATACATTTATATGTGATGATGCATCATTTTATAATAAGTATTTTAATAAGACTTTATATAGATTTTAGAAAAAACACACAGTCTCATTTTTATGCAGCGCGTGTTCTTAGCAATTCAGATATATAAATGTTATGAGCCACAGGTATTTAATATGTTGGTACATGTAAAGTTACCCTACCAAACACCAAGGTTCTCAAGTACTCAACCAAGTTAGTTCTAGGCCCGGTTGGCTCAGTGTCTGTAAAGTTACCCTACCAAATACCAAGGTTCTCAAGTACTCAACCCAGTTAGTTCTAGGCCTGGTTGGCTCAGTGTCTGTAAAGTTACCCTACCAAACACCAAGGTTCTCAAGTACTCAACCCCCGTTAGTTCTAGGCTTGGTTGGCCCAGTGTCTGTAAAGTTACGCTACCAAACACCAAGGTTCTCAAGTACTCAACCCAGTTAGTTCTAGGCCTGGTCGGCCCAGTGTCTGTAAAGTTACCCAACCAAACACCAAGGTTCTCAAGTACTCAACCCCGTTAGTTCTAGGCCTGATCGGCCAAGTGTCTGTAAAGTTACCCTACCAAACATCAAGGTACTCAAGTACTCAACCCAGTTAGTTCTAGGCCTGGTTGGACCAGTGTCTGTAAAGTTACCCTACCAAACATCAAGGTACTCAAGTACTCAACCCCGTTAGTTCTAGGCCTGGTCAGCCCAGTGTCTGTAAAGTTACCCTACCAAACATCAAGGTACTCAAGTACTCAACCCCGTTAGTTCTAGGCCTGGTTGGCCCAGTGTCTGTAAAGTTACCCTACCAAACACCAAGGTACTCAAGTACTCAACCCCGTTAGTTCTAGGCCTGGTTGGCCCAGTCTGTAAAGTTACCCTACCAAACATCAAGGTACTCAAGTACTCAACCCCGTACTCAAAGTGATCAAACTTCAATATTTTCACTCAGGCTTCGCATTCGTGAAAATATATACTTCTCGATGAAATAAAATCTGTTATTCACTCCAAAACAACAAATATCCTCTATATCCTGATACATTTCAATTACATATCATCAAAAGCATAAGTGTAACATTATTTCGTAGAGTTTATCCATTCTGTAAGCGGTGCGCTTGTTACTTTTCTATTACTCAATATGGTTGGCTAGTTTCTTAATTTTTAACCAATGAACAGTCAGGAGTTATTTATCAGTCAGAGCTCTAACCTTAAACAGTTACAAGTTTTATAACTGCTGGAAGTTATTAAAATGCCAAATTATTATCTCCCTTTGGTTTAGAGTAGCAGATACTTTTCCCTAATAACCATTCAAGTAACCTAAATCAGTTACCAAGATCATTTGCTAATAAATCGAAATAGTTGCCAAATGTGCAGTGTTTATTTAGGTCTGAATACTTATTATTAAGGATAAATACCTCTTCATCAAGATCCAATTGGCAGTTGTTCACTAATTATCATGTTGGAGCCTACAACATGATTTTTAATAAATTTTATTGCATAACAGTAGGTAACTTGAGGGGCCTTGCGCATTGGATTTTCATATATGCTCATAGAATTTGATTGCATGGTTGTAAAGTTGAATAATTACCCTACCTGGAGAAAATTATATATATACAGGGAAAATTCCTGTACAGAAGAAAGAATGCATCTAAACTTGAAGATTTTGTGGTAGTAACTGATTCTGGTTACTATCCCAGTTTTAGTGTTTTTTTAAATAACAGTCACAGGTTATGAGCTCTGACTGTTTATAGCAATTGGAATTTCCGTCAAAGGGAGGACAATCATATTTTTTTACGCTTTACTTCTGCCAAGACACTTGAAAAACTATCGACGGCAGCTAATTGATTGATTGACCGACAAATTATACCGTATGGCGCACAACAGATCAGTGTCGATGGGCCATTTTTAATTTTATGCGACTATGGCGCAAGGTGCATGCCTATCCCAATCACTGCTGCTGTTGAACAGTTTATTCCATATTTACATGATGAAAATTGTTCCAAGCATGTGTCTAATAATAAGGTCATACAGTGTTTCCTTTGTTTTTACTTAACTTCCATTTAATCAGGATTGTTGTGTCTTTTAAAATGTATTAATTGAATAATTCACATCTATTTTGAAAGCATAAACTATTTAAGAAACTGTATACCGGTACTCTGAACAAGTTTCTTGTTACTTATTCATTTGAATCATTATCTGATGAAATTCTCATCAGACTCTTGGGTTTTATTATTTTTAAATAGGGTAACTCGCCCCTGAGTCGGACAGGTTATTGGTTCTCGGCACCTCTGTCTATTTATGTTCATGCTCCTGCTTGCTGAAACCATCTGGTTGCTTTCTCAGTGTTTAATGTATCATTTGATGTCAACTGTTTAGCGGTACCAGCATTTTTGCTGGGATTACGTCATACTTTTCGCACTCACCAATATTCACCCTTGAGTCGGACATTTTTTGCAACTTCAGTAGTGGGTCATAAAATTGCTTCGATGTTGCCATAAGCTCAAATAAAGAAATTGTCCTTATTTTTCTTTGTGTATGTATATAAATTTCCTTACATAAATTACATAATTTAGATGTCTTCTTGTGTAAAATGTTCGGGTATTGGCTCCTGACTTCAGTGTTCGTCTTCAGGGCAGATATATTTAGACATGCCCCAAAGTCGAACATGTAATTCATAATTTTCCATTTCAGAGATGTTGAGATTTTATCTTATTTTCAGTAGGTGATAAAACTTGTGTTACTCGGTTTTTATCCTTAGGTTCTATAGTAAAATAAAAATCTTTGGCAGAGTAAAATGACGATAATGTTCAAGATTTTGATTTTGAAAGATACATATATTGAATCAACTTGCATGAATATACATGAAATATGCAGGGTTTTAAAAGAATCACACTGTAGACACAATTAACTTGGTTGAACATCAAGGATAAAGACCGAGTTTATCACATACCAAAATGTATTGGGTATGTCTTATTTCTGGTCACTGATTGATCAGTTTTTTTGATGATGCTATATCAAAATTATGAATTGCCCTTGAGTCAGACTAAAGGTAACTGGAGAAATCAATAGATTGGGGGTAATTCTTGTTGTTTTGAATGAAAGAAATCATTGGATTGCCTCCATTTCATAGTAACAGTTATTGACCGTTTCCAGTTGAGAAAGATATTCAACCATCAATAACTGTCCGAGTCAGGGGCAAGTCTGACTTAAGGGCGAGTATATACCCTATCCAATGACAGATATTTTAACCATTTTGCTGATGTCTCATGCCGGTCATGCTTCATGTCCTTGGCAGGATTACAGTAGACGTAGAAGAGGTAGCATATTTGAATGGTCAAATGTTTGAAGAATTTAGCTGAATTCTAATCGTCTTACATCAATCACCACTCGTGGAATTTTCGAGATTTGTGTAGTGTATTGTAGTTCAGAGTTACAATGCTATAAAATGTATTTTATAGCACTGAGCTTACTGTTAAAAGTAGATATGACTGAAAGAGTGTTAAAAGCGATGATAAACCCCATTCAGCTGTGACGAATGGGAACCCATATGTTTCCTTATTTTGCTTATAGATGCTAGTCTAGAAGTAATCCGAGCCTTCGCTGACTTCACCAGCCATTTTTACGATTTTGATATTTCATCTGACTTTGTGCCTTTCTGACTAAGAAGCCAAACCAACGAAAAAGGAAAAAAGGAGTTCTAATAAGTTCATGACACGGGCCATGATGGCATGAAGTTAGTGTCAGCGGCGGCGGGTCAGCAAAAGCTTTGATTAGAGTTATAAGATGCAGTAAAAACTGTTACACCACACGTTTACATCTGTTAAAATTGGTAAAATAAAATAAAGTACTAACTGTTACACGTAAAGTAGAAAACCATTTCGCTGTGTCGACTTAACTAACAAAAGAAATAAAATGTTGGTTTGCGCAATGTTATTTTTTCGTAACGATGAAAAAAGCAAGATAAACGCTTGATGGCTTACACTTGTCACTAACATCATGTCAAAAAGCGCTCAGGTGATAAACGTGTTTGTCCTCTAAATTAAAGAGCATTTAATGCCACGCAACTCCTTCGACAGGTGCTTGGCAAGGGAAATAAATCCGCACCTCTTCCGGAATTATATTTCCTTGGAGACGTTTACAAATGGCGCAGATGCAAAGTGCTATCGAGGATTTGAAGGATGAAAGAGTTCCGCAATGCCTATACTGGAACGTAGAACAAGTTGCTGACTGGATAGAGGAACTTGGTTTCCCGGATTACAGAGTACAATATTTATTTATGAATTATTTAAAAGTGTGTGTTCAAATACACTTAAAACGGTACTGCTGTAGCGATTCCTAGAAAGACCGGAAACCGTCCAGACTCTATTGTGCCCATCGCGGCAGGGCTACCTTGTCGTGTTCGTTGGCGGAGGGACGTAAAACCTTAGAAGTACACACACACACCTAGAAAGACCGGAATACACCGAATCACCGGAATAAACCGAAATACATATAATAAAGTCATTATTTATGTAATTAATGAATACTAAATGATTATTGTATTGAAATAAGTATACTATTGCACCGGTTTATACACTTTAAAATTTTACATTTTATTTATGTTCCTTTATTATTAGTTAATAGGTTTCTTGACAGGGGACATAGGCTCACATTCCCTACTTGGATATTATATTCACCTGAGCCGTTAGTCGAGTGGAATATACTTTCCAGGCAGGGAACATGGGCTCACATTCCCTGCCTGGAAAGTATATTCCACAGGGAATGTGAGCCCATGTTCCCTGTCAAGAATCCTAATAACGAATTTGTCATACTTCAAAGTTGTTACCATTTATTTAAGAAGAAAAAACAGCCAAAAACACGTTTTCATTTTTATTGCGCCAATTTCCCCGTAACGTGCCTCTAACTAGATGATGTTTATTTTTGTGTTAATGAATATATATTAAACAAAAGTAAACTGGAATAAACAAAAAATCAAGATTAATATTAAAACTTTCTGGAAAAAGGTCTAACAATGAATATTTATTTTCTGTTTCAGACATGTATAACTGACAATTTAATAAATGGGAAAAAATTAATCCACATGGAAGCCTCACATTTGCCGAACATCGGAATTACAGATTTTGAACATATAAAGGTGAGCGTGTGTTTCATTTTGCTTACAAACATGTTGAAAAAACACAGCATAAGCAACAGAAATGACACTGAGGACAAACTGGGGTTGGACAGATTGAACACTATTGATGCGCATATGCCAAAACTTGCCTTGTATTGCAAGCGTTCAGATCCAGAACACTTAATTCAGTTACTCAATTGGCCTCGGAGCTTGAAATAAATAATGGATAGATGTCTCTTTACGTCATAATACATTGTTGTCAAACCTAAGGCCAAAAAAAAAAATGGTTTGTTTCCGCTAACGGCTTAAAAAAAAATAGGTTATGTAGGTAGACAAAACTTTTTATGCCCCCGAAAAAAAAATTGGGGGCATATAGTAATCACACCGTCCAGATTCTGTCTGTCTGTCCGGATTCTGTCTGTCCAGATTCCGTCATTCCGCAGTTCGTGTCTGGACTGTACCTACAAAATCCTGCATGGATTATTGATTAACTTGGCACAAGTGATCACCATAGCAAGACGATGTGTCGCGCACAAAACCCAGGTCTGTACCTCAAAGGTCAAGGTCACACTTGAAGTTCATAGGTCAAAAACAGGTGCGCAATTTCGTGTCCGGACCGCAACGTCACAACCCCTGCAGGGTTTTTTAAATAACTTGGCACAAGTGATCACCATAACAAAACGATGTGTCGCGCATAAAACCCAGGTCTTCAAGGTCAAGGTCACACTTATAGGTCACAAGTCAAATTGTGTCCGGTCAATAACTCTGGCATTCATGGACGGATTTTCAAATAACTGGGCACAATTGCTCACCACAACAAGACGATGTGTCGTGCACAAAATCCAGGTCTGTTGCCCTAAGGTCAAGGTCACACTTAAAGGTCAAAGTTCAAATCGTGTCCGGTCAATAACTTTTGCATGCCTGGACGGATTTTCATTTAACTTGGCACAAGTGCTCACCACAACCAAACGACATGTCATGCACAAAATCCAGGTCCATGGCTCCAAGGTCAAGGTCATACTTAGAGGTCAAAGGACACTTCGGGGGCATTTATCACTTACAGTGATATTTCTTCTTTTTTTTAAATTTTTTTTTTATTATTAATGACCTTATTTTTGTTAATGAAAAAACACTTTTAATATGATAAAAAATACTGAGGAAGGTATTACTACCTAGATAATACATGGTTAAGGCCCTTTTTCAATATTTGGTAATGTACACTGGAAACCCCAGGGGTCGTGGGTTCAAATCTCACTGGAGAAATATTTTTATTTTTTATCTCCATAAGAAACCTTGGTTCATGGGTTCAGTTTTAAAAAAAAGAAAAAAGTAAGGGTCGGCGGCTAAATAATAGAGTCGGTCGGGTTAGCGGAAACAAACTTTTTCTTTTCTTTTAAGCCTAAATACCTTGATATGACATACATGTTATGTATATCACATTGATATCCTAAAAGCATCCAAAAAAGGTTTCTTTGATTTCTTGTGTAAATATTTGTGTATCTGTATGTTTAACTTTTCAAAACAAGGTTATGATATATGCTTGAAGATTTTTAGTCAATGAAAATGAAGCTTTCCAGTGATTCATTGTTCACTGAAACAGTCTGCTATCTGAACAAAAACTGATGAAACAGTTATCACAGAAGTTAATTATAGATGCCTTCTTCGAACAGATTTCAGTTATTAATATAGATTCCAGTCGCTGCAAATTTGATTGGATAATGTTTTAGCAGACAAGTAATTATTTTTCCTGTCATTGTCGTATTTAAGCTGAAAATTAGAATTGTGTATAATTTGTCTTTTTCGCACCCGAGTTCTGATTTAAAGAGTATGATATCCTTAAATATTAGAAGGGAAGTCAAAAATGAGATTTAGCAGTTTTACATTGTGTCGTATGAGATTATTTGAGATTTGAGTAGGTTGTGAATGAATATATTATTATCTGTTTGTTCTAGATTGTTTGCTGTAGCCTGATGGACATTATAAGTCCACCCAGGACTGATAGAGACACTCTCTTCCTTAATTATGTTCAGTTTTGTTCTTGTTTTTGACAGATTATAGCCAAAAGTGTACGTGATCTCTTAACATTAGAAGAACCTCAGTGGAACAGAAGTATTTCTCTCCCTCCAAGAAGCGATATAGGTAAAATTATCTGTTTAAAATTACATGCATTTATATAAAGATTTTAAACACAGTGTTTGTGAGGAGAAGCTTTGGTTAAAGGGACTAAAGGTGATTTGGATTTCACTTTATGACCAAGACATACTGAAATAATAACACTATTAAATACAGCTCTTTATTGTTCACCTCTAACCCCCAACTTTGAAATGGTTGTTTATGTGATCATTGTTTGTGATTATTATTTAATCACTTTTAATGTGACTTTTATTTATGTGGTCATTATAATTTATTTGATCATTATCATGTGTTCATTATTTATGTATTATTATTTATGTGATTAAGAGGTATGTCATTATATTATTTCGGATCATTATTTAATATGTGATTTATTATTAGAAATTATATATGTGATCATTATTTATGTGAGTTTTATTTATGTGATTATTATCCATGTGATGATTACCCATGTGATAATTATTTATGTAATCAGTATTTATATGATTATTATGTTTATAATCATTATCTGTGTCATCATTATGTGATCATTATTCATGAGGTCATTTATGTATGTGATGAGTATCATTGTGATGATTATCCATGTGATCATTAACCATGTGATGAGTATCCATATGATGATTATCCATGTGATGATTATCCATGTGATCATTAACCATGTGATGAGTATCCATATGATGATTATCCATGTGATGAGTATCCATGTGATGAGAATCCATGTGATGAGTATCCATGTGATCATTATCCATGTGATGAGTATCCATGTGATGAGTATCCATGTGATCATTATCCATGTGATTATTATCCATGTGATCATTATCCATGTGATCACTATCCATGACATGTGATCATTATTTATGGAATGAAACTTAACACAATGCTAGAGGGAAATGAGGAGAAGAGCAAAGCACAAGAACAATAACTCTAACTATAGCTTGATAGTCAATGCAGAATTATCGCACTTTGTACACTTACATTTTTTTTATATAATGTGTTTATTCGACATCTCTCACCTGGAATGTAATGGATTGTCATTCTTCTTTTAATTGGTACGCGATGGAATGTTATTGCATTTAACCTTTGTCTACAACAATCACTCATACCATATAATAACACACAGACCTACATACATCTATTATTATCAGAATTTTTACTTTTGTCTTTATGTTCACTGTTAACACTCCATTCAGACAAAGGATCCAGTTCTTGCAGCACCCAGAAGCTTATTATGGATGTGGTCATTATTTATGTGATCATTATTTATGTGGTCTTTATTTATGTGGTCTTTATTTCTGCAGGAATGTACCTGGAGAAGAAGGCAGGTACAGGCAAGGAGATGGACGGTGTCACATATTTGAAATATTTACAAGAATTCAAGGACCCAAAATGGAGACCACCTCTGGCCAACCACTGTCTTATCCTACCAAGTTGTTAACCATATCATTACTGTTACGATAGAACATTCGTGAAGGACCAAAACAATAATGGAGCAACAGAATGATTAAGGAGCACCGTGTAATTGATAAAAACTTATAACAAGCAGAGAGAGAGACACTGCTTACATGTCCCTGTTGGGAGATTTAAACACATATTTTGTCATACTGTGAACTGTGGGAGTGTATTGTAAGGTTTACAGTCCCACTTCTAGGGTGTGGACTATATACTGTCAACTTATTTGACAGCATCTTTGTTTTTAGATGTAAAAGAAAACTTTATACTGTCAGATTAGTAACAATACTTTATCTCATAAGAATACCACATTTTAAGTTACTATTGACCTACATTGTTTTTTACTATTCAACTTTTTAGATTATACAAAAACATGTGATATATGTATTCATTGGCAATAAAATGATTTTACACTTAACACCTGTTTCTTTTTAAAAAATAAACAATTTTATTTTGAAACTGTGAAACTCTTGTTAACTGATATATGAGGGATTGACTTGGAGGTCTGGCTGATTGATATATGAGGGGTTGAATAGGAGGTCTGGCTGACTGATATATGAGGGGTTGACTAGGAGGTCTGGCTGACTGATATTTGAGGGGTTGACTAGGATGTCTGGCTGACTGAGATATATGAGGGGTTGACTCGGGGTCTGGATGACTGATATATTAGGGGTTGACTAGGGTTCTCACTGACTGATATATGAGGGGTTGACTAGGAGGTCTGGCTGACTGATATATGAGGGGTTGACTAGGAGGTCCGGCTGACTGATATATGAGGGGTTGACTAGGAGGTCCGGCTGACTGATATATGAAGGGTTGATTAGGAGGTCTGGCTGACTGATATATGAGGGTTGGCTAGGAGTTCTGGCTGACTGATATATGTGGGGTTGACTAGGAGGTCTGGCTAACTGATATATGAGGGGTTGACTAGGAGGTCTTGCTGACTGATATATGAGGGGTTGACTAGGAGGTCTGGCTGACATATATGAGGTATTGACTAGGAGGTCTGGCTGACTGAAATATGAGTGACTGTGGGGTCAGGCTGACTGATATATATGAGTGACTGTAGGGTCCGGCTGACTAATATATGAGGAGGTGACTCGGCAGTATGACTGACTAACCTATATATATGAGAGGTTGACTCAGGGGCCTAACTGACTGATATATGAGAGGGTTACTCGGGGTCTGACTGATTGATATATAATATGAGGGGGTGACTCAGGGTCTGACTGACTGATATATAAGGGAGTGGCTCGGAGGTCTGGCTCACTAATATATGAGGGGTTGACTTGGTGGTATGATTGACTGAAATATGAGGGGTGACTCAGGGTTACTGATATATGATGAAGTGACTCGGGGTCTGCCTGATTGATATGTGAGATAGTGACTCGGATGTCTGGTTCACTGATCTATGAGGGGTTGACTCGGTGGTATGACTGACTGAAATATAATTGGTTGACTCGGGGGTCTGACTGACTGATATATGAGGGTGTGACTCAGGGGTCTGACTAACATATGTATGACGGGTGACTCAGGGTTAACTGACTTATACATGAGGGGATGACCTCGTGGGTCTGTGTGACTGATATATGAGGGGTTGACTAGGAGGTCTGGCTGACTGATATATGAGGGAGTGACTAGGAGTTCCGGCTGACTGATATATGAAGGTTGACTATGAGGTCTGGCTGACTGATATATGAGGGAGTGACTCGGGGTCTGGCTGACTGATATATGAGGGGTTGACTCGGCAGTCTGGCTGACTGATATATGAGGGGTTGACTAGGAGGTCTGGCTGACTGATATATGAGGGGTTGACTAGGGGGTATGGCTGACTGATATATGAGGGGTTGACTAGGAGGTCTGGCTGACTGATATATGAGGGGTTCATTAGGGGGTCTGGCTGACTGATATATGAGGGGTTGACTATGAGGTCTGGCTGACTGATATATGAGGGAGTGACTCGGGTCTGGCTGACTGATATATGAGGGGTTGACTAGGAGGTCTGGCTGACTAATATATGAGGGGTTGACAAGGTTGTCTGGCTGACTGATATATGAGGTGTTGACTAGGAGGTCTGGCTGACTGATATATGAGGGGTTGACTAGGAGGTCTGGCTGACTGATATATGAAGGAGTGACTCGGGGTCTGGCTGACTGATATATGAGGGGTTGACTAGGGGGTCTGGCTGACTGATATTTGAGGGGTTGACTAGGAAGTCTGGCTGACTGATTTATGAGGGGCTGATTAGGAGTTCTGCTGACTGATATATGAGGGTTTGACTAGTAGGTCTGATTGTCTGATATATGAGGGGTTGACAAGGTTGTCTGGCTGACTGATATATGAGGTGTTGACTAGGAGGTCTGGCTGACTGATATATGAGGGGTTGACTAGGAGGTCTGGCTGACTGATATATGAAGGAGTGACTCGGGGTCTGGCTGACTGATATATGAGGGGTTGACTAGGAGTTCTGGCTGACTGTTATATGAAGAGTTGACTAGGAGGTCTGGCTGACTGATGTATGAGGGGTTGACTAGGAGGTCTGGCTGACTGATATATGAGGGATTGACTAGGAGGTCTTGCTGACTGAAATATGAGGGGTTGACTAGGAGGTCTGGCTGACTGGTATATGAGGGGATGACTAGGAGGTATTGCTGACTGAAATACGAGGGGTTGACTAGGAGGTCTGGCTGACTGATATATGAGGGATTGACTAGGATGTGTTGCTGACTGATGTATGAGAGTTGACTAGGAGGTCTGGCTGATTGATATATGAGGGGTTGACTAGGATGTGTTGCTGACTGATGTATGAGAGTTGACTAGGAGGTCTGGCTGATTGATATATGAGGGGTTGACTAGGAGGTCTGGTTGACTGATATATGAGGGGATGACTAGGGAGTCTGGATGACTGATATAGAGGGGTTGACTAGGATGTCTTGCTGACTGATGTATGAGGGGTTGACTAGGAGGTCTCGCTGACTGAAAAATGAGAGGTCTGGCTGACTGATACATGAGGGGTTGACTAGGAGGTCTGTCTGATATATGAGGCGTTGACTAGGAGGTCCGGCTGTCTGAGATATATGAGGGATTGACTCGGGGGGTATGGCTGACTGATATATGATGGGGTTGACTAGGAAATCTGGGTGACTGATACATATATGGGGTTGACTAGGAGGTCTGGCTGACTGATATAGGAGGGGTTGACTAGGATGATATGAAGGGATGACTAGGAGGTCTTGCTGACTGATATATGAGGGGTGACTCTGTGGTCTGGCTGACTGATATATGTGGAGGTGACTAGGGAGTTTGACCGACTGATATATGAGGGGTTGACTCGTAACTCTTAACTGATATATGAGGGTTGACAAGAGACGATATGTGATACAGGGATCTGGAAGAAGACGAGCAAATACAAGGTTTTGCTGACATGGGTTTATACAATTGTCTGTTTGACAAAAGAGGTTGCCATAATGGGTCTGACTGACATATCCGGACTGACAGTAGGGATAACACAGAAGTCTGACTGACAGAAGAGTGAGTGACACAGAGGTATGCCTGACGGTTTAAAGGGATCTGACTGACAGAAAGTGGGTGTTTGAATGACGGGTTAGGAACAGAAATCTGTCTGGCAGAAAAGAAGCTGACAAATGGGACTGATTGACAGATGAGGGGTGATATGGTTCAGACTGAGAGAAGAGACGGTTGTGCAGAGTTCAGATACACGACGAGTGACATAGGGTTCTGACCAACAGAAGAGGGCTGATGCAGGGTTTTGTTTTCCACTTCTCAAAATAGTGCAGCATGTTGCCTGCATCTCATGTTTGCGATCTTAGTGTATCCCACTTTCGTAAAAAAAAAGGATCTATTTTACTGCAGTTTAACTCATGTTTACCTGTTTGTGCCACTTCACGATATAGACTAACAACGGTGTTATGTTTAAGTAGGTGTGCCAACAGGATTATCCAACACGTTCTGTTTAAATCTGCATCAATATGGATGCTTTAATGTTAATAGATAACCTTAACCTTGATATATTCATATTTCATTGCTGTTTTTAATCTTTGTGAAGGTGTTTTAATAAAAATAAAACAATTAAGAACTCTTTAGGGGCGCGTGGCATGTTTCGTATAGTTTAAAAAAAATTAATTAACAATCAGGCTACAGCAGGCATTTCGTGGGTTTTTTGCTGTCCGACTTCAAGAGCATAAACATAACGAATTAGATTAACTATTAACAAGAAAATTCATTCTGCACTATATGTGCTATCCCAGTTTGCGCCAGTAGGTTAATTTGAAACATGTTAACGCCCGATTTCATTTAAAACATACGATGCATTAAGACTTTAAATCTGAAAGATACGGTGCTTGCACGTTAAATCTGAAAGATACGGTGCTTGCACAATACTTTGATTGATATGACCTTTAAATTGAATCTAATCTTGATAGAACTTGTACACAATGTTTATGGCTACACTATCTCGGCGAAGTTCGATAACCAGCCATATCGCAGATATAATACCGGAGTTACGATCCTTTGATTGTTGGAATATTAAGATCTTCGCGGTGTCCGCTCAATAATTTGAACATATTACTCCAATCTTAATGAAACTTGGGGACAACGTATAGGCTTAATAGTTTGGTTAAGTTCAATAATCAGCTTGTTCGCAAGTGTAATGCCGGAGTTATGACCCTTGGATTGTTGACAATTGACGATTTTTGCAGCATCCGCTCAATAACTTGAACATGTATAATGCAATCTTGCTACAACTTGGGGACAATGTTAATGGGCATAACACCTCTGCCAAGTTCGATAACCAGCCAGATCGCACTAACAATGCTGGCCCTCGGATTGTTGAACCCATACCTCCATTGATAACATATGCCTTCTTCTATACTTTTAGTTAAAAGCTTAACAAATTTCAGTTTAATGAATATTGTCGTTAACATTTCTTTTGTTTGTCATACACTGTTTGGTTTTTTTCCACTTGATGTATTGGCTATAGATTCACTCAACGTACATACATTGTCTGCAGTAAATGTTTTATTGTTTCTTGTCATCGTTGGTTCATTTGACATACATTAACTAGTAATTATAAAACAATGTATCACACATACTTTGGAGACATGTACGTTAACGGCAAATGATACAAATAGTTGTATTTCTGATAATTTTATTAAACATATTTACTGAAAACCTAGTAAAGCGGTGTGAATCTGGCAGACCAATAACAATCCTGCTAATGCGAAAAACGTTACAATAGCATGGTACAATGGCTTTCAAGGCGACCACAACTTGACTTTTATAGTAATGCGATTTACAAACTTCGTAAGATCCTTGGTCATGGTCACTTTCCTATAATCTTTATTGAACATTTTAAGAAGTTTAACACATTTATCAATGGAGGTTATGATCCTATCACCAGTTTAGTGACTGAGTCATTTACAGTTTACCACTATACTTTCCTGTTTGAATGTGTGATGTCCGGACAGATTGTGGACCCTGTGATGACGTCTACCTGAATCCTCAATTTAGGACGATAATGTTTGATGTTTGTCTATTATCTTGTCTTGTCCTTCCCCTAATGGTTTCTTCTCTTGTTGCTCTTGTCTACCTAATGAGTACTTGCTTTGTGGCGTTCTATGCTTTGGGTTTTTTATATTCATATATACATGATCATCTTTCTATTATATTCATGCTGCCTAGTTCGTTAAATATAGCCTGGCGGAGACTTGTTTATTTACACTGTCACGTTTTATTGGGATGGTAATATGACTAAGGAGTGAGGTTTGGTTCACCCTAAAATATGGTTTAAACCCCAAGATTTTTTTTTTGCCACTGACCGTTCCATTGCGGTACCCCTTTGTCACCCCTTGATGTTTGTGTTGTTACATACTTTGCTCCTATTTTTCCTTGTGATTGTCGTTTGTTTTGTATGCGTGTTTTTGCTTGAATGTGTTCTTTGAATGTTGCATTTCCTGTTTGACGTTTATACCTACCTTTGCTAAGCTCGGGGTAAAAAAAATGCGCATGAAAATTCCCGTTTTTTTGTTAGCAACGGTCGTTTTTTTTTTCATGCTAGTTATTTTACGTATATAATCTCACAAGCAAATCGATTACGCCCAACTCATTGCAGCTGAATGCAGAGGTTCAAATGTCTGTGTGAGATAGAGGTCTAGATATGCAGCACTTTATTCAATACGCAGTAAGTGACTTTCAAACTTGTAAATATTTATAAGTTTGTCACCTTCTGTAATGCCTACGTGGTATTACATGCTACATTGCAGGGTAACCAATAACATGTTAATTAGTGAGGCTCTTATTCGTAATGGAATCAAGGCCAAGTCAGTATAGATAACTGCCCTCTCGCATTGATGTCTCTTAAAGGTACCAGCTGTAATCTCAGAGAACAGACAACCCCTTTCGCAACCATCATATGTTTGCTACTGCTATTGCTACTGCTACTGCTAACTACTGCCAGTGTGTCTCATATTGCGTCTGGTGCGTGGAAGAGTGCGTACGTGCGTTCATGCGCTTGTGTGATTCTAAGGTTTAGTGTCCATTTAACATTGCGGAGAATCACTCAAGTACCATTCGAATGTTGATTATTGTGCGTGCGTGGGTTTTATGGTGTGGGAACCTATAGTCTTATCCGAATAACCACGCCAAGGTGATGGTATAACACGCACCTTCTCGGGCTTACTAAGCCGTACTACTTTGGAGCGAACCCCGATCCGTCTGGTTAAATTATAAATGGAACACTTTCCGACCTGGAGAGTTTTTTATTGCT
The DNA here is from genome assembly GCA_037043455.1 of Cyrtodaria siliqua. Taxonomy (NCBI): domain Eukaryota; kingdom Metazoa; phylum Mollusca; class Bivalvia; order Adapedonta; family Hiatellidae; genus Cyrtodaria; species Cyrtodaria siliqua. Next base: position 79,925 of record JAWPHD010003165.1, read on the forward strand.
ATGAAAAGTACTTGGTCTGTGAACAATATATTTTTTTGAATTATATGTACAACGGATGATAGCAAAAGTGATATTTGTGTTATTTCTAAATGTTTTAGTTAAGAGCAATAAGTTCTTATTGCATCAATCTATGAGGGTGTGGGGGTTGGGGGGGTGGGGTGTGATGGGGGACATAATTTACTTAGTAATAGCCTGAGAATGTTTCTCACAGCATCTTAATATTTCAATGTTTTGCGCCAGTAATAAGGTTGGGCCTTAAAGTGACATCCATATCGTCTCTAGTCCCTTTTGAAGTACGTGAATTGCTAACTCGTGTAAGTCCGATAAGTTGCGGCATTGGAAAACGGTTGAGAATGTTATCAGGTTTAGGAAAAGAGAACGTTAAGTTGGATACAAGTTGAGAAGTTACTGTTAAGTAATCGAGGAATGAGGCAGTTATTTTTATACATATGAGTTTGAAAGTACGTACGTACAATGACTTGCCAATTGCACGGATGATATCCTATCAAAAAGGTTTGTATAATTTCACGTTTTTATGCATACGCATATATGTATAGATGACTTCTAATATTACGTGTTTCGTTGTTATATTAAACAAAAGCACCATGCTTTAACGTAACACATAGCTTCGTAAGATCTTGGATATATATCTCCCTATCTTAAAGATTTATTTTTTTGCGTTAAAGAGATAGCTTTCTGTCTTACAGAACTATCTTGTTTTGGAATAAAGACTGGTTTGGCTTGCAATATTGATATCAATGAAATTTACCAGAAAAAAAAAATCACTTGACATCTATTAATTCATCTAAAACAAATGTTCAAATGGTTGTATATACAGAGCTAATTATAAAGTATTCATTTCTCTATAGAGATAGAAGAATATGCCAACTATGGGGCCACAATCGGGGTGGGGGTGGGGGAGGGTAGTTAAATATAAAATAAAAAACACAAACATTTCAAACTTATTTTGAATATTGTCAGCTTTAGTATATATATATATTAATATATGACATTATCGTTATACCTGGCCCCCCAAGCCATGTAGGAATAAGTGGAAATGATAGAGCTGATAGTGCTGCTAAGGCAGCATTGGATTTACATGTATCTAATACGAAATTACCTTACACTGATTTTTAAATTTTGTATTAACACATGTATTCGTAACTCTTGGCAATCCGCTTGGGATTTGTCAGTGAACAATAAACTTTATTCCATAAAACCTTACTTGGCATCCTTCTAGTAGAGCCATTCGTCGGGAAGAAGTTGTATTAGCCCGATGCAGAGTAAGGTATGCACGTTATACTCATTCATATGTATGTATTACAAGGTGAGCAATTACCAGAATGTATACCTGTTTTGCACCGTTAACGGTCAAACATATCCTGTTAGATTGTGTAGACTTTGATCGTAATTGCGACAAAGATACTACCAAGTTAATAGTATGAAAGAGTTATTTGATATAATTGATTTCAGTCTTGTTTTAGATGTATTGTAATGGTTTTTTTATAGTAACATTTACTTGTTTACACGCCCATTGACGGGCATTACAATGTTGTTGATCTACATTTACATAGTTAATACTTTTACCATATCACCCCTTATTTGTAAATAGTTTTAACACTATATTTTTACATTATTTTTTAATAACTTACTATTTCATTTTGTTTCATTTTCATCAGCTTTTGCGCAAACTATGACCTATTACGTGTCCACTCGCTGTAAAACGTCATTCATTCATTCATTCATTCATTCATTCATTCATTCATTCATTCATTCATTCATTCATTCATTCATTCATTCATTCATTCATTCATTCATTCATTCATTCATTCATTCATTCATTCATTCATTCATTCATTCATTCATTCATTCATTCATTCATTCATTCATTCATTCATTCATTCATTCATTCATTCATTCATTCATTCATTCATTCATTCATTCATTCATTCATTCATTCATTCATTCATTCATTCATTCATTCATTCATTCATTCATTCATTCATTCATTCATTCATTCATTCATTCATTCATTCATTCATTCATTCATTCATTCATTCATTCATTCATTCATTCATTCTTATCCATATACACTCACTTCTCTCTACTTTTTCATCATGAAAACCAAACGTTTAAGCTAAACATACCGTATATGGTGTTTAAACATAGCCCGTGCGAAGACGACATAAGGCAACCCGTGCTTACAAAAAAAATCCTCGTTAGTCAAATCTTTAAGAAGACCCCTAAGTTCATTGCCGTAGGTATTAATAATGTTATATATGGAACGTGTGTGTAACGTCTGTCTGAGGCGTGAACATACCATAGTTATCTCTTGTTAGTGTTCATAAAGGTAAATGAATGACAACGTGACAGGATAAGAGGGGAAACCATAAATCACGGGCCTGATTACTAATTAGGTCGTTAAACGACAAAACTGATTCGTAGTTGATGGAGTAAAATCTTTCTCAAAGGTACAATTTTAGTCTTTTTCAATATACTTTTCAAAAATGTATTTCCCAGTTCTTTAAATGTACTTTCCATAGATTTTGTTTGTTTGTTTGTTTGAACGTTTTAGACGCCGCGTCTTTAAATTACTATCCCGACCACGGAAGCGCTCTTTGTTTGTTTGTTTGAATGGCGTTTTGCGTCATTTTTAGCACATGTTTGGCCATATATGACGGTCTATTTTTTTTTGTGGTGGAGGCAGACCGCCCTGTTTGTCCTGGGTATACCTCCCGCCATCCGTAAGAATCGACACTTTCTCACTTGAGAATATGCACTTTCAATGTGATTTGAACCCGCAGCGGCGAGAGGCGAGACATTTGTAAGAGCAACGTCTTTGCCATCAATATACGTTTTCTCTGTGTGGTTGTGTGTTCTACAAATAACCTATACACGCTAAAACTAACAGTGTTTTAAGTGCGGCATCTAAATTTAAATGGTAAATTAAAATATGCATGTGTATGTTTAACGTATATAAACATGTCTTGTTTGTGCGTGTGTCTTCTAATGGTGTGCAGGCCATGTTCGCACTAGGATCAGCTTTGTATTACAACAAAAAATAACATCTGGCACATACGTAGCGTTACTATTAAAGGGACACGCGGCAATCTTGAAGTATGTATACATTATTTAAAGTGTTTGTGTAACTCTAAGGTTTATAGTCCTTCTACCATTTGAGCCCCGAGAAGTATCCCTCGTTGACTCGGCTTTATGTGTGGAATTTATTTGAGTGATCGTGTGTAGCGCTATGTATCTGTCTACAGTCTACTTGTAACAGATTATAAGAATCTTTCATGGGTATCCGGTGAAGATAGGGAATTCCAACCCGAGGTATGTGTTTCTATCGGAATCGAGGCTCTGCCGAGGTTCCGATTAAAACAATTATACCGAAAGTTGGAATTCCTTCTGAACCGAATACCCATGATAGATTATTTTTCTTGCATATCAGAGATATGATGTGCGTTGACGCCGCCAGCTACTAACGTTTTGCATGTTTTCCTGCCTACCTTATCTCGACCCTAGGTTGAGATGGAAATATCTAGCCCCGGTAAAATGACGCATATCCTTGTCCGGTATGCAAGAAATAGTGCTGCCACACTGGAATACCTGGTAGTAGAACATGATACCCCAACCATTCACCTTGACACCGAGCCAACCAGTCTTAGTATTACCCATCGTTTGCTTGTCAAGCAAGGGTTACAAGTAACAACTACCATTTTTTAAATTCTTTGATATGACGCGTCCAGGGGACTCGAACCCTCGACAACCCGACTGCAGGTCAGACACTCTAACAACTACACCATTGCACTTCGGTCAAGCAATGGAATTAGCGTCTCGATTTATTTATCCAGTATCAGGTTTACTTTAAAACTGCTTATACAATTTTGAGTTGTTGTGTGGGTTTTTTCCGTTTTATTTTACCATTATTTTAAGTTTAACTATATTATTAGTGCAATATTATCAACAGTTAACACTATGCAAAAACAATATGCAAAAACAATGTGCTTTATACTATTCTTATTATTAATATGAACGACTGAACAAATGCAAGTCATGTAGAACCGGAGGCCCCGGGTTCAACCTCCGTGGTGCCACTGAGTTTCGTCGGTGTGTTCTTGGGCAAAACACTTTCCCTTAGCCTCGTCCGTCGAATGGGGACGTAAGCCGGACTGTCCCGTGTATCGGGCTATCATCCGAGCACGTTAAAGAACCATAGGAATCTATTCGATAATAAGGGCACGGTTCCCGGATTCCTATGTATCTCGGGAGGCTCTAAATAACCTATACTGTGTTGATGAGCCGTTAAACAACATTCAATTCAATTCAATTCATGTATAGAAAAACTAATTGGACGCCGGAAGTTTTAATAAAATCAAGATTGGCGCGTTTCCCTTTAATTTGTTTTATTTTTCACATATAATACAGGCCGGTCAATAGCGATTATAGGTTGACTGGTTATAGCTTTGTCTTAATATTCTGTCTTTGACTAAATTGCAATCAACGCCGGTTAGGTTAAGTACAGCTTAATGTCGTTGTTGACAACATGATGTTGATATCGATTTCAATTAATATAAGCGTCGTCAACTTCAACAACACTGACAGCAGATGTTACAGCCAGCAGTTGGTACAACAACAAATGTGTCCGATTAATTGCTTGGGATTGTAAAACATAGTGTCTTGTGATATGAACAAATAAAATGGTATGTAATTATTTTTAAATGCTCATTTACTAATATTCTGTTTGAAACTTTTCAGCTTGTCGGAGTGCTCAAGGGCATACATGAACATGAACCTTTATTGTCATGTATGCACCTTGGATTTCATAAGTGCACCTTAGATTTCATACATGCACCGTAGATTTCATAAATGCGCCTTAGATTTCATACATGTATTTTAGATGTCATACATGCACCTTAGATTTCATAATCTTTTCTGATTCCCTTTCATCTCTTCAAGCACTGGGTTATATGAAATATGATAACACGTTGTGCTTCAACTTTTAGAAAAGTATAATTCTCTTATAGTTGATAATGTTATTATTTTCTGCTGGCTTCCAAGCCATTTGGGAATACGTGGTAATGATAGAGCTGATAGTGCTGCTAAAGTAGCATTAGGTTTACATATATCTAATGCCAAATTACCTTATACTGATTTTAAAAGTTGTATTAACACATATATTCGTAACTCTTGGCAAGCCGCTTGGGATTTGTCAGTTAACAATAAACTCCATTCAATTAAACCGTTACTCGGAGAATGGCGTTCTTCTAGTAGACCAATTCGTCGAGAAGCCCGGTGCAAGATAGGGCATACACGTTATATTCAATCATATTTATTACAAGGTGAGCAATTACCAGAATGTATACCCTGCTTTGCACCGTTAACGGTCGAACACATCTTGTTGGAATGTGTAGGTACTACAATGTTAATAATATGAAAGAGTTATTTGATTCTATAGATTTTAGCCTTGTTTTAGATTTCCTGAAAGAAATCAGACTAAATAAATCATTATAATATGTTCTTATATATATTTCCTTAATTATATACCCATTGACGGGCATTTGTTGATTTACATATATAGTTTATATTACTACCATATCATCCCTTAAATAGTTTTATCTTTATATATTTACATTAATTTTTAATTTAAAAACTACTTCATTTCTTCATCTTTCATCAGTTTTTGCGCACAATATGACCTATTTATGTGTCGACGTGCCGTAAAACACCATTCATTCATTCATTCGTTTTAGACACTGACCGATTTATAACGTTAATTTGCCACCTTAAAGATACGCTGAATCAAATGTCTAATTGGTCACGTAGGTTTTATAAATATAATTTGAAAACAAACGAGACATGAATGCAATTTAATAATCTGTTGTTTGAAGCAATTAAATACACATATTGCTGAAACATTTATTGCGAAAGAAGTAATATTTCAAACACGGATACGAAATTCAACACCCTCAAAACCAACAAATGGCGTTTAATATCCGGTGTGACATCCAGGCAGCAATTTCAGCTCGGCACCGGGCTCTCATTGACACAATGTAAGGCTGGAGTTATCGTTGTGGATTGGCGGCATTCCATGTCTGCGTGACACGTTGACCAATTTCCCGGAGGTTTTGTTGCTGTGGAAGTTATCGCACGCGCCGTTTTAACAAGTCCCCTATGAGTTGAATTTAGATCCGGACTTTTCGCAGGCCATGGAAGAACCCTGGCATGGTCGGCTTCTAGCACGTGTCGGGTGGTTCTAGCAACAATACATGGGGAAAATATTCAGCCAAGGACATCCGTCTATTTGCTGAGATACATGTATTTAGCGAGGACATCTCTCTATTTGCTGCAATATGTGGTACAAGCACTGGCTGCAAAACCGCCTAGCATGAAAGTTATCACTGATGTGGATAATAGACGCCATTTTGAAATCATTGCTTTTGGTTTTGAGGGTGTTGAATTGTATTCCTTTGAAACTATACGGTTCTTTGCAATGAAATGTTCTGCAAAAAATATTAATTGAACTGTTGCATACGATATATTATTAAATACATTCGTATATTATTGTTTGTTTTCAAATATACCCGTTTTCAAATATATCCATATAACCCAGGAGAGCAATTATAAGTCTTGTTCATTGTTGTAATGTTTTGCTTATAATATGTACCCTTCATGCACTTTTATGGACGACTATGTTAACAAAGGAAAAGGTGTTTCGGCATTTACAGGCACATTTTAAATGTACGTAAATCAAATGCCTATCAGAGGGCGAGAACAGAGAGAAACGAACGAGTATGCTAATTTTACATCTGTGGAATTGTTGCAGTCATCAAACAAAAGATGATCCTAAATTTAAGTTAATACATTTTCGATGCATTTGTATTAAAGCTATCGATATCCAATTTAACAGACTAAACCTAAAACTATTTATTGCATTTCTATGGGTGAAAGATTAGGATTTCCCAGTGAAAGAATATTCATAATCGCTAAATATTAATAACTAACTCCGAACACAAAAATAATTAACTGCGACGTTGAGTTATGACGTCCATAACGTGTTGGTGACGTCGACGTCATCCGCCTATAACGCCAAATCAATCGATAGTAGGCTGTGTTGTTGTTTTTTCACTCACTCCCTTACGCTCGTTCGTGAAAAGAACAACACGCCTATCATCTCGTGAAGGATTTCCCTATAATTGATCCCAGCAGTTAAATAATCTATATATATCTTATTTCAGAACATTCTCGTTTATAATTTACATATGTGTATTTATTTTGTTAAAATCGTTTTTTTTTTTTGTTTTTTTTTAAATCTGTATGAAGTAAAGAAAAGCGTTATATTGATATAATCATATATTTGTATTGAAGAAAAAGTAAAATATAGTTTTAAGTCAACAAACCTATCTATCTATCTATCTTAGAGAAATAAAATGATCGATTTTAATATGTACATAATTACTTTCTATTTGTATCCCTAGGTATAATGTTATATCAAAATTACAACACAATTCAATATACATGTAGAACAGATGACTAACTAAAATTCACTCCTTAACCCCGTTACCACTAGGTACAACGAATAAATAAAAACTATTTTGCAACAGTTTAACAATTCAGGTCATGGGTGACTTGTCATGAGCATACATGACACTGTTGGAGTTGTTGGACCTGCCGACCATCTTCTCTATCCCTATTCATTTCCAGTTTCCATTGAGGAAATTATACCTTCTGTTGAGAACGACAGTTGACTATTTCTCTTTGGGGGTGTGGGGTGGAGTGGGGATGGGGGGAGGGGTGGGGGTCCAATGTTTTATTAAACATGACCATTTAGTTTATCATTACAATTAAATATGTTTTAAATCCTTAGATCAATGATATGACTTTCAAGTTAGGTAAAATTCGGTCAACACGGCATCCAAGAAGGCCAACATTAACTAAAAGGTAGCCCAAACATTAAACATATTTTCTCAAGAACCGCTTAGCTGATTTCTTTATACCCTAGACCTTCACAGGTGTTTGAAAAACAAGTCCACGGGATAAACATGGCCCGGCCTCGGAAGTCCATAGTTTGTATAAAGAGAGTTATAGGAAAATCTCCTTAAATGTTCACGTTTGCTCTAAACGGTTTCGCCTTAGAAAGAATGTTTACCAAACTTCACATGCTGAATGCCCCTGATTATCAATGTTTTATTCAATTTTGTTAAAATTATGTCAACGCGATATCAAATATGGCCACTGTTATTAAAACATAGACCAAACAAGAACCACAGACCATAATTCGACAGCTTATTTGTCAAGAAATGGTCAGTGTATTATAATCTATGTTTGATTAAAATGAAGTCCCCGGGGTAAAAAGTGGTCTCGCCCCTGGGTCCCAACATTTGCATATAGAAGTAACAGGGAACACAGTACAACTATCTTATCAACAAGCACCATTGTAAATAGTTCAACAGTTGTTTTTCAGAGACATAGACTGACATATTTGCTCAAATGAAGTTCTCGGTGTGACAAATGGCCCCACTCCGGGGATCCATAGTTAACAGATTTCTAGGGGAAAACTATTAAAATGCAATAAAAACACAGACATATCATGTCTCTTTGAAATTAGAATTTCTAAGAAAATAATCATGTGTGCTCAACTCCTCCTATATTTTTGAGATGCTTTGTTTGAATGGTGTTTTACGTCATTTTTAGCACATGTTAGGCCATATCTTATTTGTTTGTGGTAGAGGCAGACCACCCCCTTTTTTCTGGTTAGAACCAGTACTGTATAACTCCCACCATACGTAAGAATCGACACTCTCTCACTTGACAAGTCGAGCTCCCAATGAGATTCGAAGGCCATTTTAGGAGCAGCATCTTTACTATCCCGGCCACGGAGGCCATGACGGGGGCACTCCTTTTGAGATGATTGCATTGAAACCTTAAAGTAGCTAACCCGCCAAGAACAGCCAAATTTTACAACATATGTACACTGTTTCTAAACATACTGACGATAATGTACCTATTTTGAAAACACAAATCTATAGACCCACTATAAATGGCTTTAACCAGCCAGGCCATACCCCAGAACTTGAGTGTCGAATTAAGAGTTACCAGCTCATAATTCATTTTAAGCATTTTCAATCACGAGTATTTTAAGAACCCGTGAATAAAAACTTTTACTTTTAATCGGTACATAGACATTTTTATATGACCTCAACACCTAGCTAGAGTTTTGATAAACGGTTTTATAGTGTAATTTTGGGGTTGTTTGGAGGGTTAGTTTCCGTCGTCCGTCGTTAACTTTTGTCTCGTTAAGACGATATGGCCTTCATCTGATCTGTGCCAACTTTTAACAGATTGTTAATATCAATGAAAGCTCGGGTAAGTTCGAAAACCAGCCATATCGGACCAGTAACAGCGGAGTTATGACCCTTGATTTAGTTAAAAATGCTATATTTTGCCTCGTTAAGACGATATGACCTTCATTTTTAATCCAATCCTTTATACCAAACGTTACCAGATTGCTGATGTCGATAAAAGCTCGGACAATTTTGAAAACCAGCCAGATCGGACCAGTAACAGCAGAGTTATGGCCCTTGATTTAGTTAAAAATGATGTATTTTGCCTCGTTAAGACGATAGGGTCTTCATTTTTCATCCGATCTTGACCAACTTTACCAGATTGTTAATATCAATGAAAGCTCGGACAAGGCCAGATCGGACCAGTAACAGCGGTGCTATGGCCCTTGATGTAGTTAAAAATGCTATATTTTTCCTCGTTAAGATGATAGCTCCTTCATTTTTTTAACCGATCTTAACCAAACTTTAGCAGATTGTTAATATAAATGATAGCTCGAACAAGTTCGAAAAACAGCCAGATTGGACAATTTCCACCGGAGTTATGGCCCTTAATTGTCTGAAATATGCTATATTTTGCCTCGTTAAGACGATAGGGCCTTCATTTTTCATACGATCTTTACCAAACTTTACCAGATTGTTAATATCAATGAAAGCTCGGAAAAGTTTGAAAACCATCCAGATTAAACCATTTCCACCGGAGTTATGGCCCTCGATTTTCTGAAATATGCTATATTTTGCTTCGTTAAGACAATAGCTCTACTGGCCTTCTTGAGCAATCTTAACCAAACTTACACTTTTTTATTTATTTTTTATTATTATTTCAAATTTTTATTTTTTTATATATTTTTTTTGGATTGATTATTATTTTTATAATTTTTTTTTATTTATCTAGTTGTGCCTATTGCGTTTTTTTCCAATTCGTTGATTTTTGATGGAGTTACGGCCCCTTGACATTTTTACTTTAAATTTCTTTTCGGCGCTACTCCTACTAAACGCCTTTGTTGGATTTCGACGAAACTTAGCAGGAAGCATCGGTAATTTTATGTCGACAACCCTTGATATAATAGCCATTTTAACCAGTAGAGCACCTACAGGCCCTCTTGGGCCTCTTGTTGTGTATTAGCTCTACTGGCCAAGTTCGAAAACCAGCCAGATCGGACCAGTAACAGCGGAGTTATTGCTCTTGATTTAGGGCCTTCCTTTTACATCTGATCTTTACCAAACTTTACCAGATTCTTTAGTTATGGCCCTTGATTTTGTTATTTTGCCCTAGACTTAAAAAAAAAACGTAAATTACAGTCATGTTATAAGAGCCATGTTAGCAAGTAGAGCGTCCACAGGCACTGTTGGGCCTCTTGTTATTTTTTGCGATTTTAAAATGTTTGTCACAAACTTTGTAAAAAACAAAAAGCAGCAGTACAAAGGTTGTGACCCGTCATTAATGTGTTTTAATTTGACAACACTCAGAAAAAAAATCCTTTTTAACAAAGAAAGCGAGTTTCGAGCATCGACAAAAGCAGCAGAAATACCTCGAATTTATCAAAATAGGTTTTAGTACAGGTAATTTTGTATACGCATACAAAAAACACACAACAAAGCCAACTCATTTATCAAACCACGCTGTCAAACCACCACGACACAATACAATATTGAAAAATATACTGTAATATCAACTGTGATGTGGTTGTTGCTTTCAGAAAGAGGACTTTGGGTACTAAACACTCGGTATTTCTCCTCATTTAATGTAGTCTAAAACAACAATAAACGCAAGAGCGCATGTACATTTTTCTCAGCTAGATATACATGCAAATTAAGTAATTAAAATAAGATCGCTTAGGGCGTTTTTGTTTTAAATATAATATGCGCATTCTAATATAACTCGGTGTTAATACCAGCTCGTTTTTAGCTCTACTGGCCAAGGGCCAGCAGAGCTTATGGGATGGTGTGTTGTCCGTCTTCCGTCGTCCGTCGTCCGTCCGTCCGTTAACTTTTGCTTGTGTACACTCTAGAGGCCACATTTCTGATGCAATCATCATGAAACTTTGTCAGAATGTTTGTCTCAATGAAATCTCGGTCAAGTTCGAAAATGGGTCATGTGGGGTCAAAAACTAGGTCACTAGGTCAAATATTGGAAAAACCTTGTGTACACTCTAAAGGCCATATTTTTGACCCGAGCTTGATGCAACTTTGTCAGAATGTTTGTCTTAATTATATCTTGGTCAAGTTTGAAAATGGGTCACATGGGTTTAAAAACTAGGTCACTAGGTCAAATACTTGAAAAACCTTGTGTACACTCTAGAAGCCGTATTTCTGACCCAATCTTGATGAAACTTTGTCAAAATGTTTGTCTTAATTATATCTTGGTCAAGTTCAAAAATGGGTCACATGGTTTAAAAACTAGGTCACTAGTTCAAACTTTGGAAAAAACGTGTGTACACTCTAGAGGCCATATATTTTACCTGATCTTGATGAAACTTTGTCAGAATGTTTGTCTTAATGAACTCTCGGTCAAGTTCAAAAATGGGTCATGTGGGTTCAAAAACTAGGTCACTAGGTCAAATACTTGAAAAAACTTGTGTACACTCTAGAGGTCATATTTGTTACCCAATCTTGATGAAACTTTGTCAAATTGTTTATCTTAATTATATCTTGATCAAGTTCGAAAATGGGTCACATGAAGTTAAAAACTAGGTCACTAGGTAAAATATTGGAAAAACCTTGTGTACACTCTAGAGGCCATATTTTTGACCCGAGCTTGATGCAACTTTGTCAGAATGTTTATCTTAATTGTTTGTCTCAATGAAATCTCGGTCAAGTTCGAAAATGGGTCATGTGAGGTCAAAAACTAGGTCACTAGGTCAAATATTGGAAAAACCTTGTGTACACTCTAGAGGCCATATTTTTGACCCGAGCTTGATGCAACTTTGTCAGAATGTTTGTCTTAATTATATCTTGGTCAAGTTTGAAAATGGATCACATGGGGTTAAAAACTAGGTCACTAGGTCAAATACTTGAAAAACCTTGTGTACACTCTAGAATTCGTATTTCTGACCTAATCTTGATGAAACTTTGTCAAAATGTTTGTCTTAATTATATCTTGGTCAAGTTAAAAAATGGGTCACATGGTTTTAAAAACTAGGTCACTAGGTCAAACTTTGGAAAAACCGTGTGTACACTCTAGAGGCCATATTTTTGACCTGATCTTGATGAAACTTTGTCAGAATGTTTGTCTCAATGAAATCTCGGTCAAGTTCAAAAATGGGTCATGTGGGGTCAAAAACTAGGTCACTAGGTCAAATACTTGAAAAAACTTGTGTACACTCTAGAGGTCATATTTGTTACCCAATCTTGATGAAATTTTGTCAAATTGTTTATCTTAATTATATCTTGATCAAGTTCGGAAATGGGTCACATGAAGTTAAAAACTAGGTCACTAGGTCAAATATTGGAAAAACCTTGTGTACACTCTAGAGGCCATATTTTTGACCCGAGCTTGATGCAACTTTGTCAGAATGTTTGTCTTAATTATATCTTGGTCAAGTTTGAAAATGGGTCACATGGGGTTAAAAACTAGGTCACTAGGTCAAATATTGGAAAAACCTTGTGTACACTCTTTGTCAAAATGTTTGTCTTAATTATATCTTGGTCAAGTTCAAAAATGGGTCACATGGTGTTAAAAACTAGGTCACTAGGTCAAACTTTGGAAAAAACGTGTGTACACTCTAGAGGCCATATTTTTGACCCGATCTTGATGCAATTATGTCAGAATATTTGTCTCAATTATAGCTTGCTAAAGTTCGAAAATGGGTCACACAGGGTCAAACAGGGTCAAAAACTAGGTCACAAGTACACTCTAGAGGCCATATTTCTGACCCGATCTTGATGAAACTTTGTCGAAATGTTGTCTTAACTATATTTTGGTCAAGTTCGAAAATGGGTCCCATGGGGTCAAAAACTAGGTCACTAGGTCAAATACTTGAAAAACCTTGTGTACACTCTAGACACCATGTAGTACGACTCGATTCATCAATGGTATAACAGCCAGTAGAGCGTTCACAGGCCCTCTTGGGCCTCTTGTTTATTCACGGGGTTATTACTTCACTAATTTATGGCACAAATGAACGACAGGCGTTATGTTATGTAAATCTCAATTTTATGCAAATAAGTCAGATTTGACATCTGTTTTATTTTACTATCAGTGCAGTTGTTAATGTTGGAGTTATTAGACCATCAACAGTATGTTAATATTCTCCCTTTTGAATATTTAAATAATTATCACCGGGAAAGTAAGTTGGACTAACGCCTGTTAGAGGTATGTGCATTTGTCAGCTTTGTGTTTTTTCAAAATTGTTTTCCGTGTACGTGTCCGCTTCTGGGCACTATTATATATGTTGCATTGCATATTTAATTACACCTGTTTCGGTTTTAAGCGTGTAGTCTTTCTGAATTGTTTTAAGTTTGATCATGCTATTCGCTTAGACACTGGTTTACTTTCTTAACTTTGGTTCTCTATTTTGAGTAATTTGTGTTAAGAGCACACATACATACCACTTACATTAGGTTCGTATACTAGTAATCTAAATTGCTTTCAATTGAACTGAGTGTTTCTAAATGTTTGTTTCATCTGTCTATTATAAAGTGAGTTTAGTGATTTTTAAAATGGTACACGCTTTAAAAAATGTATACGAGTCCATGAGAAGTGTTGACGCCTTCTTCTGCAGGAAAACACTTTGTAGCAAGGCACATCGCATTGCTAGGTAAAACGCACTTTGCAACTATAGTTGCGGAGTGCGTCGATAGTTGCGCACTGTGGTGTGATGCCACCGCACTTTGTAACTGACCGTCCGCACTTCGCAACATCGCCATACTGGAATAGTGTTCGCCTGCAACATAGAGCGATATCGTTTAAAGATTAGTGATTGTTTGGTACGCGAAAGCTGATTGGTTTTTAAGTCAAACCTCCTCATTATTGAGACGAAATAGTGTATACTATTTAAATCCCGCTGCTTGGGTGTGTAACCTCATTAAGGAACCGTGACTAACTGTTCTCTTAAGAAATTCATGACAACATTGTTTATACATAATTGAATGACCCCCATACAGTCCAACCTCTATCCTGTACTATATCATTTATGAGACTTTTTGAATGACGTGCCGTATACGAGGGATGTTCGATAAGTTTTCTCATAACTCTTACAAAAATAGTCCTATAAAATTGGAAATATTTCAGCAGAATGTAACTTGACACATATCGAAGCGAATGACAGAGAAAATGATTTCATAACATATTTCGGCAGAATGTAACTTCACACATATCGAAGCGAATGACAGAGAAAATTATTTCATAACATATTTCGGCAGAATGTTACTTGACATATCGAAGCGAATGACAGAGAAAATTATTTCATAACATATTTCGGCAGAATGTAACTTCACACATATCGAAGCGAATGACAGAGAAAATTATTTCATAACATATTTCGGCAGAATGTTACTTGACATATCGAAGCGAATGACAGAGAAAATTATTTCATGACATATTTCGGCAGAATGTAACTTCACACATATCGAAGCGAATGACAGAGAAAATTATTTCATAACATATTTCGGCAGAATGTTACTTGACATATCGAAGCGAATGACAGAGAAAATTATTTCATAACATATTTAGGCAGAATGTAACTTCACACATATCGAAGCGAATGACAGAGAAAATTATTTCATAACATATTTCGGCAGAATGTTACTTGACATATCGAAGCGAATGACAGAGAAAATTATTTCATAACATATTTCGGCAGAATGTAACTTCACACATATCGAAGCGAATGACAGAGAAAATTATTTCATAAAATATTTCGGCAGAATGTAACTTGACACATATCGAAGCGAATGACAGAGAAAATTATTTCATAAAATATTTCAGCAGAATGTAATTTGACACATATCGAAGCGAATGACAGAGAAAATTATTTCATAAAATATTTCAGCAGAATGTAATTTGACACATATCGAAGCGAATGACTCTTGAGACAATTATTTCATAAAATAGTTCAGCCGAATGAAACTTGATGTAACTTAACACATGTCAAAGCGAATGACAGCGAACATTATTTCATAAAATATTTCATGAACAAACAAGGCGGTACCATAGCAACACTGGTTTTAAATATTTTAAATGCGAAATAGATTCGTTAAAATATATGTGATTTTAACGCAAAATTATACTTGAAACTAGTGTACCCACTAACGCATTCGATTTTATTACCGTTTTTGAATTTATATTTGTTGCATTTTCTGTAGAAAGGTGAAGGCCCGGGCCTACACGCGTCTGCCGATGGTGATGCTTATAAAATTAGTTCACGTATTGAAATCGGCTGATTTAGAATATAACATAGAACGTGTGTTTTTCATTAGGCCTATTTGGGGCAAAGTGCAATTTGAAGAAAATGCGATTATATTGACAACTGGCGAGATATCTTTTAATTCCAGCATTTAATCAATCTAAATACGATCTTTTCTAGTCCCCAATTATGAACCTTTTAATTTTGTGAAATAAATATACAATAAGGAAAAAATACCTAAAATGACGGAATAGATCAAATGTCCATTTAAAGAAACTACACGAACTACTACCAAAGGAAATGTAAGGAATGGTAGATAGTTATATATTATATATTCTGTGATGAATTATAGAAATTTCCCAGTTTGAGAAAATCTATAACATATCCCTTCCTCTACTGTGCTATCTCGCCTAGTGCGCAAGATAGCACAGTAGCCAAATGTTATGAACTAAACAACAGATGTCACGATATTACGTCACGAATTGACGTGATGATATTACTCCGCGCTGTCGCCAAAGGAGTGAGAGAAGAAGGAATACTTGTGTCAAAAGACATCACAGAATATATATTATATAGAGTTTAATTAACATTGTTGAAGTGATATGGGAAATAATTCCCGAGTGAGAAAGATTCTTGCGATATAGAAACGACTGCGTTTTCGCACGAGTTTCTATATCGCAAGAATATTTCTCACGAGTGAATTCTTTTCCGTATCACGACAAAAATGTTAATTAAACTATATAATATATATTCTGTGATGAATTTCTTTCCAATCGTCTTTTGACACAAGTATTCCTTCTTCTGTCACTCCTTTGGCGACAGCGCGGAGTAATATCATCACGTCAATTCGTGACGTAATATCGTGACGTCTATCGTTTAGTTCATAACATTTGGCTTCTGTGCTATCTTGCGCACTAGGCGAGATAGCACAGTAGAGGAAGGGATATGTTATAGATTTTCTCAAACTGGGAAATTTCTATAATTCATCACAGAATATATAATATATAGTTTAATTAACATTTTTGTCGTGATACGGAAAATAATTCACTCGTGAGAAATATTCTTGCGATATAGAAACTCGTGCGAAAACGCACTCGTTTCTATATCGCAAGAATCTTTCTCACTCGGGAATTATTTCCCATTTCACTTCATCAATGTTAATTAAACTCTATATGTTGACGAACAAAGCCGTAATTTCCAATTTCTGTTTCGTGTAACCTATTTTAGACTATTCTGCATATCTGTATTATTCTATTGAAAGCTATAGCAGAATCAAGTTTTTTAGGATACTTTTACAATTTCTTACCCAAAAGTATGGTGGCATATTTCTGCCACAAAAGGTATAAAGAAATAACTTTATTTTTACTTAATCTCTACTTGCTACGAAACTATTGTGACGAATTAATATTTACAACATTTTAATAATAATGATATTGTCACTCTCACATGATTACTGATCTCTTGTATCTAGGAAAAATCCCCGAACAACGAAAACCCGCCCTTTTCATAAGTTCCCTTCCAAATAAGGGGTTAGCATGATCGTACATATTGGCATGCTGACTCATCAATCTTATAGCAGCTACAAATAAGGAATGCTAACATAAATACATATAGCATTAGCATTAGCCTGGTTCCTAGAGCATCTCCCAAATAAGGGATGCTAACCCATAAATTATGATCATTAGTATTAGCCTGAGTTAGCCCTGTAGAGAGATACACATCTAGATTTAAGGTGCTAACCGAAGACAGACATAGTGTCCTCAGTAACCAGGATTGATTACTGGTACCTGTAAAAAATTACAACAATACCGAGCCCATAGTCCTATCAAAATTGCAATTTATATAACCGTTTTCAATTCAGAATTGTCCTAATTCCAGTAAATTTCAATTTTTTGTTGCATTAGTAGCGGATCCGGAGTGTGCACCCCTCTCCGCCCCACGGAATTTTTTTGACTGCGGACTGAAAAAAAAACACATTCACCCGACGCCGGGAGGTAAATGACGGCTCCGGTCAAAATTGACATCCCTAACCTGAAATCCTGTAGCCGCCCCTGTGCATAATATTTAATGTGTTGTATTCCGCACCATTTTTTGATAATAAACGGGGACATCGCTTTATTTACTACTTCATTTCTTCATCTTCCATCAGTTTTTGCGCACAATATGACCTATTTTTGTGTCGACATTCATTCATTCATTCATTCAAAGTGCGATATATTATCTACCATGATACCACACTTCACAACTCCATACAAAACAGTTGCAACTCGAAGTGCGGCGAAGTTGCATAGTGCGTTACGTAGTGCGTTGCTACAATACTTTTAGCATTGTTTTTGTAGTTGTTTTAATATTCGCTTAATTGATGGTTGTAATTGACTGGTATATGTTTACATCACGTCGCCGCGATTAATTTTAACGTTGTTTATGTACATTCTTGAAATGTTATAGCATAGCATTTAAACTGTATTCATGTTCAACGGATGTATTACGTAACTTTCAAATGCATTGTAAACGGGCAACAAAACAACACCGACTATGACGACTCGTGCAACAAAACAACACCGACTGTGACGACTCATGCAACAAAACAACACCGACTATGATTACTCGTGCAATTCGTCTCAATTAGAAGGCCGACATTTTGTTTCAAATAAATTTACATGCTAGTTTTTGTGTCGTCTTCGAAGAAAATGCGATACGTAGGGATCACTTTGACGTCCGTCCGTCCGTCACGAAAACTTAACGTTGGCTATAACTGTCTCATTTCTTATTATTTCTTCATCAAACTTTTAATATATACTCATCATGACAACATCGACATGATCATACTAAACTATAAAGATCAAGGCCACACTAAAGGTCATTATATGGGTTAAATACTTTTTTTTTCTACACGAAAACTTACCGTTGGCTATAACTTTCTCATTTCTTGATATTTTTTCATCTCAAGCTGTCAATAATACTCATTATGACAACATCAACATGACCATACTAAAATATAAAGGTCAAGGTCACACTGAAGATCATTATATGGGTTAAATACTCATTTCTTTCTTCACGAAAACTTAACGATGGCTATAACTTTATCATTTCTTGATATTTCTTCATCAAACTTTCAATATATACTCATCACGACAACATCGACATGACCATACTAAAATATAAAGGTCAAGGACACATTGAAGGTCATTATATGGGTTAAATACCTTTTTTTTCTTCCCGAAAAGTTAACGTTAGCTATAAGTTTCTCATTTCTTGATATTTCTTCAACAAACTTTCAATATATACTCATCATAACAACATAGACATGACCATACTGAAATACAAAGGTCAAGGTCACACTGAAGGTCATTATATGGGTTACATACTTTTTTCTTCACGAAAACTTAACGTTGGCTATAACTTTCTCATTCCTTGATATTTCTTCATCTCAAGCTGTCAATAATACTCATCATGACAACATCAACATGACCATACTAAAATATAAAGATCAAGGTCACACTGAAGATCATTATATGGGTTAAATACTCATTTCTTTCTTCACGAAAACTTAACGTTGGCTATAACTTTCTCATTTCTTGATATTTCTTCATCAAACTTTCAATATATACTCATCATGACAACATCGACATGAACATACTAAAATATTAAGGTCAAGGTCACACTGAAGGTCATTATATGGGTTACATACTATTTTTTTCTTCACGAAAACTTACTCAGGCCAGTTTGTCAAGGTCATTTATCTGAGTCCAAAAAACATTGTTATACTGACAAAGCGCTGACAGTCGACACAAGCGTTCATCTAGTGTTCGTGTAGCATGTTTACGATAGCAATTGTATTATAATAATAGAATAATACAATTGCTATCGTAAACATTAAAAGGGAAAAAAACGCAACTCGGGAATTTCCGCTATGTACTTTATATACTGCACACTTAATGCCACGCAATATTCCAGAGAAATGGTTTAAGACATTTTGTAAAAAAAATAATAATAGGATTACAGCGAGTTTGAAATAGTACGTGCTGTTCTAGACTTGTTATGAAGCACAAGTCACGTTGTAACACGAAATTCATTTATGTTGAAGTTCCACTTTAAAAATTCGAGCAATTTCAGTACTGTATTTAATGTAAAGAGGTTGCAAAATTGTACATCCTAAGTGTGCGTACCTGCTTGAGCCAAACGCTTATGCTATCAATAATGAAAGTTTGAAGGGATACTGTCTGACATCGTGATGTGTGTTGTTTTAGACTCTCTTTTTTTCGAAATAGAAAACTCTAATGTAGCCATGTACCATAACTTCATCATGTTATACATACATTATATAGCGGAAATTCCCGAGCTGTGTTTCTTTTTTTCCATTAGTACATATTCATCATAAAAACAGTAATAAACTGAATAAAGCATTTTTATTAGACATACTATGTGTTCTTAATGTTCCGACTACACAGACAAATTCTCGAACAAATTCATTCTTAAGGTAACTTACAGTTCCAACCTCAATATAGCCATGTAGTAATTGATTATGGAAAGCCATAGATAGCTGTCTGCTAACAGTATTTTTCAATTCGTTATGTAGATAAGTTACTTCGTTATGTAGATAAGTTACTTCGTTATGTAGGTAAGTTAATTCGTAGATAAGTTAATTCGTTATGTAAGTTACTTCGTTATGTAGATAAGTTACTTAATCGTTGTTAAGTAGATTATTTTATCGGAGTATTATCGAAACACCGTTTAGCTAAACTCGCAATGGAGGCGATTTTGTCCGAAGTTGGGTTACGTTACTTAGCGGCACATTTTAAAAGAGAAAAAAATACTGTTGGACACCTTCAGTTTCTCTCTAAGCCTCCCTCTGTTGCCAATGGTGTTTACACCGAGCGATTCGAGGTCCTTGTCCGAGAGTTTTCTTGCTTCCTCCACAGTAATTTGTTCTCTTTTAAAATGTGCCGCTAAGCAACTTAACCCAACTTCTGACAGAATCGCCTCCATTTTAGCTCAACGGTGTTAGCGTTCGATTTATACCGATAAACAACGAAGTAACTTATCTACATAACAAATTAACAATTGTACATAACGAATTGACTGGACTACATAACGAAGTGACTTATTTACATAACGAATTAACTTATCTACATAACGAATTAACTTATTTACATAACGAATTTACTTATCTACATAACGAAGTAACTTATCTACATGACGAATTAACTTTTCTACATAACGAAGTAACTTATCTTATCTACATAACGAAGTAACTTATCTACATAAAGAATTAACTTATCTACATAACGAATTTACTTATCTTCATAACGAAGTAACTTATCCACATGACGAATTAACTTATCTACATAACGAAGTAACTTATCTACATAACGAATTAACTTATCTACATGACGAATTAACTTATCTATATAACGAAGTAACTTTTCTACATGACGAATTAACTTATCTACATAACGAATTGACTTATCTACAGAACGAAGTAACTTATCTACATAACGAAGTAACTTATCTACATTAAGAATTGACTTATCTACAGAACGAAGTAACTTATCTACATAACGAATTGTCTTATCTACATAACGAATTATCTACATAACGAATTGTCTTATCTACATAACGAATTGACTTATCTACAGAACGAATTGACTTATCTACATAACGAATTGACTTATCTACATAACGAAATAACTTATCTACAACTTACAAAATGCACATAACAACTTACGAAATGCACATTACAACTTAGAAAATGCACATAACAACTTAGAAAATGCACAAGACGACTTACAAAGCGTACTGCACAAAATGCAAAAGGCAAACAGAAGGCAGCCGAGGCTTTCCATAAACAGAAGGCAGCCGAGGCTTTCCATACAAGTCGGCTTAATGCTGATCTCTTGTTTTACATCACTATTAGACATTTGACATGTCGTTTTACATCCAAATGACATTGTTTGTTCGTTGCCATGACATCCGCCCCATTAGATGTGAACTGTCACATCAAACACATATGGTTGAAGCGTAAATCAGTAAAAACATGTACGTGAGTAGTTCAGTATAAGGATGGGATTTAAACTGATTGCCTGCCTCTCGGCTTATTTAGCAAACAAAAAAAGTAGATCATCTTTTTAGTAGTTACTGAGAAACTGACCACACTCTTCTTTACACATTGCGGTAAAAAACAATGGTAATTAACTCATAACTGACAACTGGGGTTGAGTTTTGTTTCCCGTGTAGTTGAATGGCATTGAGGAAACGGATATACGGGAATTGATATGGGTATGTTAGAGTTATGTTTGCTTCTTTACGCTGACGACATAGTTATTTTTGTCAGAAAGTGAGATTGAATTGAATTGAATTGGGGTTTTACGGCGCACAAACACAAGAAAGGTTGTATGGCGCCAACAGGGATGAACATGCCGGGCTCATCCTCCATTTACATCTAGATAAAAATATGGATAATGGGCCTAGAACCCTCTAACCTGCAGAACTGCAGAGTTGCTGCACATTCTATTGTAGACACTCCATTTACGAATGTTACAGTTAATACAAATACAACAAAATGTATGGTGTTTAACAAAAAGGTGGGAGAAACTGAAGATATATACATTTATCTATAATGGTTCACACCTTGACATTGTTAACAAATACATAGGGATAGTTCTTACAACTAGTCACCGGTCTTTCAGAGCAACCCATGAGGCATTAACGAAACACGCTCTCAGTGCAATAATATCTATTTAGATTAAAAAGTATATGCGTATACATGACTTGATGTATCTGTGAGTTATATGTTAAATTTCTTTGATAATTTTACCTATTTTTAACTACGGAGCTGACGTTTGGGGTTTTTCAGAGGCTAAAGTAATCGAAAGAGTTCCTCTACAATTGGGTAAACATTTATTAGGAGTATAAATTTAAATTAAAAACGATTTTATTTATGGAGAGTTAGGACGAACAACACTACAAAACTATGGAATGAAAGACATTATTCGTTATTGGTTTAAACCTTAAATATTAAAGTTGCATATAATACAATGTTAGCAGGCTAAAACATAATATATTCAAATACAAGTTCCTGGGTCGGTAAACCTTTCTTAAGATGTTAGTATTTTATGATGTATTGTTATTTCAAGAGGTAGGTAAAGTAAAATGTTATCCTTCTCTATTGAATCAGATATTAAATGATGTAATTTTGTACAGAAATGAAACGAAAATTTATTATATCAACAAGACCGATTGTTTATATTTTATGCTCTAATTCAGCTTTAAACTTTACTTAGATAACATAACTATCCACACATTTAGATTACCATACACTAAACATAGAGTGTCATAGAACAGGCTTGTAATATAGACTGAGAGATGGCACAAACCAATACAAATGCCACGTTCAGATAGAAAATGAAAACTTTGCAAATATTTAGAAGACGAATTTCAATTTGTGTTACAATGTCCGCTATAGCACGATTTCAGAGAAGCGTTTATGAACAAGTTTTATTGGAAAATACCAAATATTAACATTAATATCGAAACGATTACATACATATATTTGATTATAAAATAATAAACGTGTAGTCAACTTATATTCAACAATTATATAATAATGAACATATTACATATACTGGTAAACGTGATATCAACCACCCATTAACTGTTTAATTATAAATATGATATGTTTTGTATCGTATACTTATAGGTCATTAGGTATTTTGTATTAATAAAGTTATCCGTCTATCAATTACCTTATATCCGTAGAAAGGTCAGTGGCCGACTCAAACAGTAATTTGATATTTTGAACTAATAAAGTCACACATCTATCGAATACCATATACCTATAGGATAGGTCACTGGCCGACTCAACGAGTAAACATATTGTGACGCATACTATTATTTCGAAGTTAGCTTTCTTGTATTTGTATTGATTATTGACCCTTAATAAAAGAAAGGAAAATATTTGTCATCTTATAAAACGTAATTACATCAAGCAGATAGAAGCCAACACTTCCGGTTTTACACACAGGCTTGCATTACGATAGTACAGACGGATAGAGAGAAGAATATATAGTGTTTTAGTATATGTATATAGTAAAACGACTTCATGCTTGCATTACGATTGTGTACAAGGATAGAGGAAATAAGAGATAACACCTTTACTATACACATATACTATAACAATATCTCTTCTTCTCTCTATCCTTCCATACTGTCGAAGTACAAGCCTGTGGTTTTACATGCGTGCTTCGTAGTTCCAGCCACTCAGTATGTATTTTATATGACAGACATGCCAAGTACATATGTATTACGCAAGTCAACTACATCTACATGTGTGGCACATATGTAAAACATAGGCTTGTGCATATACGAAAATAATAAGAATCCATATAGCGCATTAGTGGTGCATGTACTATGGAACGCCAAATTAACATAAACTCAATTATTAGTACCTCAGATAGCATAATTTAACCTATCTTCAATTGAATTAGACCTCTCTTTAATTGAATTAAACCTCTCTTTAATTGAGTTGAACCTCTCTTCAATTGAATTAGACATCTCTTCAATAGAATTGAACCTCTCTTCAATTGAATTAGACCGAGGTTCAATTCAGATGCATTTGAAGAGAGGTCTAATTCAATTGAATAGAGGTTCAATTCAATTGAAGAGAGGTCTAATTGAATTGAAGAGAGGTTTAATTTTAATACTGAATAATACCTCTCTTCAATTGAATTAGACCTCTCTTCAATTGAATTGAACATCTATTCAATTGAATTGAACCTCTCTTCAATTGAATTAGACCTCTCTACAAATAATTGAATAGTTTATGTTAATTTGGCGTTCCATAATGCACACATGCATGACTGGAGGGCATTGGGGACTTCATAGCAACCAAGCATTTGCCTGCGTACTTTTGTAATGTGTTGTTGCAATAAATTGTTTGACCAGTGTAGGCCTACTTTGCAGGAGTGTGATGGCTGATATCGAGTAAAGGACCAACACTGCCTTTGTAAAGAACTACACAACAAACATGTATCAGAACGGACAAAACAGGGAGTCCATCGAAAACCTGCACCACAAAGAGGACCGGGATGCAGAGTCGTCTGCTTCTGAATACAGCGAGCAGGAACACGGGAAGACTCTCGTCTGCATCACATTTATTCTGGAACTGATTATACTGGCTGCTATAATTGTGTTAGAATACTTTTTAAGGTAATCCTCTACCACATCAATAATATATTTTATTCAACTAAGATGATACATTTCTCATTTATATTTGTTTTAAAAGAACACGACGGCAATCTTGAATGAAGCATACATGTATCAGTCAATAAACGTAGCACCCGGATGTATTTATCCAGTGTATTCTGACTGTAAACTCGCATGCATATAGTTAAATACAAGATAATAGAATCTGGACCTTTTACATTTTATTCGCTATAGATTAAGGAATGTAATCGATATTTCCCTCTGTCAAGGTTTATGAAAAGCATTTGGTAAAATTAATTTCATTCGGGAAAATGCAACACGTTAAACTGATTCATTTAAGGTAATAATAGAAATGTATGTATAATATTAGTGGTGCAATATAATCAACAATTAGTAATATGCTTGTTATATTTAAATAATTAGATTTGCAAATATACATAAAAAATTATGCTAGATTCCATTGACGACATTACTGTACGTCTATCACAGGATAGAAAACGTAAACGAAACTAACATTTCCTAATGTATTTTTGCAGATGGGGTACATTCTTTCCAATGCGGAAGGTCAACTTTACTTGTACAGATCCCGAAATTTCGTACTCGGAGGACGACCCGTCGTATTCGTCGTTTGAGTTCAACGCCGTCATCCCGACGGAAGTCGTCTACTCTCTCAGCCTCTGCGTCCCTCCATTTGTCGTAGGTTTCATTAAAATCACAATCACACATTCATACTTCACAAGCTATAATTAATGATTAATAAGTGTAAAGCAGCAGGGGCTAGCTGACCTGAATTGCATATATAGGGCCGACAATATAGAGGCGTCCTCGTTTTTATTGTAACCTAGCTATGTCTTTGGACTTTCCATTTTTTCCACTTCTCAATTTCATGTAAGTCCCAGGCCTTCTCAATTTGATGTAAAGCCCAGGCCTATATGGGCTAATAGTAGCTACGCCGATGAGCAGCACATATGTCTATATTAAATCAACTTTAGTTCCAACATTACACCATTTTATTAATCTACAATGCACAGTTGGAAAAAATCATACTGTATGCTTGTATACAACTTGCAATATTTTAATTTAAAATTCCCTTCAAACCAATGCGTCGCTAATGTCTTTTTGAAAAATACACTTATTTCACACTACCAATTAAATCAGTCCAATGATAGTTATATATCTAGTTTAAATTAAATGAACGAATCATGTCCCATTTATTATGTTTTACGATCTAATAATGATTTTATGTTGTTGTCCAAACATTTGAATTTCAGATGCTTATTGGGGAGATTGCAGTGTGGGCGTTCACAGAGGACAACCAAAAGTCCATCCGTGTTTGTTGTAAGTCATGTAAAATTCCACAAGTGTTCAGAAGACTGTTCAGGTTTATAGGTAAGGCGATCACCTTCGGTATGCTTAAGTTCCACGAATGTATCGCAATCAACACAAACACCAATGGTGTACATTTCTTCCAGATATTCGACATGTTTAGTGCTTCGATTAGTTTCGTTTAACACCATAATTAAGAATAAATGTAATGCATGTATACAACTCGGTAAGTTGTTAGAATAGTCGCATATTATTTGAACAGATTTCATACAGAAGACATTTTACCATCCCCATACTTAGTTTGGGCAAACTTGTTACACGTTTCTATATCTACACCATAATTGGATGGATTTGTTACACATTTCAAGGTCTCCATCAAGCTTAGCGTGGATATACTTTGGGATATTCGGACCCAGTCAATGTTGCCTCTCATGAACAGACTTAATAAAAAGAGTCTGTAAATTTGCTCACCTGTTTGCGTTCGTTGCTTCCAAAGGATCCCCTTTTCAGTATTTATTGTTAAAGATTTCCATCATGCCATGTTTGGTATATTTATTAACTCGTTGATCTAGACTTGTTACACGTTTCTATGACACATTTATTCTTTGCTCAGGAGTGTTTGTTTTCGGTTTGGTGACATTGATGGTGTTTGTTGACGTCATCAAGCTCATCACCGGACGACTAAGGCCAAACTTCCTGGAAGTGTGTAAGGTGAATAGCACCCTGTGCACGAGTAACGGAAATGTGGGCGGAGACGAGCTGTGTACAAATGGCGACGAGATAGAACTACGACACGCCAGGTACGTAAATGTATTGTAACATAGTTTTAATGCAAATGTTTTAATCCTACCAATATTCTGCAATGTTTTGGCATACCTATGGTATACTATTGTTTTATCCATACTATTTAATGGTAAATACATCTGTTTAATAATATAGCTAAACATATTTCCATAGGATTTGTAAGTAACTTAGTTTTGAAATTAATTGTAAAAAAAGCAGTGTATAAATGCGATATAATAACATGACTGTATACTTTTTAGGGGTTCCTTTCCGTCACTTCGTTCGGCAATGACAGCATATGCAGCTATTTATCTCTCCGTAAGTGCTGACTGATGTATGCATTATCATACCGAATTACCTTTAATATTTGAAAAAGAAAACTATGTTTAATTACTAGTTAACTGAAGGATATAATATATAAAAATAATTATAAGATAAGATAGTATCCAGATCATTTTAAAAATAAAACTATCTCGCAACAAGTGGAACATCAGAACATCAACACCTATGTCTAACAAGCTAAACGGGTTTTCTCTGGTATGTTTCTCCATATGCTGTCTGATGACATGTCAAACACGTACATGTAGCATATGGCGTATAATATTAATGAAATATCAATGACATATAACATGTTTCGTTAGAGTACAAAATGAATATTCAGAAGAAAATGTGCATATGTATTTAATACAATGCCTTGCTCTAATAAATTAAAGTCCTTCTATACAATTTTTGGTCTATACTTAAGTGAAGTAATGTGCACTACCCAAATTTCAGATATATATTCATGGTGCTTTGCGTACTCGGTCAGTGCGGGTTCTGCGTCCGTTCCTGTCCCTGGCGTTCACCATGCTTGCCTTATTGTGTGGTCTATCGGAGCTGGGACTCAACCATAACTTCTGGACGGATATTGTCGTCGGATGGATCATGGGTATCTTTATGGCAATCTACCTAGTGAGTAGTTCTGCACACCATAATAATATACTGTATTTATACGTTTTATAAAAAATATCATGTACACTAGACGGCAATTATAAGTACTCCAATTTTAAATGCTAAAAAAATATATTTCATGATTTTGAATACGTTCTTTAACGAGTTGACTGAAGGTAATCCGATTAGTGTCAAACGTGTACATAACATTGAAATGTAACTGGGGTATTTATAAATGTATAGTGTATACGCTCGTATATGACCATGTGACCCAATGTTCTCATTTCAACACATAGTTGGTGTCATTACATCATTACACTCACACACTAATTTACAGCTCGACAAATAATGTTAACCTTATTACTGAAGGAAAACAAAGGTATTTATAAATAATAGAGACACTACTCACTGGCACAAACACAGATGCATCGTCTGTCCATGATAACCTTCAAGTTTCTATGGTAAATGTTGCTTTTTGCAGGGAGCGTTTGTGCTGTACAATTTTAGAGAATATGTTTCTGAGAGAAAGATGATCCGACTGTTACACGGGTTCTTGGTGGATCATCAGCTTCTCAACGAAATCACAAAAGACGTAAGTTGTTTTTATATTTGTATTGTTGTACTGTTAGTTAATACCCAATCTCATTAAAATCAGACCCTTTATCACGCTACGATACTCTACACTACTATAGCGGAGAGTATGAAAGCGTAATTTGGATATGATTTTAATGAGATTGATTATTACCACAATTTTCGTTAAACGTTTAAACCAATAAATGCTGTAGGTGACCATGTTGTTTGACTAGTAGTTCCATTATGACGGTCTGCTAATGAAGAAGAGCAGATTTCAGGCTTTATCGAAATGATAGAAGTACTTTCTTGAAGAAGACATTTTATATATAAAGTAGGTAAAACCCCTTTCTGATGTAATTCAAGTCTTATTCTGCAAATAAAGATATAAAAATCGAACAGGAAAAGTAGCAATCAAGGACGACAGTCAACCACAACACACACAGAAACAAAGAACAACTTAAAAGATAAATAAAGCCAAATAAGACATCACAAACACAAAAGGGTTGGAAATAGGGCTACCGCATTGGAACGGTCAGTGGCAAAAAAAAGGCCGCTGGGGTTTAAACCAGGTTCTAGGGTGAACCAAACATCACACTTACCCTGCTGTCATCACAATACAACGGGACAGTGTAAATAAAGAAATCCCCGCCACGAACTCTTCTCTAACCAACAAGGCAGCATTAATAGGCAATATAAGTAAAACACACGGATGCTTGAGTATATATAAATACAAAAAACACATTGCCTAGGAAGCCACAAAGAAGGTACTCAATGACTTGGCAGAAGTCAGAGCAACAAGAGAACAAACCATTGAGTGCACGCCAAGATAAGATTGCAGACAAACATAAAACGTCATCGTCCTTTTGGGCTTTAGGTAGATGTTATCATAGGGTTCACAGCCTGTCCGGTCATCGCACAATTAAAGAGGAAAGCATAGTGGCGAACTGTAAATGGGTCCACCACCAACTTGTCTATTTAAATTTAAAGATCTGTTTAACAAAGTATTATTGTTCAGAATTGTTATAAAGAGCTGTTTACGTGTTAAAACTTTCGACTGCTTCAAATTCAAACAAAATGTTAAAAAACAAACCCACCTTTTATGAACATTCAGTTGATTTTATCCTGAATTAAAACTAATTATGGGAAAAAAAAAGAATGAAACAAATGGAGTACTTAAATGAATTGTTTCATCATAACAACATACTTTGGTTGAAACACTTATTCAGTAAAGAACAAAATATTGTCATGTTTTGAGTGGATCAATAAAATATGAAAAGGCAAATTAAAGGGACACATGGCAATCTTGAGTTTTATTCAAACATTAAAATTTGCTCCTCAATTTAGTTAACCTGCTTCATTTTGACTTTAAAACTGCTTGCATATGATTAAAATGAATAAAATATCTATCTATCTATGATTAAATAAAAAATTGAGATTTCAGTTTTCTTCATTATTTCACCAAACTCTTAAATATATTATTGATGCACTATTATAAAATGTTAGTAATATGTAAAAATGATTTGCTTTGAACTATTCTAACAATTACTATTAATGATTGAACAATTGCAAGTGAAGAGAAAAACTAACGGAACGCCGTGAGTTTTTAAAAAAATCAAAATTGCCGTGTGTCCCTTTACATTTAACATTCCGCCCACATGTGGCTCCAAATCAGAATGCCTTTCACTTTTGAAAATAAGTCTGTAGTTATACTTAATGTCAGTTTATAGAATTCACAAAAAAATCAATTGATTTTGTTACATGTATTACTATTGTAGTTTATATTGTATCTGTTTTCACCAGGGCAAGCTTCGCCTGTTCCCATTCCCCTTTCACATTCCACGAGCACACACCCGCCCCTCACCATATCAGAAGTTTGAGGGCATTAAACCACAAGGTGCACCAACGACTGTATATGACCATGACCACATGGATGACAAGTACAGGGACAGGCCCATGCCATCACCGGCACGTGTTGATGAACATCCATTAGCACACATGTAGCTGCACGTGCTGCCGGCTATAGCACTCACATAGATGGATAAATGTTGTTTGTTCAAAGTCTGCAACACTTGTATGCACGAATAATACATATGTTGACTGAAAAAGTATGCACTTAAATCAGAGTAAAACCTGTTACTGCACGTGCTTAATGCAACAGCACATATGTAAATGATTTTTATTTCAGTCACACATGTTATTGTACGTGCCAATTGCAATAGCACTCACTCATGTTACAGAGCGCATGTGCTACTGGTAGTGCATGGTAGTTAAGTGTCCATTTAGTCGCCATTGAAGCAGCTGCACATGATTAAAATCAATGATGCTTTGTATATATTATTTATTTTACATCTGAAAATTTTATATTTAATAGTTTTGAACTTAGTCAATTTCATATTGAGGTATGTTATAAAAATATTCAACCTTTCCAAAACAACTATTGATTCAATGCATGAAACTTATTCTGTAACTAAAGTTTAATTATCTTGAATTAACCTTTACTCAGCTCTTTTCGTAACATTATTAAATGACGATTATAAAACTTCTCTGAATATCATTATTTATGAAATAGTATGCTATAATATATTCTCTACATATTATCAACAAAATCAAGTTAAAAAAATATCTATATGGGGTTGGCGTGGGATGGGTGTGGGTGGAGAGCGTATCATTCACATACTGAAGAACATTCAATAATTAAATTGAGTCCTTCACACATTTTGAATGCGATGAATGCTAGCAGCAAAGGGGTAATAAAACGTTTGTGCATGTAATCACTGACTTAAGTAACTTTAGAAGTCTTAAAGTCATTTTTTTTGTCATGCTCATTCAAGGTTTTGATTATGACACCATTGTATGCAAATAGAATACTATAGAATTTGCAGCAACTCTGTAGTTCTGCAGGTAAGAAGGTTCAATGCCCATTCACCATATTTTATCTGGATGGAAATGGAGGATGAGCCTGGCACGTTCATTCCCGTTAGGCGCCATATAACCTGTCATGTGTTGGTGCGCCTTAAACCCCAATTCAATTAAAGTCATATCAAGAAATATGTTTCAATCGAAAGTATTTAAACATGCATTTGTATTAATATTTTTATTATTTTGATAAAGGAAAAATGTGTGCGGACTAAGCTTCATTCATATAATATATACATTTGTATTTGTAACTGTATCGCTATAAATGATATTATTCTATAGTATTTGCCTTTAAATGTATCAAAATGCCTGGGTTGGACTGGCAAAACAATATTGGGATGTTTTTCATCCTATATATATGTTATCGAAAACTAGAAATGTCAGATATCCGACTACCGTAATGCTCCCTTTAAACGCAACACTCCATGGATGTGACATTGACTTTGTGGTCGCAGGTGATCAGAAATATAACGGAATGTTTTTGTACGACCTTATGGAGGTATGAATGAATGGGCGGACAAGGCCAAAACAGTATAGCCCACACCAGTTTTGGTGGGTGCTTAATAATACATAATATGTGCTTCAAATGATCGATAATCTTTTGTATTTGAATAATCTCCAACTCAGTATATGTTACATATATTATACATGTGTTTTATTTTGATACTAATAAAACTCGTATGAGATAGCCAGTTGTTTTCTCATCAATTTGTTAACCAATTTCAGCCTCAGAAACAAAATCTTTCAGTCCGAAAACTGAGAACGATTCACAGATTTGTCAAGTTTCCAACATTCACATCTGCTAAAAAATCCATAGCAGACGTACGATTGGGACCTCGGTGCCAACTTATTTTCGATCCTGCGCGGAAACAGAACCGGAAATGTAGACATCAGTAACAATGGTAATGATATGAAAAATGTGGATATCTGTAACCATGGTAACGGTACGAGAAATTTGGACATCTGTAAGCTAACCGATGATGAAGGGACATGTCCAGTCGGAAATGCGGGTGATATTCTGGATCGACCAATGGGAGTAGATTTTAATAATATATTTGGCGATACATCTAGTACGGACTTTCAATATCACGCCGATGATCAGTATCACTAACCATATATCTTACATGAGTACTCATTCATTATTGAATTTATTAAACGAGTTGGCAAAATTATATAATGCGAGAAGAGCCTCGCCAGCATTATATCATTTTTGATTACGAGTTTAATAAATTCAATAATGAATGAGAACGAATGTTAGATTATATTTATCACATAACTCGCATATCGACTATTATTGCATTTTGCCTGTCGCTTTAACACGCGAAACCGACATAAACCCTGGAAATTGGATCATGGTCATTATGGATTTTTTTTGACAGCGTATACTAGGCTAATTTGCATACTTACATAACTAGCGGTATATCAAAAATATAGAATGGTGTTATTCCACTCCCGTAAGTTATGTGATAAACCTGTATAGTGTATACAAATCAAATCTCTAATTCATAAGATTTTTTCAATAGTGTTTTAAAGAAATTAACCCGCCAAATAATGGCAAAATTACACTACGAAATCGCTTATCAAAACTCTATCCATGTGTTCAGGTCATATATTAAAACGTATATGTGCTGATAAAAAGTACTAGCACATGTTTTATTCATGGGTTCTTAATTGCATGATGGCATATGCGTAAGTTGACAACTCTTAATTCGACACTCCAGTTTTGGGGTTTAGCTTTGCCGGTTTGTCGTTTATAGTGTCTTTAGGTATAATTCCACTACATCAGCCGGATGAACTTGCCTATTGCAGTCGAAAGTAATTCTGTATTAAAGAGTGCTATTCTTTTTTTTCTTTAAAACTTTTTTTAGTGCAATTTTCTGTTAATTTTTGGCTGTAACTGTATCCTAAACATGTTGCTGATATTTGAAAAGGGAGCTCATCATGTTTTTGACAGTTTTTGATATAAATTTCAGAAGTAAAAGTAGACAGGGTACGAAATTGCAAGGGGTAAAAATAGCTTTGACCTTTGACCCGGTGTTAGTATACAACTGAAGAAATGTTTCTTAGAAGGTATTAAACCCTATTTCCTTGTTGATGTTTAATTGCAGACATGTTTATTTGCATGATAAAGTAAGTTTCCCAGAATTCTAACCATTTTTGAGTTTTAACAGGTTGTAAACTTTCTAACTTTACTATGGAAGGGCAATGGAGACTCATTTACGCTATTATAACCTACAAAGTTAGGATTCTCAAAATATCTAAGATATATATACCTCGTTGTCTGCAGGTTTAGAAACTGTGTACATATATATGTTGTAAAATGTGACTGTTGTTGGTTGGATAGCTCTTTTAAGTCATTCTTAATACATGTAAGTCCATTTTTTCCTTTGTAGAACCAGTACTGTATACATCCGGCCATCTCCGTAAGAATCAACATTGTTGATCTCCATGTGCTCTCGAACCCGCAGCGGTGTTTTAGATGCAGTGTCTTTACTATCCTGGCCACATTTCACTTATCATATATAGAGGATCTTACATGAGTTATGTTTAATTCTGAATTTATAAACAAGTTGAGAGCATCATTTTATTTTTATTCAACAATGTCATAACTTCAGTATTAAAAAAGGGCACAAACATGAAATCACTCGAAAAATGTCACATTACATATATGTGTATATAATAAGGTGTAGATATTAAAAGTATTTGACATATTGAAGAAATGTGACAAGTTTAAACTGGCTGAATCAATCTTTAATAGCATAAATCTTCATCAATATGAATATGACCTGGATTTTGACTACGGCCCAACGATTTAAAAGTAGACCTGGGTTTGAGTCTTGTCCTTAAAGATACTATCCCGCCAACAACAGGTAAATTTTACAACATATGTACCTACTGACGACGAGCTATATACATGTATGTAAGTTATATATTTTGAGAATCCAAATTCTATAGACACATCATAAACGGCTTTAACAAGCCAGGCCAAACCCTAGAACTGGAGCGTTGAATCAGGAGCTGTTTAATATACGTCTTTCTACGGTCTCTGGTTGAATTAAGAGTTAACAACTCATAATTCATGTTACACCTTTTCAATCACGGGTAGTTTTAGAACCCGTGAATAAACTTGTACTATTAACTGGTACATGCATTGTTATATGACTTGAATAGAGTTTTGATAACTGATTTTGAAGTGTAATTTTGCCATTATTTGGCAGGTTAGTTTGAAACTAACCTGCCAAACTGCAAATAATGGCAAAATTACACTTCAAAATCATTTATCAAATCTAATGTCTAAATGTAGAATATGTGGATGAAAATAAATAAAAATATGCTTTTTTAACAAAGTAACATTTATTTCAGTTTGAAGAGACAGCATACCAATTTGTGCTAGTGTTATGTCGCTTAGTTATTTTAGTTACACATGACAATGTCCAATTGTTAAAAATAAATATAAAATTATGTAAATAAGATATTTTTCTAAACAGAGGTCTGGAATTCTCCTAAAGTAATACATAAATATGAAAAATGCACAGATTGCCAAACAAGACGTGCCTTTTAAAAAAATAATAGTTCAGACTACAATTTAGGTTATCTAACGTTGGATACATTTATTGCAACTAGAAGGCCTGCATGTCGAGCCCTATGGTGTTGTAGTCCAGATAGGACTATACCTTAATGTTACCAACACCAATGTCAGTCCCATGAGATATTCGTTCCTTTGATACGTAGTATTTAATTTAATAAATGTCATTGGCAGTGGGGTATGCATGTCGTATCGAAGACTGGACATGCTTAAATTGCTGGAAAAAAAATCCTGCCTCAAAAAATGAACAGTCCTTCGAACTGTTGAAAAAAAAAATCCAGCCTTCTCTCACATTCTTGGAAAAAAATAATCTGGCTGTGAGTTCAATTAGAGGAAAAAATAATCTGGCTCCCTCTTCAGTCTATGATAAATGACGTAGATCTACTCAATCAGCTAATGGATTCAACATGGAAATGTTTAACCAAAACTTCTGCTCAGAAGTTTATCGAAATCTCCAGTTGAAATGCATTTAGAAACCAGTGATAGTATTCATGGTTGTAATAAATGTGATGTATATAGATCATGGTAGTAATAAATGTAGTATACATTAGTCATGGTAGTTATAAATGGGATAAATGCGGTATACACTGACAAAGATGGTAGTAAATGTGTTGCATAAAGTGTTATAAAGTGGTCATGGTAGTAATTTGGTTTACATTGGTCATTGTAGTAATGAATGTGATATTCATGTAAAGTCATGGTTATACTTAAAGTGGTACACGTAAGACAGTAATAAGGCTATTATCTTTTGATAATTTGTTTTACGATCCCTCCTACGACAACACGAAATTAGGTATTTTATTTTTCCTTAGGGAATTTGATAGATTATTGTTTTTTACCTCCTGCCAGATTTTAATAGAACATTTCATTCTCTTCCTTTTAAATAACATAATTAAACTATGCTTTACCAAAAAAAATTTTTCTTTCTCTTCCTCCTTCTTGATGGTTCGTAAAACAAATAATAAAAAATAATGGCCTAGCTAAATGTGATTGGCATTGGTCGTGGTAGTATGTAAATATTGCAATCCTGTGAGGGTGGCAGTGAATTTTTGTCAACCTTCTAAGGCTATTTATTTCATTATACTGAAAAATATCTTTGAAAAAGATATTTGGTTCTGCTAAATATTTCTTTGAAATAAAACATGAGAAATCTCTGTTTAAAATCACTTTTCTCAGCACCTAGAAAATAAATGTGCGGATGGTTCTTAGTGTTCTTTCGGAATTTTCAGCTGTGAACTCATGAGTAAACTTTTCAACTCATCTTTAGAAAGTTGTGCAAACGGTGTCCGCCATTTTAGTAAATGTTCACTGATTTTCATATGCGCATGCATACATGCACTGTTCAGCATAGGACCTCCCAATAGTCATATAAACTGGATTTGACTTCACAATCATAAGACAGTACAAATTATACTGGGATGACATTACAAAAAGACCACTCCATGGAGACATTACAAGCGATGTGAGATATTACAAAAATGGGAAAATAACAGTCTGTGCAAATTTAACATGGGTGTTTGACATGAGGTATACTATTAATAAATTGGTATCAGTGGTCATGGTAGTATTAAATGTAGTATGCATAGCTCATGGTAGTAATGAATGGGGTATTCAGTGGTCATGGTAGTAATAAATGTGATATTCAGTGGTCATGGTAGTAATACTTGTGATATACAGTGGTCATGGTAGTAGAAAATGTGGTAAAGAGTAGCCATGATAGTTATACGTTTGATGTACTTTGGACATGTTAATAATCAATGTGGTATGCAGTGGTCATGGTAATATTACAATACAAGGGTCCTGGTACTTGTGCGATGGACTTTTTGAATATCATCGACAAGTAAGTGGACTTACCACCATTATGTATACACTGTAGCCAGTTAGTATTTTGTCTGCTTCAAGATAAGGATTTCAGCATTCTGACCACTGTTCTTATTTTTACAGGTATAGATGCACCAACATTCAAAATTTGACAGTTATGAATAAAAGTTTAGAAAATAAATACATTATATAATTATTTTGATATATCTGTATAGAGTAATGCTTAGTGTACTTACATGCCAAATTTTATGGTTTAAAAATGCTTTATTTATTAGAAATTTGTGATCAAATCTCTCTGAGCAGCATAATGCATAAAATGATCAGAAAAGTGGGGCCATTTTTTTTTTATACTGAATGCCAGCCTATAAGAAGCAGCTTCATTCAGCCACATGCAATGCCATGTTACAGACAAAGCTATGCGCTATAAGCCAGGGTATGGAACATGGTAGTCATTGCCCAGCACAAGACAATCCCCTACACCAAAAACACAACTTCCAATCAATTCATAATTTAGAAGAGCAAAAGGGGGCTCACATAGAAATCAAACAAGGACAAGCATAACTAAAGATTAAAACCAGCACATGGAGTTCAATCCACCAAATATGAAAATATCCATATTGAACAAGATCCAATATTCAAAGTCTGTCTCACCAACCATGGTGCCAGTTCATTCAAATGGCCAGGTATTAATTTTGGAGGTTAGGTGGTGGTGAGGTGAGGTGTAGGCAGGGTTCGACACTCACTCTTCCGCTGGTCCGAGTCCACCTGATTTTCGGAAGGACCATCACTTTCCTAAAGATCGGTGGCCCATCGGGCCTGCTGTTTTAAATTACGGACATTAAAAATATACATGATGTATATTCATCTCATGTAGTAGGATTATACATATAGGACCGTCAATCGTTCGCATGATTGACTTTGTGTAACGGCTTAAAAATGTGGAAAATACTCTAAAATATCCCTCTGCTACCAAAATAATAAAAAATAAAGTTGAAAAATAATGTAAACATTGAATAGAACAACAGTTTATGTGGGGTTTTTTTTATTGTAATGTTTCGGTAAGTATAGCTATACATGAGAGGGACCACCTATCTGTTAGAAGGACCACCAGTTTTCAAAAACATGAAGTCTTGCAGGCTTCCTACTTATAAAAGTTTGTGTCGAACCCTGGTAGGGGATGCGGGGAGGGAGTGGTCAGTAAACATATATACCGAATATAGAAACAAGACCTTCCATACCCCAGAAAGAATATGAACTTGAAGAGGGCGGAAGAGGGGAAGTGAAGTGTTACTGAATAGGAAAAAAACAGAATTAATACAATATATTCATTAGGGGAGTCTACGGTGGAGTGTGTGTGTTCGGGGGTGCGGGTGGAAGTGAACAAGATGCAGACATGTTAACTGAAGAAAAACCAAAAATAATAGAAGAAATATTTGTTTATTTATCTGGTGTGATGGTGGTGGTGGTGTAAGAGTGGGGAAGGTGTGGGGTTTATGGGGCTAATGACATTTACAGGCTTGTCATTGTTATTGTATGTATGCAGTGAGGTTCATTGAAATATATGAAGCTGCTTAAAAAACGTTAACTAAGTTGAAAACATTTTATCATCTGGCTAAAATGAAATAAAGTTATGAAACATGTGTCCTTGATGACTGATGACATTTGTCAAGCTCCTTTCACAGAGATATATGACTAGTGGGTATTGAAAGAAATGGACTTGCCAACAAATAAAATAATAGAAATTCTAAGTCAAAAATAGGCTACACTTTTCTAAAATACAATACAGAACATATTTATCCAGCAAATGGGTCATAATTTCGCTAACATGCGATACAGAGTTGTGGAATATGTGTCTACTAGCATCCATGCTTTACTGAAGTTGTATTAATATAACTTTGGTTAAATGCAATACAGAGTTAATATGGAATATGTATCTTCTATTGCCCTTGTATTCCAAGGTTTACTGAAGTTTTGTTGATGTACGACTTTCAGTTGTCAAAATACACTTGTCAAAAACGAACTTAAACCAGAAATTCAAAGTAATATAAGGGTCATGCTTTTGCTTAAATGCATATTCAATACAGAGTTATGGAACATGTGTCTACCAGTGACGCAATACAGAGTTATGGAACATGTGTCTACCAGTGACATCGATGGTACTGCGACATAATTCAAGTTTCACTGACCAGTGGTTGCTGAAATAATTGAATCTGTCTAATAACTGAAAACCAACGTCGACGTTGACACAGACGTTGAGTAGATCTACAACAGCTGTTTTCATTCTACGACTAGTAAAACTTAAAAAAATAATATTCTGGCTTTCAAGTTGACGAAAAAAAAAAATCTGACCAGTGTACTAGGCGAAATAAAAATCCCGGCTTTAAAGAAACGAAAAAAAATATATATTCCGGCTGAAAGGAACATCCCACACAATTCTGTTCTTCTAGGTAAAGTAACCAACTGTTTCTCAAGGATTCGATTCCGAAATAGTTGCTGGGAATATTTCATTCAAGTCACTCGGTAAATCTCCATTTTTAAACTTATAGGTAAATATCAACTTTTGGATATGTCATCTATCGGACAGAGAGACTCTTCTATCGGACAGAAAGACCCAACCAAGTTCAATTAACCATTTTCGTAAAGAGATAGAACGAGTCAGGCCAGTGACTATTCGCTCGGCTTCATATCGTATTTTTTTCTCAATTTTCTTTTTTATAATTTGTATAACTACCCCATACTATAGCCGCGTATTCTAAAATAGAGCGAAGGTATGATTTATATGAATGATTTATATATTTGATAAAGCGTTTGACGTTTTAATTTAAATTTCATTGAACCTAGTACCTTAGACGCAAATGTTACACTATTTGAAATATGTTGATACCAGGACTCATCATGACTAAGAGTTACTCCTAGATGTTTATGATCGTCAACAAAGTTAAGTATTTTCAAATATCAAAGACGGACGGTTTCTGTTTGCAAGTGAAAAGAAGATGACTTCAGTTTTAGATGGATTACATTTTACTAGCTATTGCTTTGACCAATTCGATATTTGACGCAGGTCCTCATTAATTGTAGTTTATTCCATGTCGGATGTAGATACCGCAATAGAACTGTCATCAGCAAATAACCTTGTCGTACTAAGCAATGCATAAGCTATGTCGTTTATATAAATTAAAATCAATAATAGTCCTAGAACAGAGCCTTGGGGTACGCCGGCATTTGAGTTTTTATTTAGAAAAAGAACCAAAGAAAACTCTTCGTTTACGATCAGTTATATAATTATTTATCCAGCTAATAAGGTTGCCTGAAATGCCATGTTGTCGGAGTTTAAAAATTAAAGCTGCGTGCCAGATACGATCGAAAGCTTTGGATATATGAAAATTTGTTTTCATCAATCGCGTTGCATATTTGATTATAAATATCAATTAGTAAACTGTTCAGTGACCAGGTAAGAAACCAAATTGGTTTTTCAATATTAAATTATTGGTAATCAAAAAATTAGAAATGTGTTTTAATATCATGGGTTCCATAACTTCTCCAATGCAACTAATTAACGATATTGGTCTATAGTTTGATGGTGAATCTTTATCACCTGATTTAAAAAGTGGCATAACAGTAGCTAATTGCCAGCATTGTTGACAGATGCTTTTTTAAATTGAACGATTAAACAGAATACACTGGGGGCGACATATTGTTTTTGAAGTTTCGTTCAGGATTCGATGACTTTTTTCATCTGGCCCACTAGCTTTATTTATCTCTAAAGTTGATAGGATATCAGAAATTTCATTTTCAGTAATATTAATATCATCGTCTTAGGTATAAATTGTGGTAGAGTGGCATCGGTGTCGTCAACAGTTGATATTGATGTGAAAACGTCATTCAATACATTTGCCTTTTCCTCGTCAGATACAGAATATAAACCATCGTTGTTCTTTAAAGGTGGTATGACGTTACAACTGATAGCGTTTTCTTTAATTAACATTTTGATTATTTCCCAGTAGGGTCGAGGATTTGCAGAATTCATATCACTTTGAGAAAATTCAAGATGATTAAAAAATATTTCGTTAGCATGCTTTTTCATATTATTGACTTTATTTCGAAGGTCTTTATATAAGACTTGATTTTTACGAGATGCAAGTCGAATTTCTAAATTATCATTTGGACGAATTGTTACGAAACTTGTTGGAATGCATTCCTTCATGAGATCTCTTAAGTTTATTAATAAAACTATTTGCAGCGATATCTACAGAATCTGTATGCAAAAAGTCCAGTCAGTTGATCTAATTAAATTATTCAACTTTTCAAAATCAGCCCGTTTGTAGTTCCAGACTCCTCTTTGAAACGGTATATTTATACAAAGATCGCTTTTAATGAACAGAACAGAACACAACAGAACAATATTTTATTGACTTGTACGTTAAGTACATCATCATAACAAATACAATTACAAAATGCATATTTAAATCACGTGTAACATACGAAGTATAAGATTTATATACAGACATATATCAGCAGCTCTAAAGAGGATGATCTATTAAGTGTTCACAATGCGTTATAGATATTCTATGTCGCATATTTGAGATATGAAGCTAATTTAAAAAGAATCATTTTGTTTTCAGTTTGCAATAATTCGATGAATTTAAACATACTTGGTCTATTACGATAATATTGCTCTAAATATTTCCTCCTTAAATCGAAGTAACATGGACATTTTAGAATGAAATGAAACTCATCTTCAATATCTTGAGAATTACAATATTGACAAAAACGTTCACTTCTTTCAATCCTATTGATACAACACCGACCTGCTTGAATTCTTAGAACATTTGACGATAACCTTATTCTACTTACTAAACTTCTTAAATCGCATGGCAATACATCCAAATATATTTCATAATGAAAATGATTTTTCACATTGTTATACAAATGTAAGACACCTGCAGGCCTTGAATTCACCAACCATTCTTGAGAATATTCCTAGACTTAGTCTCAAGTATGCAAATTTCAATCACAAATATTTCTATGAAATTACGGAATAAACATTCATAACAAGCTGCTATGTATACATATGATGCACACGAATAAATAGCAACTTCTTACTTCTTACAATCTTTAAAGGTCACAGAAATATTTGTGAACGAATTTTCAGTACTTGAGCTCAAGTCTAAGAATAGTTTGAAGAATGGTTCGTGAATTCCAGGCCAGAATTTTGTTTATCAGGATACCACTACTGTTTGAATACTAATACAAATGACTTACAAACAAATGTATCAGGGTTAACCCAAACCCAACTGAAACCATATTCATACAGTAACGTTTTAAAATTAGATAACAAGTTCTTTTTGCCACTTACATAGTCGTCATAGGCCATATTATAAACAAGTTTCAATATAATATTATCAGTATTTAACAACTTAAAACTATACTTAACAATTTTAACATATCGTGAAATATAACGTCCCAATTCACCGTGAACAGCAACTGTACAAGTACTTACTTTAACATCTAATATTTTTTTACAAAATTTTAAGTGTATTCTTTTAATTTCTTTAGACTTGCTTATTTCCGATGCATATCGGGCTTGGATCAGCTACGATACACTGTACATAGACGGGAAACAGGTCAAACCATAGGAATCAACCGAGGTTGGATTGAGTGTTCTTGTTTGGAACTGTAATGGACTAACTAACAGTAAAAAAGAAAACAATGATTTTGTAAATATTTTGTTTCAAAATGATATTGTCATTCTAACAGAGTCATGGACAGATAAAGACAGTGAACTAGATTTTCCAGGATATACTTGTTTTAATTATTATCGTAAATTCAGACACAGGCGAGCTAAGAGAAACAGTGGTGGTATTGTTGTTTATATTAAAGACACTTTAAAAAATGGTATTTCTATTATTAAAGATCGATTCGATACCATGTTATGGTTAAAGTTAGATACGATTTTCTTTGGAAATGATGAAGATATTTACTTATGTGGTGTGTATCTATGGGGTGATGACTCGCCTGCTTCAACCATTATTGATGCGGACTTATTTCTAGTATTACAAAATGATATTAACTACTATGAATCTTTAGGTCGTGTACTAGTCACAGGGGATTGTAATGCAAGGGTGTCTATTAAAAAAGATTATATTCTTTTCGATAGGATTGTCGATGAAATTGACGCAACTGATTATATTCCAGATAACCCTTTAGAGAGATTCTCACAAGACAGTGTTTCAAACGCCCAAGGGGTTAAATTACTCGATTTGTGTAAATCTACATCTATGCGATTAGCTAACGGACGCTTAGGTTTTGATTGTGGTGTGGGCGAATTT
This sequence comes from Cyrtodaria siliqua, assembly GCA_037043455.1. Classification (NCBI taxonomy): domain Eukaryota; kingdom Metazoa; phylum Mollusca; class Bivalvia; order Adapedonta; family Hiatellidae; genus Cyrtodaria; species Cyrtodaria siliqua. The sequence continues at coordinate 123,081 of JAWPHD010003165.1, forward strand.
ACATACGTGAATCGGAACGCATGTAGCGTTATTGATTATTTGTTATTGAAAGAAATTGATTTTCCGCTTGTTAACAATTTTAAAATCGGCAATTTCACAGAATTCAGCGATCATGCACCTTTATCGTTCACTGTAAATACTATGAATCGTACAGTTAATACTAATCCGTGTGATCGCGAATACATCTCATGTAAATGGAATGAGGCGAATAAAGAATTATTCCGTAATAGGATAATTGGCAAGTTACCGGTATTCACATCAATTGTAAATGATATGAATATTCGTGATAAAGATAGTATTAATAACGTAGTGTCGAGTTTTACCAATTTAATGACAGAGGCTGGTGACCTCTTGTTTGTAAAACAGAGAACGGTTAAGAATGGGTTTCAGTCTGTAAACTCGGACTCAAACAAATGGTTTGATGTTGATTGTCGCCAGGCTAAGCAGTTATACAAAGAGGCGTTATTTTTGTTTAATACGAATAAATCAAATTTAAATAGAAATTCGCTTTCTGATAAAAAAGCGAGCTATAAAGCAATAATAAAGAAAAAAAGACGTGCATATAAATATAGACAAATGAAAGAACTGGAACAGATGCGACATTCAAAACCACGCGATTTTTGGAAACTGTTTAACAGAAAAAAGCAAAACAATACCGATATCACCCTAGATGAGTTTCATACATATTTTAAAGACTTATTTAAGGACATAAAAAACGCGAAAAATGACGAAGCTGAATCTTTTAATAATAACCATAATTTTGATGATAATTATCCTATTTTTAATGAATTAGACATGCCTATAACTATTCCGGAAGTAGAGGCAGCGATTAAGTCGCTACGCAAAAATAAAGCCGCCGCCGGCGACAATATATTGAACGAATACTTTATATCAACCTGTGATATATTGGCGGGGCATATAACTGATATTTTCAATGCGATTTTTGATTCTGGAGTTTTTCCAGAAGAGTGGACGAAAGGATATATGATAGCATTACATAAAAAGGGAAATAAAAATATCGCAAATAATTACAGAGGCATAACCTTGGTCAGTAGTATGGGCAAACTGTTTTCAAGCATCTTAAATAAACGTATCGATAAATGGTGTGACGATAATAATAAAATATCCGATGCTCAGTTTGGATTTAGAAAAGGTAAATCTACAACAGATGCTGTGTTTATATTACATAATATCATTGAAAAAATATTAAATGCTAAAGGTAGGCTTTATTGTGCATTCATAGACCTTAAAAAGGCTTTTGACTCTATTAATAGAAATGCACTCTGGTTAAAATTGTACAAATTAGGTATTAATGGGAAAATGCTTAGAATAATTCGATCGATGTATGATATTGTTAAAAGTTGTATTAAGCACTGTGGATCATTTTCTGATTTTTTTGATATATCAGTCGGATTAAAGCAAGGGGAGATAATCTCGCCGATAATGTTTGCGCTCTTTCTAGAAGACCTAGAGTTATATTTATATACAAGTATTAAAAGCGGACTTTCATTTAATGATATATCTCTTATCCTTCTGCTTTTTGCCGATGACATGATTTTAATAGGCACAAGTATAGAAGACCTGCAAAGTAGTTTAAATAACTTATATAACTATTGTGAAACATGGAGCCTAGAGGTAAATACAGATAAGACTAAGGTGGTGGTTTTTCGTAACCGAGGAACAACCAGAGTTACTGAAAATTGGTCTTATAACGGTACCATTCTCGAAGTGGTCGACGACTTTAACTATTTAGGAGTTGTGTTCAACTATACAGGGTCGTTTACGCTTAACCAACAAACATTATGTGGTAAAGCGCTTAAAGCTATGAACCTTCTATCAATAAATATAAAGAAATATGAGTTAAAACCGAAAACAGCTTTACAATTGTTTGATGCTTTTGTAGGTTCTATTCTTAATTATGGCAGTCAAGTGTGGGGTTTTACTAAATCCAAGGAAATTGAAAGAATTCACTTAAAGTATTGTAAACAAGTTCTTGGTGTAAAATTATCGACAAGTAATGCAGGGGTATACGGGGAATTGGGCCGTTATCCGTTATATATAAATAGACATGTTAGTATCATTAAATACTGGCTAAGAGCGGTCAATACTGATAACGTTATTATAAAACACGTGTATGAAAGCGCAAAATCTGACTGTGAAAGGGGATTAAAAAATTGGGTGTCAAAAGTCATGTCATTACTAAATAGTAGTGGTTTCATGTATGCATGGCTTGACCCAAGCTCACTAAATGCAATACATTTTGTACCGATATACAAACAACGACTAATAGATAATTATGTCCAAAACTGGTCAACCGACCTTGAAACGAATAGAGTGCTAACTCTTTACAAATCTGTTAAACACCATTTTGAATATGATAATTACCTAGATATATTGCATACCAGGCGCGATCGCAGTGTGGTAACCAGATTACGCTTGTCCTCTCATAGTTTAAGGATCGAGACAGGGAGGTATTCTCGTGAAAGGTTAGAAAGACATGAACGGATATGTCAAATATGTAACACTAATGATATAGAGGACGAGTTCCATTTTGCGTTAATATGTCCTATTTATAATACAATCAGAAGTAAATATATAAAACGATATTATAGCCATAGGCCTAGTATGTTTAAATTCATTGTTCTCCTTCAGTCAACAAACAAAAAAGATGTTATCAATTTTAGCAAATACATCTCAGACGCTTTCTCTTTAAGACGTACCATGATAAATAACTTATAATCTCGTTCATCCTCACTATAATACAATTGTTCTATTGTACCGTATTAGATTTTGATTCCTATATATATATTTATTTTTTTTCTCCGTGATATATCTCCTTTTTTTCATATTAATTCATAAATTAATGAACCTGTACTAATCTTGTTATTGTGGTCAAATTATATTTGTAAAATGTATGTTTATATGATGAAAAACTATGTAATAGTTTAAGTCAATAAAATTTCTTCTTCTTCTTCATATCCCAAGATTGAACCAACAAATGCATCAAAAAGTTGACAAAGTAATTTAGGTTTAAGTTTATATTTACAACAATTTACTAATAAAACGTAAGGGCTTTCAAAGCTTTACCAACTAATTGTTCTTGGTTAAGTGAAAAATTACCGGTTTAATTAAACACGGTACCCAAATAATTACAATTATGAACTACATTCTAATTTACTATTATTATATGTGAATCCCTCATTTGGTAATAGTCTACCTCTTTTCCTAAAGACCATAACTTTAGTTTTAAACGTATTCTCTTCAAGACTCCGTTTTTTACAATAACAATTTAACAAATCGAGGCTACTCTGTATTTCTTCTGGTGAATTTCCAAGGATAACCATATCATCAGCAAAAAGTAGTAACATTAATACAATATCACATATCTTTAAATCAGAATTTATATCTTGTTGCAAAGCAACTCTACGTCTTCAAGAAATAGAGAAAATAAGATTGGAGAGATTAGATTACCTCTCCTTGACGTAAACCTACAGCATATTCAAAGAATTCAGAATAAGTTTCACAAGACCTGACACAAGACTGTATCTTTAAATACATATCTCTTATTATTCTGCACATTTTACCTTGAATTCCCTGATTATATATTTCTAACCACAATGCATTTCTATAAATACAGTCATATGCTTTTTTAAGGTCAACAAATACACAATACAACCTTTTATTCTCACTTACGTAGTTAACAACACAAATAATGCATCAACAGTAAATCTTCCTTTTCTGAATCCAAATTGTGCATCAGACAGTGTATTATTTTCATCACAAAAGGTAACGCTACGTTTACACAATATCGATGTAGTTTAGATAAACAGCTGACTAATGTAATACCCCTATAGTTGTTTACATCATTTTTATCTCCGTTTTCATGTAACGGTATCATGACACCCTTTGTCCATTTTTCTGGAAAAAATGAAAGCATATGTGCTATAATGATCACCGACACATTTTGCTGTTGATAAACGCCAAAACCTGAAGAAGTTAAATGATTAGAGATAACGATTGGATCTATTAAAGTGTTTGAAGTGTTAGTTACACAAGTAGGATCTTTAATTATATTTACCATATTATTAAGCGTAAGTATATCTCGAAATTTATGATTGGACGGGTTTAATTGGTCTTCATTAATGTCACCTAAGATAATGATATTTGGAGTTATTTCAGAAGCATGTTCAATGCACCCAGAATTCAACTGCATAGTGCGGTGGTCGATAAAGTGTGCATATTAGAAAAGACTAGCTATTATCTTTAATTTCAACCCATACTGATTCAGGAAGTAAATATTCCAATTGGTCTTAAATGTGGCGAGATATAAATTAATAACCCACCAGAATGAGATGTATTATTTTTACGGAACATAGCATCAAAAGTTTCTAAATGTAATATTTCGTTTCCTCTATCCATCGATAGATGAGTTTCAGTAAAACACAATATATCAAAATCGACGAAGTTGGCTTTGATAGAGTAAAGTTTGTTCCTAATACTACGAACATTTGTATGCATAATTGAAAAACATTGCCTTGTGTCATAACTTGGGCCCGGATTCAGTTCTACATCTCCTGATAATATAATTAAAGTACCCATAATTAGGAAAAGGTAAATATTGTGCATGATATCGCATGCTGAAAAAATGTTCGGATTATATTTATATTCACAGGGCTTTATTTCAATTATCACCCTAGATATTCATAATTAATTTTCTCCAGTAGCTCTTACTAAACAATAAAAGATGATCTCTAGCGTCATATTAAGAGGGTGCATATAGCACGTACACGCTGTCGCATGTTATTATAAAGTCCAATAGTCGCTCTCCATGAGTTTAGCTCATTACCTGTGGGGATGAATTATAACGTCAAATATAATGAAGACCGACAATCGGACCAATGGCAAGTGAGTGGGTGTGAACAAGAATATACGAGACGATATGGTGAACAAACACGGACGTGCGGCAGGCACGGGAGGACAGAAAATAAACAATATGAAAAGCATGTGCTCTTACACTGAAACAGACAACAACTGTATCCTAGAACGAGAAAATTAGATTACAAAAAAGAAAAATATATATCCACTTGCGTTAAAATAGTGCTTTCATTTTGTTCTTATAATTATGAAATCAAATTTCAAAAAAAAATAATTGTGACTTGTGTTATCAATGCAATTAATTAGGGAACATAATTGCGTTACTTTATAAATATCCAAGACCACCAGAATAAATAATATTCTGATTAATACAAACATAATAAACAAGATAAACACACACACACACGCACCTTACAATTACAATGAATGTTGCTATTTAAACATCTTAGACCATCATCCGCAAATAACACGATATGAGTATAGTTATTCAGTGTTAACCGCGTCATCATAACTGAATAATTCAACCATGTTGATGACCGTTATAAATGCATGCTCTTTAGACTTTAAAGGCTAGTAAGAAGAAAAGAAAACACACATACAAACAACAAAAACACCTCAAGCATCGGCATATTGAACATTATTAGTCTACTAAGATTATCGCAAAAATACCAATTTCTTCATGAATAATTCTGTGACTAATGAATTATATACGTTATAGCGAATAAATGGGTAACTTGGCATAGCGTGCAAGAAAAAACACCGAAAAAAACCCATAATACAACAAAAAGTCTCTTATCACAACAGCTAATACATATCCACGACCATCATTAATAAATAGTATATTATTATCAGTTCAAACATTATTAAAACATGCAATACTACAACTGTTGAAGAGAAATACCCCCAGTGAATAATACCTTGATACTGGTATTATCAATCTCATAGGCATATACGACAATCAACACAGCGAGTCATTCACATATACTATTAAAATATTGGGCTACCATTCAGATATTAATATATATACTGTACTATACTGGTGGCTTAATATGTATATAAACATGCACTTTAACAAACTACTACGGTAAAAATATATACCTGATAGTAGGCACGTGCAGTATTGTCACGTGTGGTACAAGCTAGTCTGATCATACTATTAGGCATAAGGACTATATACAACACAGCAAATCATTCCGTAGCATAAACACATGTTTAAACCCCCAGTGGCCTAATTTGCCACTGACCGTTCCAAGGCGGTAACCCTATTGTCAACCCTTTTGTGTTTATGATGTCGTTTGCATTTATGTTACTGTTGCCTTCTTGTTTGTCTGTTTGTGTGTTTGTTTCTGTGTTTTGTGGTTGACTGTCATCCTTGAATGCTACTTTCCCTGTCCGATCTTTTTATATTTCTTTACACATTTTGGGTCTAACAATTAGGGTCTAGCGTATATCATTTACATTTATATATTTATTTATTTAAGTGTTAGATTTCAAAAATAAATATTTACCGGACAGTATTACAATTTACCAAACAGTTTACTGGATAGGAGTGTATATTCATTAATGAATTTAAACTCAAACTTTAACTTTCAAATGTTCCATGTAGTAAACCTGCATAAGGCATACTTAATGAGTGTCGAAGAAATTCAAGTGTCAGGGTGACACAATTAATGTTAACAGTTTCTTCATATATTCCTCAGTGGAATTCAGATTCATTTTGTAAAGCAACCGTAAATATAGATACAAATATCAGCATTCAAGAGCGACAGTCAACCACAAACACACATAAACAAAGAACACATTTAAAGATAAGTTTATAGTGATTATCGTCTGCACAAATGCGGACAGGTAAACTGGAGGGCAGGTTTGGATATCAGATATTGGATCACAATGAATAGCTCGACAAGGTATGTTTTTTATCGATAATAATTAGTCGATCCAAGAATGCATGCTATATGATATAGTATTTATAGCACAATGTGTATTAGGTCAATATTTAGCACAATGTCTGTGTACATATAGAGACAATTGACAACTGTCAAAAACAAAACTTTATGGACTAAATCTTTTGGGATCTGCTTCCCTTCTTTGATGCATTGGATTGCGTCCATGCTGCGGATGTATGCTCTTCTCTCTCTTCTCCCAGAAATACAACACAGAATATGCACCTCTCTCTCTCTTCTCTCGGAAATACAACATAGCTTATGGCCACAACTTTATACGCTTCGGTAAAACCAGGAACCAGGATATGTACCACATCGCCAAGAACATGAAAAGGAAGGCGACAATACGCACTTCGTATTACTATAGTAACATTACGTATGGATTGATGGCAAATCTTACGGAGAAACTTGGAAACGACACCTGGGAATACCTTATGACGTCAAAAATTATGCAGCCAATCGGAATGATGTATACAACACTTTACAGCGGATGTGACGCAGTTGGACATCGCAGAGCATGTCATTGACAGAGAAGGAACGCTGTATAAAGTTCCTTAAAAAATGGGCTGAAATGGCTGGATCCGGAAATATTCTGTCCAGCGCTAACGATATGGCTAAATGGATGAACTTCGCATTGAGTAAAGGACAGCAGCGGAAATGTGGTCGTTGTGGAAGAAGTGATCGAGGACAGTTTTCACGTGGAGAACCCGATACCGCCGTGATAAACTTACAGTACTTTATTTTAAACGAAAAAAGGAGAGAAGAAACTATCGATTTTATGATTGTGATTCATATTTCGTTTTTTGTTTTGTTTTGGAAATACATATATGAATAAATTACAAGAATGTCAAATAAATTTAAAGGATACATTTGTATGTATGTTTGGTGTTTTACGTCATTTTCAACACATGTCAGGTTATATGACTGTCGATTTATTTGTTGTGCAGGCAGACCACCACTTTTCCTGGGTAGAACAAGTACTGTACACCTCCCGCCATCCGTAAGAATCGACATTTCCTCATTTATAAGTCGAGCTCCGGTGGGATTTGAATCCGCAGCGGTGAGAGGCGAGAAGGTTAACAACGCAACGTCGTCAACAACTCTTTCACGAAAAGATGCATACATAAGAACGATATAAATTATCACAGTTCTCTATAAAAAAAATAATTGTGAGGCCTCCGGGGAAGATGGATGGAGATGGGCTTGGAGATCGCTGAGCCCGATACTTATGTTTAGTTATCGGTGGTACATTTTCAATTTCTTTTGTTTTCTTACTTAATTTTTTATTCGGTGGTTCCACTACTCCGGCCGATAAAAGGCTCTGGTATTGTTTAACCACTCATAGGATATGTTGTCTGCTTTTTGTTTTGATACGCAGGCTTCATAACCGCTGCTCCCAACTAAATTCCATTATGCTAATATCGCTCTTCGGGGCATTTAATTTTATTAGATACTGGGACCATACGCCGTACGACATGGAGATGCAGTACACCCCATGTCCACCGCCATATGCATGCCATCTTTGGGATGGTTAAAATGATTTACTATTGATTTTATGAATATCGAGTTCTGCTCAACCCGGGGTTAGAGGGCGTGAGCGGTAGCTAGCATATTTCACTACCGCTCATGAACAGTCTCAATCAAACCGAGACTGCAATAATTCGTATGTGTCGTGCTCGGCCGTTTCCAAAGGTCCATTATCATACTCTTTTGTATTAAGGGACAAAAGTCAGGGTCTGGTTTGTACAGGACAATAGTCAGGGTCCGGTTTGTGGTATATGTATGGGCTTGTATGAAGAGACAATATCTAGGATCAGGTTTGTACATAAGTCGTATATATGGGCCTGTATTACAGGACAATATACAGGGTCAGGTTAGAACATAAGATATATGTATGGGCTTGCATTAAGGGACACTATCCAGGGACAGGATTGTAGATAAGTCAAATGTATGGGCTTGTATTAAGGGACAATAGTCAGGGTCACGTTTCTGCATTAGGTGTACGCAAGAGCTTGGTTTAGGGGACAATAGTGTTGCTATTCACAATAGCATATAAACATAATAGACCATCATCCACAAATAACACGATATGAGTATAGTAATTCAGTGTTAACCGCGTCATCATAACTGAATAATTCAACCATGTTAATAACCGTTATAAATGCATGTTCTTTAGACTTTATAGGCTAATAAAAAGAAAAGAAATCACACACATACAAACAACAAAAACAACCATCGTCATATTGAACATTATTAGTCTTACTAAATTTATCGCAAAATATCAATTTCTTCATGAATAATTCTGTGACTAATGAATTATATAATGTATAGCGAATAAATTGGTAACTTGGCATAGCGTTCAAGCAAAAAACAACGAAAAAAGAACACAATATAACAAAAAGTCGCTTATCACAACAGCTAATACATATCCACGCCCATCATTAATAAATAGTATACTATTATCAGTTCAAACATTATTAAAACATGCAATACCTACAACTGTTGAAGAGAAATACTCCCAGTGAATAATACCTTGACACTGGTATTTTCAATCTCATAGGCATATACGACAATCAACACAGTGAGTCATTCACATATACTATTAAAATATTGAGCTACCATTCAGATATTAATATATATACTGCACTATACTGGTGGCTTAATATGTATATAAACATGCACTTTAACAAACTACAACGGTAAAAATATATACCTGATAGTAGGCACGTGCAGTATTGTCAGCTAGTCTGATCATACTATTAGGCATACGGACTATATACAACACAGCAACTCCTACCGTAACATAAACACATGTTTGTCTAACAATTAGGGTCTAGCGTATATCATTTACATTTATATATTTATTTTTTTAACTGTTAGATTTCAAAAATAAATATTAACTAGACAGTATAACAATTTACCAAACAGTTTACTGGATAGGAGTGTATATTCATTAATGGATTTAAACACAAACTTTAATTTTCAAGTGTTTCTAAGGCATACTGAATGGGTGTCGAAGAAATACAAGTGTCAGAGTGACAAAATTAATATTAACAGTTTCTTGATATATTCATCAGTGGAATTCAGATTCTTTTTGTAAAATAACCGTAAAATATAGATACAAAAATCAGCATTCAAGGACGACAGTCAACCACAAACACACACAAAAACAAAGAACACATTTAAAGATAAGTTTATAGTGATTATCGTCTGCACAAATGCGCACAGGTAAACTGGAGGGCAGGTGTGAATATTTGATATTGGATAACAATGAATAGCTCGACAAGGTTTGTTTTCACCGATAATTAGTCGATCGATGAATACATGCCATAAGATATTGTATTTATAGCACAATGTGTTTTATGTCAATATTTAGCACAATGTTTGTGTACATACAGAGACAATTGACAACTGTCAAAAACAAAACTTTATGGACTTAGTCTTTTGGGATCTGTTTCCCTTCTTTGATGCACTGGATTGCGTCCATGCTGCGGATGGGAACACCTCTCACTTCTCCCGGAAATACAGCACAGAGTATGCACCTCTCTATTCCCACGGAAATAAAACATAGATTATGGCCAAAACTGTATACGCTTTGGTAAAACCAGGAACAAGGATATGTACCACATCGGCAAGAACATGAAAGAGAAGGCGGCAATATGTACTTCGTATTATTATAGTAACATTACGTATGGATTGATGGCAAATCTTACGGAGAAACTTGGAAACGACACCTGGGAAAACCTAAAGACGTCAAAAAATGCTGCAGCCAATCGGAATGGTGGATACAACACGCTACGGCAGATTTGGCGCAGTTGGACATCGCAGAGCATATCATTGACACAGAAGGAACGCTGTATAAAGTTCCTCATTACTTCTCGAAAAAATGGGCTGAATGGCTGGTTCCGGAAATATTCTGTCCAGCGCGAACGATATGGCTAAATGGATGAACTTCGGATGGAGTAAAGGACAGCAACGGAAATGTGGTCGTTGAGAAAGAAGTGAACGAGGACTGTTTTCACGTGGAGAACCCGATACCGCCGTGATACTCTTACAGTACTTTATTTTAAACGAATAAAAGGAATGAATAAACTATTTATTTTATGACTGTGATTTGTGTGGTTTTTTTTGTGTTTTTTTATATACATATCATTTTCAACATATGTCAGGTTATATATGACTGTCGTTTTTTTTTGTGATGCTGGCAGACCACCCACTTTTCCTGGGTAGAAACAGTATTGTACACCAACCGCCATTTGTAAGAATCGACACTTCCTAACTTATAGGTCGAGCTCCCAGTGAGATTCGAACCCGCAGCGGTGAGAGGCGAGAAAGTTTACAACACAACGCCGTTAACCACTCGATCACGAAAAGATGCATGCATAAGAACGATATAAATATAAATTATCACAGTTGTCTATAAAAAATAATTGTGAGGTCTCTGGGAAAGATGGATGGAGATGGCTTGTAATAAGGCACAATAGTCAGGGTCCGGTTCGTACATGACAATAGTCAGAGTCCGGTTTGTGGTATTTGTACGGGCTTGTATTAAGAGGAAATATCCAGGATCAGGTTTGTACATAAATCGTATATATGGGTTGTATTAAAGGACAATAGCCAGGGTCAGGTTTGTACATAAGTCGTATATATGGGCCTGTATTACAGGACAATATACAGGGTCAGGTTAGTAAATACGTCGTATATATTGGCCTGTATTAAAGGACAAGATCCAGGGTAGGTGTGTACATAAGGTATATGTATGGGCTTGTATTAACGGACACTAGAAAGGGTCAGGTACTGCATAGGATGAATGTATGGGCTTGTATTAAGGGACAGTAGTTAGGGTCAGGTTTATATATAGGATATATGTATGGTCTTGTATTAACGGACACTATCCAGGGTCAGGTTTGTAGATTAGTCACATGTATGGGCTTGTATTAAAGGACACATGTCAGGGTCAGGTTTCTGCATTAGGTGTATCTATGTATGGGCTTGTATTAAGGGACAATAGTGTTACTATTCACAATATCATATAAACATCTTAGACCATAATTCACAGATAACACGATATGAGTATAGTAATTCAGTGTTAACAGCGTCATCATAACTGAATAATTCAACCATGTTAAGGACCGTTATAAACACATGTTCTTTAGACTTTATAGGCTAATAAGAAGAAAAGGAAACACACATACAAACAACAAAAACAACTCAACCATCGGCATATTGATCATTATTAGTCTACTAAAATTATCGCAAAAACACTAATTTCTTCATTAATAATTCTGTGACTAATGAATTATTTAATTTATAGCGAATAAATGAGTAATTTGGCATAGCGTTCAAGAAAGAAAAACGTAAAAAGAAATACAATACAACAAAAAGTCGCTTATCACAACAGCTAATACATATCCACGACCAGCATTAATAAATGACATCAGTTGAAACATTATTAAAACATGCAATACTACAACTGTTGAAGAGAAATACCGTACCAGTTAATAATACCTTGATACTGGTATTATCAATCTCATAGGCATACACGACAATCAACACAGCGAGTCATTCATATATACTATTAAAATAATTGAGCTACCATTCAGATATTAATATATATACTGCACTATCTGGTGGCTTATCAACATGCACTTTAACACACTACAACGTTAAACAAAATAAACCTGATAATAGGCACGTGCAGTATTGTCACGTATGGATTGATGGCAAATCTTACGGAGAAACTTGGAAACGACACCTGGGAAAACCTCATGACGTCAAAAAATGCTGCAGCCAATCGGAATGATGGAAACAACACGCTACGGCGGATTTGGCGCAGTTGGACATCGCAGAGCATATCATTGACACGGAAGGAACGCTGTATAAAGTTCCTCATAACTTCTTGAAAAAATGGGCTAAATGGCTGGATCCGGAATTATTCTGTCCAGCGCGAACGATATGGCTAAATGGATGAACTTCGCATTGAGTAAAGCACAGCAGCGGAAATGTGGTCGTTGAGGAAGAAGTGAGTCATTCACATATATTATTAAAATAATTGAGCTACAATTCAGATATTAATATATATACTGCACTATCTGGTGGCTTAATTAATATGTATATAAATATGCACTTTAACACACTACAACGGTAAACAAAATAAACCTGATAATAGGCACGTGCAGTATTGTCACGTGTGGTACAAGCTAGTCTGATCATACCATTAGGCATAAGGACGACTATATACAACACAGCAACTCCTTCTGTAACATAAACACATGTTGGTCTAACAATTAGGGTCTAGCGTATATCATTTACATTTATATATTTATTTTTGTAAGTGTTAGATTTTAAAAATAAATATTTACTGGACAGTTTTACTATTTACCAAACAGTTTACTGGATAGGAGTGTATATTCATTAATGAATTTAAACACAAACTTTAATTTCAAGTGTTCCATGTAGTAAACCTGCATAAGCATACTAAATGAGTGTTGAAGAAATTCAAGTGTCAGAGTGACAAAATTACTGTAACAGTTTCTTGATATATTCATCAGTGGAATTCAGATTCATTTTGTAAAATAACCGTAAAATATAGATACAAAAATCAGCATTCAAGGACGACAGTCAACCACAAACACACATAGAAACAAAAAAACACATTTAAAGATAAGTTTATAGTGATTATCGTATGCACAAATGCGGACAGGTAAACTGGAGGGCAAGTGTGGATATTAGATATTGGATAACAATGAATAGCTCGACAAGGTTTGTTTTTATCGATAGTAATTAGTCGATCGACGTATACATGCTATATGATATAGTATTTAAAGCACAATGTGTTTCATGTCAATATTTAGCATAATGTCAGAGACAATTGACAAATGTCAAAAACAAAACTTTATCTATCGACTTAGTCTTCTGGGATCTGTTTCCCTTTTTTTATGCACTGGATTGCGTCCATGCTGCGGATGGGAACACCTCTCACTTCTCCCGGAAATACAACACAGATTATGCACCTCTCTATTCCCCCGGAAATAAAACATAGATTATGGCCAAAACTGTATACGCTTTGGTAAAACCAGGAACCAGGATATGTACCACATCGGCAAGAACATGAAAGAGAAGGCGGCAATATGTACTTCGTATTATTATAGTAACATTACGTATGGATTGATGGCAAATCTTACGGAGAAACTTGGAAACGACACCTGGGAAAACCTAAAGACGTCAAAAAATGCTGCAGCCAATCGGAATGGTGGATACAACACGCTACGGCGGATTTGGCGCAGTTGGACATCGCAGAGCATATCATTGACACAGAAGGAACGCTGTATAAAGTTCCTCATAACTTCTCGAAAAAATGGGCTGAATGGCTGGATCCGGAAAAATTCTGTCCAGCGCGAACGATATGGCTAAATGGATGAACTTCGGATGGAGTAAAGGACAGCAACGGAAATGTGGTCGTTGAGAAAGAAGTGAACGAGGACTGTTTTCACGTGGAGAACCCGATACCGCCGTGATACGTACTTCGTAACATTACGTATGGATTGATGGCAAATCTTACGGAGAAACTTGGAAACGACACCTGGGAAAACCTAAAGACGTCAAAAAATGCTGCAGCCAATCGGAATGGTGGATACAACACGCTACGGCGGATTTGACGCAGTTGGACATCGCAGAGCAAATCATTGACACAGAAGGAACGCTGTATAAAGTTCCTCATAACTTCTCGAAAAAATGGGCTAAATGGCTGGATCCGGAAATATTCTGTCCAGCGCGAACGATATGGCTAAATGGATGAACTTCGGACTGAGTAAAGGACAGCAGCGGAAATGTGGTCGTTGGGGAAGAAGGGAGACATTCACATATACTATTAAAATAATTGAGCTACAATTCAGATATTAATATATATATATACTGCACTATCTGGTGGCTTAATTAATATGTATATAAACATGCACTTTAACACACTACAACGGTAAACAAAATAAACCTGATAATAGGCACGTGCAGTATTGTCACGTGTGGTACAAGCTAGTCTGATCATACTATTAGGCCTAAGGACTATATACAACACCTCTGTGGTGCAAGCTAGTCTGATCATACTATTAGGCCTAAGGACTATATACAACACCTCTGTGGTGCAAGCTAGTCTGATCATACTATTAGGCCTAAGGACTATCTACAACACCTCTGTGGTGCAAGCTAGTCTGATCATACTATTAGGCCTAAGGACTATATACAACACCTCTGTGGTACAAGCTAGTCTGATCATATTATTAGGCCTAAGGACTATATACAACACCTCTGTGGTACAAGCTAGTCTGATCATATTATTAGGCCTAAGGACTATATACAACACCTCTGTGGTACAAGCTAGTCTGATCATATTATTAGGCCTAAGGACTATATACAACACCTCTGTGGTGCAAGCTAGTCTGATCATATTATTAGGCCTAAGGACTATATACAACACCTCTGTGGTGCAAGCTAGTCTGATCATATTATTAGGCCTAAGGACTATATACAACACCTCTGTGGTGCAAGCTAGTCTGATCATACTATTAGGCCTAAGGACTATATACAACACCTCTGTGGTGCAAGCTAGTCTGATCATACTATTAGGCCTAAGGACTATCTACAACACCTCTGTGGTGCAAGCTAGTCTGATCATACTATTAGGCCTAAGGACTATATACAACACCTCTGTGGTACAAGCTAGTCTGATCATATTATTAGGCCTAAGGACTATATACAACACCTCTGTGGTACAAGCTAGTCTGATCATATTATTAGGCCTAAGGACTATATACAACACCTCTGTGGTACAAGCTAGTCTGATCATATTATTAGGCCTAAGGACTATATACAACACCTCTGTGGTGCAAGCTAGTCTGATCATACTATTAGGCCTAAGGACTATATACAACACCTCTGTGTTACAAGCTAGTCTGATCATACTATTAGGCCTAAGGACTATATACAACACCTCTGTGGTACAAGCTAGTCTGATCATATTATTAGGCCTAAGGACTATATACAACACCTCTCTGGTACAAGCTAGTCTGATCATATTATTAGGCCTAAGGACTATATACAACACCTCTGTGGTACAAGCTAGTCTGATCATATTATTAGGCCTAAGGACTATATACAACACCTCTGTGGTACAAGCTAGTCTGATCATATTATTAGGCCTAAGGACTATATACAACACCTCTGTGGTACAAGCTAGTCTGATCATATTATTAGGCCTGTGGTACAAGCTAGTCTGATCATATTATTAGGCCTAAGGACTATATACAACACCTCTGTGGTGCAAGCTAGTCTGATCATACTATTAGGCCTAAGGACTATATACAACACCTCTGTGCCCTGTGGTACAAGCTAGTCTGATCATATTATTAGGCATAAGGACTATATACAACACAGCAAGTCATTCTGTAATATAAACACATGTTTACACATTTAAGTCTTGCAATTAGGGTCTAGCGTATATCATTTACATTTATATATATATAAAGTGTTAGATTTCAAAAAAAAAAAAAATATCGGACAGTATAACAATTTACCAAACAGTTTACTGGATAGGAGTGTATATTCATTAATGGATTTAAACACAAACTTTAACTTTCAAATGTTCCATGTAGTAAACCTGCATAAGGCATACTAAATGAGTGTCGAAGAAATTCAAGTGTCAGAGTGACAAAATTAATGTTAACAGTTTCTTCATATATTCCTCAGTAGAATTCAGATTTACTTTGAAAAATAACCGTAAGTTTATAGTGATTATCGTCTGCACAAATGCTGACAGGTAAACTAGAGGACAGGTGTGGATATTAGATATTGGATAACAATGAATAGCTCGACAAGGTATGTTTTTATCGATAATAATTAGTTTATCGATGAATTGACAACTGTCAAAAAGAAAACTTTATGGACTTAGTATTTTGGGATCTGCTTCCCTTCTTCGATGCATTGGATTGCGTCCATGCTGTAGATGGGAACACCTCTCTCTTCTCCCGGCAATACAACATAGATTATGGCCAACCACAACTTTATACGCTTCGGTAAAACCAGGAACCAGGATATGTACCACACCACCAAGAACATTAAAAAGAAGGCGGCAATACGTCCTTCGTATTACTATAGCAATATTACGTACGGATTAATGGTAAATCTTACGGAGAAACTTGGAAACGACACCTGGGAAAACCTCATGGCGTCAAATATTCTGCAGCCAATCGGAATGATGGATACAACATTTTTCTCTACGACGGATTTGATGCAGTTGGACATCGCAGAGCATGTCATTGATACAACAGGAACGCTGTATAAAGTTCATCATAGCTCCTCGGAAAAATGGGCTGAAATGGCTGGGTCCAGAAATATTCTGGCCAGCGCGAACGATATGGCTAAATGGATGAACTTCGCATTGAGTAAAGGCAAAGATAGCAGCGGAAATGTGGTCGTTGAGGAAGAACTGATCGAGGACTGTTTTTACGTGGAGAACCCGATACCGCCGTGATACACTTACAGGACTTTATTTTAAACGAAAAAAAAGGGAAAAAGGAGAGGAGAATCTATCTATTTTATGACTGTGATTTGTATTTTTTTTTTGATATACATATCATTTTCAACACATGTCAAGTTATATATAACTGTCGATTTTTTTTGTGGTGCAGGCAGACCACCCACTATTCCTGGGCAGAACCAGTACTGTACACCTCCCGCCATCCGTAGGAATCGACACTTCCTCACTTATAGGTCGAGCTCCCAGTGGGATTCGAACCCGCAGTGGGAAACGAGAAGGTTTACAACGCAACGTCGTTAACTACTCGGTCATGAAAAGATGCATGCATAAGAACGATATAAATATAAATTATCACAGTTCTCTATAAAAAATAATTGTGTGGTCTCCGTGGAAGACGAATGGAGATGGGCTTGTATTAAGGGACAATAGTCAGGGTCCGGTTTGTGGTATACGATCGGGCTTGTATTAACAGACAATATCCAGGATCAGGTTTGTAAAAAAGTTGTATATGTGGGTTGTATTAAAGACAATAGCCAGGTTCAGTTTTGTACATAAGTCGTATATATGGACCTGTATTAAAGGACAATAGCCAGGGTCAGGTTTCTACATAAGTCGTATATATGGGCCAGTATTACAGGACAATACACAGTGTCAGGATAGTATATAAATCGTATATATGGGCCTGTATTAAAGGACAAGATCCAGAGTAGGTTTGTACATAAGGTATATGTATGGGCTTGTATTAAGGGACAATAATCAGGGTCAGGTTAGGAAACTATACTGAACAAAAAAAGAAACTTCCGCAACTTTACCCATACATATAGACACAATGAAAATATATTTTGTTTGGTCTTATATGTTAATACCTTTGTTAAAAGGCCAGCACTGTCATGAAAACAATTTTCCTTGAATCAAACTTATACGCACAGTTATTCCCCTTGTTTTGGTTTAAACAGCATTTCCGGGTCTTGTGGTTTAAACTTTGATTTATCACAGTTTTGTTCTACTGAAATAAACAGAAGATAACCCCAGCACCAAAAAAGACGGAGAAAGTAAGCTGACCTGTTCACTCACTTTTGGGCCATACAGCTTTCAAGAATGAATATTTTCAGATTACCTCCCTTTATAATACAAATATAATGATTTCGCAAATTGAATAAAACATGTTTTAGCAGCAACAGACAAACTTTGGTTTTTAATGATTATTAATATTGATCAGAATGATTGAGTGATAAGTATAAAATGATGAAATTGTATCTAGATTGGTGTATAAAGTGTAACAAAGTCAACCCTATGCAAATCACAGCTTAAAATGCGGAAGTTTCTTTTTTTGTTCAATATACCCAGTGTCAGGTTTGTAGAGCAATCAAATGTATGGGCTTGTATTAAGGGACAATAGCCAGGGACAGGTTTCTGCATTAGATGTATATATGGGCTTACATTAAGGGACAACAATCAGGGTCATGTGTCTACATTAGGTATATGTATGGGCTTGTATTAAGGGACACTATCCAGGGTCAGGTTTGTACATTCGATTCATGTATGGGCTTGTATTACGGGACAATAATCAGGGTCAGGTTTCTTCATTAGATATATGTATGGGATTGTATTAAGGGACAATAGTTAGGGTCAGGTTTGTACATAAGGTGTATTTATGGGCTTGTATTATGGGACAATATCCCGGGTCAGGTTTGTACATAAGGTATATATATATGGGCTAGTATTAAAGAACAATATCCAGGGTCAGGTTTGTACATAAGGTAGTTGTATGGGCTTGTATTAAGGGACACTACTCAAGGTCCGGTCTGTACATAAGGTATATGTATTGGCTTGTATTAAGGGACAATAGTCAGGGTCAGGTTTCTGCATTAGATGTATGGGTTTGTATTAAGGTACAGTAGTTTGGGTCAGGTTTATACATGAGATATATGTATGTGCTTGTATCCAGGGTCAGGTTTATAGATAAGTCAAATGTATGGGCTTGTATTAGGGGACATTAGTCAGGGTCAAGTTACTGCATTAGGTGTATGTATGGGCTTGTATTAAGGGTCAACAATCAGGGTCAGGTGTCTAAATCAAGTATATGTATGGGATTATATTATGGGACAATAGTCAGGGTCAGGTTTGTACATAAGGTATATGTATAGGCTTGTATTAAGGGACAGTATCCAGGGTCATGTTTGTACACCAGGTTCATGTATGGGCTTGTATCAAAAATAACAAAATGAGCATAATTAAACAACCAAAATGTGCCCAAATGAGATAGTTCCTCTGAAAAATAACAAAGTGATCATAATTAAACAGCCAATATGTACACAAATGAGCTAGGTCCTCTCAAAATAACAAAGTGTGCATAATTAAAAAAAAAAAATTGCCCAAATGAGCTAGGTCCTCTCAAAAATAACTAAGTCAGCATAATTAAACAACGAAAATGTGCCCAAATGAGCTAGGTCCTCTCAAAATAACAAAGTGTGCATAATTAAACAACCAACAATTGCCCAAATGAGCTAGGTCCTTTCAAAAATAATAAAGTGAGCATAATTAAACAACCAAAATATGCCCAAATGAGCTAGGTCCTCTCAAAAATAACAAAGTGTGCATAAATAATCAACCAAAATGTGCCCAAACGAGCTAGGTCCTCTCAAAAATAATAAAGTGAGCATAATTAAACAACCAACAATTGCCTATCTGTTCTGATATAAAGCTTCCAGATAACACAGACACTATAAATGACTAATACATAGTTCAAGTTGTCATGGAACTGTTAAAACAATTAATCATCTAAATAAAGATGACTGCATGGAATGACAATCAACAACCAACAGTCATTTAAAGTGTTTCCAATGATTTAGACAAGAAGAATTTATGTGGGACGTCAATGTGATGAAAATAAAAGAGCTTAAAGGCCAGGGTTGAGTATAACAAGAAAAGTCATATTATACAATCTATACTATGGCGACGAGCGGCAATAAGGATACATATTGTAGTATATATAGTATATAGTGTACATGTATTTATTTTAATGCATCTTGTGTGTGTTTTTTTGTGTAAAATTAATAGTGAGTTCAATTTGGTGTAGCAAAGGCAGAGAACTAATTGGAAAAGTAAAATAAAGATGAAATGTTTTTATTTGAAACTTAAGTGCTTCGCTATAACCAAGAAAGCGCTATATCCGCTATTTTATATAAAGCAAAGACTTGAGGAGCTGGACGGAGAACTGCAAAAAAAACTTCGTTAAAACCGATAATTCGCTATAGCTGAGTTTCAGCTACATGTATTCTTAAACAGACTTTGACTGTAAATAATGTTTAATTGCGAACTTATAAAAAACAAAACACACTCTGAAAATGTACATGTATGAATAATTACAATTTACATATGGTAATACTATGATCAAATGTATATATTTTTAAGTTCATTCTGTACAAAAAAACAACATTATTGATGTGCAAAAATAAAAACTGTATGTACAACTCTGTAAGTGTACGTTCCCTGCCAAGACTTGAACATGGATGTTTTTTCTCGAAAGAAAAGCGTGTTTCTTTACACTACAGAGATCGCCCAGCCATATAGTGTAGAAGCCTAAATTTGCTGTAACCCTCCTGTATGAATATAGTTAATTGTAAATTCCATTTTCTGTATACGTTTTGAAATCGAGGTGAAACATGTTTTTTTTAATAAAATTCCAAGGATATTTTGTATACATGTATGAGTTTGTTATAATGTGTGTGTGAATGTGTAGGGAGGTGTTTCATTAAAGTAATGTTTTAGCGAAAGAGCGTGACGTCATAGCTTCTTGCATTTTTTTTGTGTGTGTGTATAGAAGCGTCCCTTTTACTTCACATGTTCAAAGAGAGAGAGAGACGTTGACATTTTGGGGTTATGCATGTAATTATTGTAAGTAGAAAATGTGTTTTAATGTGCATACAATTTACAGTGTCTTCTATTGGACATGTCATTGAGTTTAGATTGTTTGCCAAGTTTATATAAAGTCTAAACTCAATGTTTCTATCGCAATATTGAATTATAGTATAAATATTACGGCCGTGATAACCGCCATCGCCCTACTCTTACGGTTGTGCGTGTCTATTAGACACTCCGCTTATTTTATGTAGGTCAGTCCGTGACAACACCAACAGCAAATGTTTGCAAGCCTATGTTTAATTTGACACGTCCAATAGAAGACAATGTAAATTGTATGCACATTAAAAGACAGTTTCTACTTACGATTACTTGTATTTGCCAAACTCCAAAATGTCAGCGTCTCTCTCTCTTCGAACATGTGAAGTAAAAATGTAATGGCCGCTTCTGCACAAAAAAGGAAGAAGCTATGACGTCACGCTCTTCCGCTAATACATTACTTTAATGAAACATCTCCCGATTAATTGCGTTTTTTTCCAAGTGAGGTCTAAATTACATTTACACACATTATAACTAACTCATACACATATACAAAACTTCCTTGGAATTTTATTAGAACAAAACATATTTCACCTCGATTCCAAAACGTATACAGAAAATGGAATTCACAATTAACTATATCCATACACGAGGGGTACAGCAAATTTACGCTTCACTGGTCACTATATACGCTATATGGAATCGCCAATTAGGTCAAACCTAATCTCAGTAATAGAGCGTTCTAATGATTTCCATACACAGTAATAGTTAACTGAATTTACATATTCATGAATAATAACGCTCTATGAAAATGGCCCCAGAGAAACTTTTCTGATCAGTTTATGCATTATGCTGCTCAGAGAGGTTTAATCACACATTTCTAAATAATAAAGCATTTTTAAACCATAAAATTTGGCATGTAAATACACTAAACATTACCTTATACAGATATATCAAAATAATTATATAATGTATTTATTTTCCATACTTTCTAGAACAAAACTTTTATTCCTAACTGTCAAATTTTGAATTTGGTGCATCTATTAATAGTTTTACCTGTAAAAATAAGATCAGTGATTGGTCAGAATGCTGAAACCTTTATCTTGAAGTAGACGAAATATTAACTGGCTGCAGTATATACATAATTTCCAGCGTATGTAAAATGTGGATATCTTGAACTGTATAGTATTGGGGAAGTCCTCAGCAGTTACACTTTTTAGGAATTTTGTATGAATGTTGGTGATTCTTCATCTTGACCTGCACCTGCTATCCGTATCTAGTAATGGGTACCAGCCTCAAGGTCATTTACTGTATGGCTGGTCTCCAGCCGAGATACATTAACCGAAGTGGTCTGCTGAGCACCTGTTTCGAATGTAAATTTTATAATATAAGGAAGAGAATCTGTCAATAAATAGAATTAATCTTGTTAAAAATAATGTAAATGAGACAAATGATTTGAGTGTTTTTTACGTCATTTTTAGCACATGTTAGGCC
Source organism: Cyrtodaria siliqua (assembly GCA_037043455.1). Taxonomy (NCBI): domain Eukaryota; kingdom Metazoa; phylum Mollusca; class Bivalvia; order Adapedonta; family Hiatellidae; genus Cyrtodaria; species Cyrtodaria siliqua. The sequence goes on from JAWPHD010003165.1 coordinate 145,824, forward strand.
ATATATGACGTTTGATTTTTTTGTGGTAGAGGTAGACGACCCCATTTTTCCTGGGTAGAACCAGTACAGTATACCTACCGCCATCCATAAGAATCACCCCTTTCTCATTTGATGATCGATCTCCCAGTGGGATTTAAACCCGAAGCGGTGAGGCGAAAAAGTTTTAGCCACATTGTCTTTACCATCCCAAACAAGGAGACACTCAAATGAGGAACCAACGTGGAAAAATACGAAATGAAACAAATAAAGTTAAATTATACAGTAAGCCCCAACACTAATGAGAATATTAAGCAAAATAATAAACAAGAAGGCATGAGAGTTGTAGTGCTTTAACACAGATGAGGAACATGTATGCCAAGGACATATAATGATAATTCAGTCCAGACAGTGGTTAAGGTTGAAATCAATATGGCCATATCTAGCATATCTGTGTTTCACGTGTAGACAGCATGTTATAAGGTAAAACAGTACACTACTCATGCATGGTTAATACTGATCAAGTGTATTTGTTGACATTATTTGGCATTATGTGGTCCATTTAAACATGGGAAAGCTTATATTAGCAGAATTTATAACGGATATTTCGACAAAAAACATGTTTAAAACATTTTTTACTAAAAAAATGCGATAACCTGTTTAAGATTGCTATTAAATATTTTTTAATTTTATAATATCCAAATTTTTAAACTGAAATTAAGGTTTTATTTTATATCCCAACCAACCCCGTTTTCGCTTCTTGGAGAAGGGGTTGGATTGGGTATGAAAGTTAATACTCGGACCGCGTAATGGTGGTTCTAATGACTGCTTATTCTGTTTTTACAATGTTCAGGTTAATTTAATTGAAGAGGGCTTACTCTTTTTGATGGTAAGTCGGACACAATGTCAGACTCAATATCAAGGCAAAACAGGTTTTTAGTTTAGTTTAAACATATTTATTTTACATCGATTGCGAAACTAGTTCTTGCAACTTATATTAATCACTCTCGATGGCTTCCTGGGTAGAACCAGTACTAAGCAATGTGGATTAATTATCTTGCTCAAGGATAAATAACGTGGCCGCAGTGGGGATCGAACCCACGACCTCTCGATCTCAAGTTTGGCGCTCTACCACTGGACCACACACTCCACGTTTTTTGTATACCTCTTTTACAATCATACTGGAAACCAGCAATATGGTATATCAAGCTTATGCCGTGTTTAAGTGGTTACTACATAAACTGGTACCCTGTTGTTATTTTATACACATCATGATCATGTACATTTATAGCGAAGTAAAAACGGTATAAAATAAGACAAAATCGCTCGACTTGCAGCCAATGTAGCCATATTTCGGCGGTTGCTTGGTTGAAGCTGCTTTGGTAGCCATTTTTAGCCACATTTTGGCTGTTACTTGGGTGCAGCTGCATTGGCAACCAATGTTGGCCTCATTGTGACTGCTGTTGCTTAGGAACAGTTTCTTTGTTGCAAGCAAGAAATAATCTGAATATCAATACTTACAAGTACAAGTTTCCTCTTCCTTCGAGATACAGTATTTGAGCAGGTGATAAGCAATTCTTAGTCGAGATACAGTATTTGAGCAGGTGATAAGCAATACTTACAATCGAGATACAGTATTTGAGCAGGTGATAAGCAATACTTACAAGTACAAGCTTCCTCGCTAGTCGAGATCCGGGGATATGTGGAAATTGTTTAGGGGCTCATGTGCAACTGAAAGAAATCGCATCGATACAAATTAATACAATATTACACATTTAGAAAGAAGAAAAAATCAACAAGAAAGAACCGATGGATGCTCCCCGAATAAAGGTACACAAGAAAAATGTATGATGAATTGAGGTTACAAGCTTTATATTTTTTTAAATATTGCAAAGTCATGTAAGAGCGCCAATATTTATGTTCCTGACAATATGCTATACTAGAAATAATAATAATACTGATACTTCCTATGAAGTTGCAGGAGTATCAGATGAAAAACATAGAAGGAGCTTTAGAATAGAAAAACTTCAAAGTCCCGCTAAATCATTAAACTGGAACGTCCTGACAATATGTGTTACTAGACACCAGACTGATACTTCCTGTGAAGTTTCATGAAAATCGGAGGAAAAACAGGAGTTGAGCGGACACATTTTAGAATCGAAAAACTTGAAAGTCCCGTTATTCTGCCAAAAATCATTCGACCTGTACATCTTGATAATATGCACTACTAGACATCCTGTGAAGCTTCATGAAAATCGGTTGAAAAACATAGGAGGAGTTGAGTGGACAAGCTTTAGAATCGAAAAACTTCAAAGTCCTGTAAATCCGCTAAAAATCATTCAATCCGAACGTCTTGATAATATGTGCTACTAGACATCATACTGAAATTTCGTTAAAATTAGATGAAAAACGTAGGAGGAGTTGAGCGGACATGGTTTACATTGGAAAAACATTGAAGTCCCATAACTCCGCAAAAACATCATTCAACTGGAACCTCTCAAAAATATGCGCTACTAGACATTATACTGAAACTTTCTATGAAGTTTCGTGAAAATCGGATATTTTTCAAAGGGAATATAATTTAAACAAGAGGTCAATGACCTTGAAGCTCTACTGATTGATTTTGATTTCAGGATCAATTAGACATTAAGAGCAACATTCCTGTGAAGTTTCATGAACATCCGTCAAGTAGTTTCAGAGGAGTAGTCGCTACAAGTTTTCATTATATAACTCTATGTAAACAAAGATGGCCACTGGCCACTGGCAGCCATGTTTAACGTCAAATCAAAACGATTTTCGACAAGGACCAACATCATGTCATACTGATCATTTTAGAAAAAGTCTCATGGATATCAATATTTCTTATAGTTTTGAAGAAGTAGTCGCTACAAACTTATTTATTTTAAATCTATTTTTAGCTGTGGCGGCCATCTTGAATTTCCGGCCGACCTGAAAATATGCGCTACTAGACATTATACTGAAACTTTCTATGAAGTTTCGTGAAAATCGGATATTTTTCAAAGGGAATATAATTTAAACAAGAGGTCAATGACCTTGAAGCTCTACTGATTGATTTTGGTTTCAGGATCAACTAGACGTCAAGAGCAACATTCCTGTGAAGTTTCATGAACATCCGTCAAGTAGTTTCAGAGGAGTAGTCGCTACAAGTTTTTACTATATAACTCTATGTAACCAAAGATGGCCACTGGCAGCCATGTTTAACGTCGAATCAAAATAATTTTCCACAAGGATCAACATCATGTCATGCTGATCATTTTAGAAAAAGTCCCATATCAATATCACTTGTAGTTTTCAAGAAGTAGTCGCTACAAACTTGTAGTTTAAAACTCTATTTTTAGCTTTGGCGGCCATCTTGGATTTCACATCAACATGAATTTTTGCTAGGATTAACTAGACTTTATGGGCAACATTTCTGTAAAGTTTCATGAATATCCATCTAGTAGTTTCAGAGGAGTTGTCGCTACAAATAAAAGTTTACGGACAGACGGACGGACGACGGACGCCGCACCACGGCATAAGCTCTGCTGATCTTTGATCAGTCGAGCTAAAAATAGAACCAGGCAGTTATGGGTCTTTATCAGATGTATTCACTGGATCATGTTGAAGATGCTTACATAGTTCGTGGAGCATAAAAAGAGACAGGCAAAGCTTATTTACCAAACAACATTTAAAATCGGTTCACATCGTTAAGGTTCACATCGTTAAGAGACCGTTCCGTCCAGACTCTATTGTGCCCATCGCGGCAGGGCTACCTTGCCGTGTTCGTTGGCGGAGGGACGTTAAACCTCAGAAGTACACACACACACGTTAAGAGACCGTTTTTCATGATGTTTAGAGGAAAATGTTCATTTTTGCATGAAGATCACTGCTAAAGGTATACCGCAATATACTCATCATTAAAAGCCAAATCATTATGTAAAGAAAAAGGTAAGTAATGCTGAATGGATCTATGTCGTACAGGGTATTACACTAATGTACCCGGGGTACATTCGTGGACACACATATGTACCTGTGTGTGTATAAGCGTTTATTTATCCTCGCTGTATTGCACTAAGCATTTTAGCGAGCAGACCTAGATTTTAAGTCTCATCCGAAGGACTGGTAAGGTAGGAAATACTTTTGAAATATTTCGGTAATTAACCCAAATTCGGTCCTGGCTGGGATTGAACGCGCGATCCCTGGGTTACTAAGCCGCAATGCTAACCATTACACCACGGTGCTACCTTAACCTACATATGTACCTTGAAAAAATATTCCAACCTTCACTGTAACCTTTGTTCTGAGAAAGCACCTTTTTCAATATGTTTTAACAATGACAAAAACTTTTGTTCGGTTCTGTGTGTCGCAAATTCGATAATGTAGTAATAGGAAGACATGCTGGTTGCCCGGTTTATAAAAGCTGAAATCCGAAGATACAATGGTTTTATGCAGGGTACTATAGTGGTTGGAATATTTCTCAAGGTACATATGTGTATACACGAATGTATCCTGGGTACATTTGTGTAGTACCCTGTACAACATAGACCCATTCAGTGTAAGTAACTGTTTGATATACATTTCAAATGGAACATCTGATAGACGGTACTGTTGATAAACAAGAAATGTTGGAGATGTCCTTACAGAGTTTAAACGGAATAAAACTCACACAAAAAAATTAAAGCCCTATAAAACTAGCCACATAAATATGGGAGATGTTTTTCTACTGAATTAAAATAAACTAACCCTAACTGACCGTAGGAGGCACAGCCATAGTTACATAGTTATGCATGTTAGGTAGCTATGAAATGTTAGGGTTGGCACTGTACAGTGGATAGCACGGTGGACTTGAAACCAGAGGACCCAGGTTCCAGCCTCACCAGCACCACTGAATTGTGTTGGGGGTGTTCTTGGGCAAGAAACTTTATCTTAGATTTGTTGGTTGGATGGGAACGTAAACCTGGCGGTCCAGTGTATCGGAATCTATCCTCCAAGCTCGTTAAAAAAAACATAGAAATATATTCATTAGTAAGTATGTTTAAACATATTTATTTTACATCGATTGCGAAACAAGTTCTTGCAACTTAGATTAATCACTCTCGATGGCTTCCTGGGTAGAACCAGTACTAAGCAATGTGGATTAATTATCTTGCTCAAGGATAAATAACGTGCCCTCGACGGAGGATCGAACCCACGACCTCTCGATCATGAGTTCGGCGCTCTACCACTGGACTACGCACTCCACTTAGTAAGTATAGGGAAGGTTCCTGAATGCCTATGTACCCGTCCCCTCTCTCTGGAGCGGCTCTAAAGTAACCGAATTACCAAATTTCACAACAAATATGTTATACCATATTTTACCATATTGTTGTGTTTGCAATATAATGCTAATGTTTCTAGTGAATACAAAGACCAGCCAACACACACTTAAACAATATATATTGCTAAATATACCTCAAATAATTTTTGAGTTTGAACTCGTAGTTCACTTTGCTTTAAATTTTAAAACAGTGACAAGAAAGATGACGTTTATATCATTTACAAATAAATCTAAATCGAAGTATAAAAATTAAAGGGGTTGATGCACTATTTTCAAACACTATTTATTTAACAGGGCTCTGAAAAACTTGAAAAGGGCTGAAATAATTATCAAAATGCCATGAAATGACCTTTTGAAAATGTGCAAAGAACATAAATGGAGGCGGCTTCTTTGAACGATGACGTCATCGCGCCATTTTACCATATATTATGACATATTGACAAAAGACATTTTAACTCAAAGAAAACCACTGCAAATTGATTACAAATAAATATACAGATGTAAAATGTATCGATTGTATGGTTATTTTTCATTTGCAGTGATTTTCTTTGCTTTAAAGGACATTTTGTCAATATGTCATATATCGTAAAAAAGGCGATGACGTCATCGTTCTAAGATGTCCGCCTCCATTTATGTTTCCTTGCAACTTTTCAATGGGTCATATCTCCTTTATTTTTCATAACCTTTTAATAATTCTTTCAGCTTTTTTCGAATTTGTCAGTGTCCTTTAAAATAAACCTTGTTTGAAGATAGTGCATCAACCCCTTTAAGCAAATACTTGGATATTTATTAAAGAAGTCATGGTTACCTTTTCCAACCTCATATGTGCACTGGGCCCATCGTATGTCATTGCTGGTTACTTAACCCTAGTTACCACGGAGATGACCTTTAGTGATCAATCCGTACAGGTACCTATCATGGCATTGTTTACCTCCTCAGGATGAAGAGCTCTCCATTGTAGCTGCTCCTGTGTTATAAAGTTACAAGCGTAAAATAGCTGCCGAGAGACAAGAAGTTAACATAATAATATATCAAGTCACGGGTGTTAAAACAATATTGAAAAAAATAAATGTTGTCACGGAGACAAAAACACGCCACGACCGTTTTTTCTTACATTCTTTCCGATTTTTACCATCAGTTCTTCCAACCAGGCATTTTAAATCAATGTGGGCGACCTCGCTTCTTTCTGTCCAAAAACCTTGACATGCCTTACATATTGATTACAATTACCTTGTAATACGACGTACTAGAAGTACACATCACCACAGAAATACAATTGTTCACGTGTGCGTTAGAGTGTACATTACAACACATATAAACGGTTCACTGTTACCATGTGTAATTTAGGCCTTGAGCCAGGACCCAAAATTTTCGGTATTGTTACCAACTCAAGGAACAAATTCTACCATCCCTTTTTGAAAAGAGCAATGTATATAGCTTACATTTTTCCATGATAGCAATCTGGAACAGGTAGCTTATATAAAAAAAATCGAACATTAATAGGTTATCATTTTAGCGCTTTCATACAAGTTTTTGATGTTCATTTTTGAATGTCATGCTTGTGTGAATAATTATTGATGTACTTTTTAAAGATGCACTTAAGTTTACAATTCATTGAGTTACATAAAGCGTAAATAAGCTCTTTTTTAGCACTGAATTCAGTTTAAAATCCCTATTTTGCTTCAAATTAGAAGTCAATTTACCCCCACCCACTATTGACACATTTTTATGCATTTAGTTTAGTTAATATGTTTTACAATATATGTGTAAACTTGTAAGAATCAGTAATTTACAACCTTTCTACATGATTTAAATAATATTATAATATGAATAAGGGATTGTTATGATATATTGATGAAATTAAGTACTAAGCAATGTTCATGGCATTGCACATATGTGTTCAGTAAGCATGATAAGTTGAGACACATGCCAAACTGGAAGTATAAGCTTTCCTCAAAGTAACTGCAACATAAATAGTATTAACATGTTCTGATATATACATATATTACACAGACGACACATAGTGCAAAGGATTCTATATAAACAACGTTTTTTGATGCCTAATTTGGGGCCGTTATTCGGCCCCATTCACAATGCCAAAAAGTATACTTTTTTCACAATTTTTCCAAAAACTTCACAATCTGAAAAACAAACAAAAACAAAACAAAAAAACAACAACAAAAAAAACTTTTTTTTTTAGGGTAAATACAGACCAGTAAGGATACTAGTATTAATATACGCTGGTGTTAAACCTAGTCTGTATTTACCAAAAACAAAACTTAAAACCAAGGGATATTAAACATGTTAAACTGTGAAATTAAAAGTTAAAAGTTTATTTTTCTTTTGTTATAATATTTCACAATTTTCACAATTTCTAGAAAAATGCCGCTATTTTTCACAATGGCACAGGCACAGGCTGCATTCACAAAACACATAAAAAGAAACACTGATAAAGGAAATGTGCGGTTTAACGTGGTTTTTTTTTTAACAAAAGTCTTTTTTTAGGTGTATGCGTCATGGCAATACTTATTATGATTACACATTTGGATTATGTATTACACATAAATACATGAATTAAACATTGCATATTGCAACGCAAAATCTTAAAAGTTGTCTATTTTAATACTTTTTAATTACAATTAATGCATATTTTAAGGATTTTTACACATGAATTACCCCACCCATATACAACACAATGAATAATTCTGCATATGAAATGTAAAAATAGTAGTATATGCATTTGCACGAACCATTTTTGTGTTACTGAAAAAAGAATCGACGAAGATGAATTGATTTGAATTGGGGTTTTAAGGCGCACCAACACAAACATGATATATGGCGCCAACAGGAATGAACTTTCAAAACGGCTCACGATAGATCTAGATACAAATTTGCAGAATGTATATACCTAGAACCTTCTTACCTGCAGAACTGCAGAGTTGCTGTAAATTCTCTAATAAACACTCCATTTTTCGCTGGAGCCACGATCACTGCCACCACTGAAGTAGCACCTGAAACAATACAGGTTTCATGATGAAAATAATAAATAACAAAAATGACAAAATTAACATGAATTCGGGGAAATTTTACCCATATGCCTGGATATGCTGTGGTCATATTCTTGCCCGGGAACCACACGGCGTCGACGAAGAAATATATTTAGGGTGATTCCAAGATCACTGTACTAACTACTTACCATGTCAACTATTTGTTAGTATTGGTGTAGTTGTTACAATATCACCTGCTTAGGATATGTATCTAAACATGGGTTGTGATGTTCTCCGTACTTGAATTAACCTAGGATAGTAACCATCAACCCTACTTTTGCGCATGCAAGTGCAAGTGGACTGATTATTACCTAAAAAAGAAGGTGTATTGCCAATGAAGAGAGAGAGAGAGGGTGTGTGTGTGTGTGTGTGTGTGTGTGTGTGTGTGCGTGTGTGGGGGGGGGGGAGTGGGTGGGGGGATATATAGGCATTTAGGAACCTGCCCTACTGACGAATAGACACCTATGTTTCTTTAACATGATGGGAGAAAAAAAACAAGCTATACACAGGATCGCCTGGTTTACGTCCCCATCCGACGGACGAGGATAAAAGTCTTGCCCAAGAACACCCCGACAAAATTCACTGGCTCCGGTGAGGCTTGAACCAGGTCCTCTGAATTTAAAGTCCCCCGTGCTATCCACTGCATCAACAGGCTGTATGCGCTCAAGCAGGATGACTGCATTAAAATAAATACAACTAAAATGTAAATCCGTCATAAAGGTTATATCCAAGAAGCTGGGTTCACAACGGTCTCTCTTATCTAGCAAGTTAGCATCAAGTTCATGTATGTCGAGTTGCAATATGCTTGCAAGCCTTATATATGCCCAGCTCATTGCTGTTTTGATAAACTTGGCAATTAAAGCCTTGGGATAAAACAGGACAATTAAGAATACTCAGTACATATTATTTGATTTAAATAATATAACTTAATGTGACAACATAACATACATATAAGATATATAAAAAAAATTAAACGCTTCCATATAAGAATCGGTACCCAGTGCATCGAGATAGATTACATTTAGTGATCACGGTCAGTTTACTGATGTTTACTCTGATCACGGTTAGTTTACTGATGTTTACTCTAAAAGCTGTATCCGACATACAGGTGCTACTGCAGTTAAAGTAGCTACCCCGCCAACAACAGCTACATTTTACAACCTATGTACATCGTTTCTAAACCTACTGACCTCGAGGTATATACATAACTTACATCGTTTGAGAATCAAAACTCTATAGATACAATATAAAAAGCTTTAACCAGCCAGACACAAAAATAAATAAATGGATAATTCATTTTACACTTATTCAATTACGGATATTACAAAAACCCATGAATAAACATATACTTTTAAGCGACACATATGCATTATTATTTGAGATGAACACCTGGATAGAGTTTTAATAAACTGTTTTTGTAGTGTAATTTTGTCGTAATTTGGCGGGTTATTTTAAAATGTGTATAACAAACACCTAAAAATCAACAGTTAAACCGTAAAATGTCTTTTCTTTTTCTTTCTGTTTTTTTTTGTTGCAATTTGTCGAAAATGCAGTGGTCTACTTTGTGATTTTAGTTCGTGGATTTATTCAATATGCGATTTGTAAACACGGTTAAGGAAGGATAAAAATATCGGACAGGGAAAGCAGCATTCAAGGACGACAGTCAACCACAAAACACAAAAACAAACACGCAAACAGACAAACGAAAAGGCAAAATTAATAAAAAAATGCAAACGACATCACAAAAGGGTTGACAATAGGGCTACAGCCTTGGAACGGTCAGTGGCAAAGTAGGCCACTGGGGGTTTAAACCGGTTCTAGGGTGAAAGTCTTCATAATGGAATACCTTATCAAAAGTCACATTCTCTATATATTTCAGTTCGCTTAAAACTTTTGAAGTGATTTTATGAAAAGTGTGCAACTTCAAGCCATAAACAAGAGACACACTTGCCTTGTCTCAAAGTGCTCTCATGTTTTAAGAAACAACAACAATTTCTTTATATAAATCTGTAAAACTGTGACCCCTGTAGTGGCCATATTTGACCCCATTGTCGCCATTTGAACAAACTAGGTAGAGGATCATAAGCTTATGTACATGCGAACTAATATTTAGCTTCTGAAGTATCAGATAAGCTGTTTGAATGTGTTTTCCTATATAATTCAATGTTATAGTGTGACCCCCGGGACAGGGCCAAATTTGATTCCAGGCTTGATTCAAGGGACACCATTTAAATTATTTGGTACAGGACAATAATCTTAAGCTACATGTAGCTTATTACACCTCTAGCTCTTGTAGTTTCAGAGATGTTTATCGACGCCTACATAACTCTATGTAAATATGTGACCCCCGGGACCGGTCGAAATTTGACCATAAGATCACCATTTGAACAAAATAAATTGGTAGAGATCGATACTCTCATGCTGCATGCATCGTATTAGACCTCTAGCTCTTGTAGTATCAGAAAAATAATATTTTATGGACTTTCCTATATTACTCTTTGTAAAACTTTAACCCCAGAACCCTCCCCCTCCACCCCGTGTGGTTGCCGGGGTAGAATACAACCACTGCAAACACACCGTCACATGGCCCACCACCACCCAATTCATATTCATTTTGTCATTTTTTGTTCATGCTCATTAAAGGTCTTCATCATGACCCCTGCATTGTTTCAGGTGCCATCTCGCTCACATCACTAAGAGCAGTGGCGGAAAAACAATAAACGTGGCCCCAGCGTAAAAGCAGTGTCTACAATAGAATTTGCAGCAACTCTGCAGTTCAGGGTGAGAAAGTCCTAGGCCCATTCTCCATATTTTATCTCGATGTACATGGAGGATGAGCCTGGCATGTTCATGCCTGTTAGGCGCCATATAACCTTTCATGTGTTGGTGCGCCTTAAAACCCAATTCAATTCAATTCAATAACCCCAGAACCGGGCCATAGTTGGACACAGTCACGATTTGAACAAAAGTGGTAGAGAACCATAAGCTTGTACAATATGCAAAATAGTAGACCTCTGGCGCTTGGTTTTTTTAAAGAAGAGATTTTAAAGATGTTTCTATATGACTCTATGTAAATATATGACCCCTGGGGCGGAGCCAGATATGACCACAGGGTTAACATTTTAACAAACTTGCTAGTGGACCATAAGCTTATGCTTCATGCATAATATGGGACCTCTAGCTCTTACAGTTTTAGAGAAAATAATTTATTTTTTAAAGATTTCCTATATAACTGTATGAAAAAATGTTACCCCTGGGACTGGGCCATATTTAACCCTGGGGTCACCATGTTATAAATACTTGGTAGAGGACCCTAAATGTATAATACATGCAAAATATTAGACCTTTGGCTCTTCTAGTTTCAGCGAAATCGATTTTTTAAAGAAACAAGAGTTTTGCTTAAAAGGGGGAGATAACTCTAATAACAGGAATCAGCTACCCTGTTCACACTGCTATCATGGATTTTTTTGTTTCTCTACAAGGTACTCAATAACATGGTACTAGTAAGAATTTGTCCCTTGAGATGGTAACAAAAAAAGGGATGGCTCACGGTCTAATTATTAAGATTGCGTTTTCAAAGTGACAAATGTAAAGGAATAATATTATAAAATTATTGCCTTTAAGTGAGGTCGATATATGTATTTATCGACCTGAGAAAAGTGATATCGACCGAGGCGATAGCCGAGGTCGATATCACTTTTCTATCACTTTTCTCAGGTCGATAAATACACATTTTTGAAAAATTGAATTTTGAATTTTTGAATTTTGAAAATTTGAATTTTTGAATTTTAGAATTTTGAAATTTTGAAATTTTGAAATTTTGAATTTTGAAATTTTGAATATTCATGGAAATTGAATTTTTCAGACTTATTTTTCACAGGTCAATATACAAAAGTCAATATACGTTTTTCAGGTCAATATACCTTTTTATTTTTAATCATGTGATCAACTTTTAACCAATTGTATTCATTGAATAATTTGATTTAATAATAAAAGCCAATGAAAATTAAAAAAAAGGGAAATCAGCAAGCTTGAACCCTACCTTCCTGAGGCTTCTGAATGTATAGATATATTAGTAATGATTTCAGTAGACTGGTTTACAAAGTCCAGACTCAATTGTGCCCTTCGCGTCAGGTTTACCTCGACGTGTTCGTTGGCGGACGGACTATAAACCTTAGAACTACACACACACACACACACACAAACACAGACTGGTTTACGAAAAAGTCATTTCAGCAAGTGAAATGGTAACCTTTCAACATTACAAAATATGTGTTTATACCATTCAAGTTTTTCAGACGAGTTCACTAGGAATTCAAATTGTAAAGCATGTTTATTGCCACTTACATGAGTCACAGTCTGTTAACCATAGACAAATATAAAAGTCATATAAGAGTCAGCTGCCTTTGGCAGCTGAATAAAATATGTATATATTTATCACATTCTTGCTAACAAATATAAACATTTTGCATATACAATAGTACTAGGTTGCACTAGGGCTAATACACCGTTTTTGTCTTAAAAGGTTCGGAAACGTATAAAAATGGAGAATTATCTTTTTTAGGAGCTAGCCCTTTTTTTTTTCCTTTTTTTTATTAAAAGTCTGAAAAGGCTCTCAACGCATAAAAATAGAAGAATTAAAACATTTAGAAGCTGGCCCCTTTAATATTGTTTTAAGTAACAGTATTAAAGGATTCAGAAACATAGAAAAATACCGGTACAAGAAAAAACTTTTACTGGGCTGGCTCCTGCCTTTCTTTTTAGTAAGTCTTTGAAGGTTCTAAACGCATAAAAGCACTTTTTAGTTTCATTGTCTTAAAAAAGAAAATGCATAAAAATGGAAATTGGAATACCACGCCATAGACACGTGACATGATACCCCAACCAGTCACATTATACTGACACGAGGCCAGAAAAACTATCATTGTGACAGGTTCATTTACAGCAAAAGACAAAAGAAACATATTTGTAACATAGAGATTATTTAACTGCTGGTTTCGATTATAAGGAAGTCCTTTATGAGATGGTAGGCGTGTGGTTGTTTTCACTAATGAGCGGATGAGAGGGTGTGAAACAATATGCTCTAATGGCCATATGGAGTCTGTGATGAGGAACACGACATCGATATGCGCAACTAGGCTTGGTTCTGATCATTCTTGCCAAGTTTCACTGAAATCCAGCAAAGAGTTCAGGAAAACTAGTCTTGATAAAATTTGTGTATTAGGGGCCATAACATTGTCAAAAATTATTCAACCAGAACACGGCGATGACATGCGCAACTAGGCTTGGCACTAAAATGTTTCGTTGAAATGCGGCCAGGGGTTCAGGAGAACTAGTCTGGACAAAGTTTGTGTACTAAAACATTTAAAGTTCCATATCTCCGCCAAAAATAATTCAACCGTAATACGGCGATGACATGCACAACTAGGCCTGGTACTGATCATCCCCAAACAGTTTCGCTGAAATCCGGCCATGAGTTCAGAAGAGACTAATCTCTTCAAAAAATTGTATATTAAAACCTTTAAAGGGCCATAACTCTGCCAAAAAACATTCAACTGTAAAACGGCAAAGGTAGGCACAACTATAAGCTTGCTATTGATCAACCCTATAAAGTTTCGCTGAAATCCGTCCAGGATCATCCCTGCAAAGTTTCGTTGAAATTTGGCCAGGGGTTCAGGAGAACTAGTCCGGACAAAGTTTGCGTACTAAAACCTTTAAAAGGCCATAACTCTGCAAAAATCATTCAGCTGGAACACGTTGACGATATGCACAACTATGCTTGATACTGATCATCCCTGCAAACTTTCGTTGAAATCCGGCCAAATGATGCCCCCATCGTTTTAACGAGGCAAACTATAGCATTTTTAACAAAATCAAGGGCCATAACTATAGTATTGCTAATCCAATGTGGCTGGTTGTCGGACTTATCCAAGATTTCATTGATATTAGCAACCTGGTGAAGTTGGGCAAAGATGGGATGACAAATGAAAGCCCTATCATCTTAACGAGTCAAAATACAGCATTTTTAACTAAATAAAAAGCCATAACTCTGCCGTTACTTGTCCGATCTCACTGGGTTTTCAAACTTGTCTGAGCATTCGTTGATATTAACAATATTTGCAAGTTTGGTAATGATCTAATAATAAATGAAAGTGCTATAGTGGTCACAAGGAAGAAAATGGCATTTTTTAGTAAAACAAGGGCCATAACTCCGGTGTTACTGATCCGATCTAGCTGGTTTTCAAACTTGTCTGAGCCTTCATTGATATTAACAATCTTCGCAAGTTTGGTATTAACGATCAAATAATAAATGAAGTTGCTAGAGTGTTCACAAGGAAGAAAATGGCTTTTTTTTTTTTAGTAAAACAAGGTCCATAACTCCGGTGTTACCGATCCGATCTAGCTGGTTTTCAAATTTATCCGTGCTTTTATTGATATTAATAATATGTGCAAGTTTAATAAAAATCAAATAATAAATGAAGGTGCTAGTGGTCACAATGCAGAAAATGACATTTTACAGCAAAACAAGGGCCATAACTCTGTTGTTACTGATCAGCTCTGGCTGGTTTTCAAAATTTTCCGAGCTTTGTTTCATATTAACAATCTATGCAAGTTATTAATATTATGCGATTATGAATAATAAACTGAACATGTTTATAGGGATTTGTATATATGTTTGATAACAAAAGAGGAATGGATTGTTTATAATTTGTGTAGGAAAGGAATATTGTGAAAGGAAAAAAGCTTTTATTAATCTTGTATGGATGTTTTTTACTATGTATTGCTCCTACTACCCAGACTGGTATACGGACAGTGTCATGTCTGGATTATACATAAGTAATAGTAGAAGTAAAGAACAAAATAATCCAGACATGACATGTCTGGATTATACATAAGTAATAGTAGAAGTAACGAACAAAATAATCCAGACATGACACTGTACATATTACTTATGTATAATCCAGACATGGTCATATTATGTGGTTCATTACTTCTGCTATTACTTATGTATAGTCCAGACATGACCAACCATATGTGGTTCATTACTTCTACTATTACTTATGTATAGTCCAGACATGACCATATGTGGTTCATTACTTCTACTATTACTTATGTATAATCCAGACATGACCATATTATGTGGTTCATTACTTCTGCTATTACTTATGTATAGTCCAGACATGACCAACCATATGTGGTTCATTACTTCTACTATTACTTATGTATAATTCAGACATGACCATATCATGCGGTTCATTACTTCTACTATTACTGATGACCATAGTATGTGGTTCATTACTGCTAACTACTACTTGTATAACCTGGACAGTGTTAACATAACCTGTTAACTACAATTTTGTTAGTATTTCTGTTTACTAAGTTTACAAAACATGCTTTGTGCAAAATATGCTTAGTGCATTAACATTAAAGATTACCTTTATTCAAAACGCCCGAATTGTAAAGAAATCCACCATGTTTTATTGATCCGTTAAGTTTATGTATATCATGTCGCCATTTATATCAACTATCACTGATCACTTAGTTATTGTATAAAAGTCACGATTATACAACAAAACATTGTCAGATTGTAACTATAACTTCCTAAAGAAATGTTATATTTATTGAAAATACAGTTTTCTCATGAAGGATTACTCTTTCAAGAAGTACCCCTATTCTATGATTTAAACCAAACACCTCCGGTGGATACAGCCAGACACTGAAGTATAAAATGCAGGTGTGTCAGTGACAATCTCCACGCAGAGTTATCGTTCCTTGCACTCACCTATAAGTACTCAAATTTCACCTATATGTTCTCAAATAAGGAACGAGTGTACTCCGGTCATATGAACATACTGATGTCATATCGATTTTTTCAAATATGATGATACAGCAAGACTGCGCAGTATCATAATGCGGTATAATGCAGGCGTGTCACCATGCATGATCAGAACTAATTTATTCAAGATTCTTTATTAAGTAAGGTAAACATAACAATTTTTCTTGTTACAAGATGATGAAGTGAGAATCTTCGATAAATAGGGCAGCTTTAGGTGTTTTGTGTTTATGTTACAGCATTAATCTAAAAAGTATAGTTAGTTTGGCCCAGTGGACATGATAACAGACTTCCAAGTTGATGTGCTGAATAAGGCCACAGGTTCGAGTCGTACGAGTTTATTTATATTTATTTATTTTCAATTTTATTTAATAAAAAAAAGGGTTTGTTTGTCTTTATGTGAACAGAAATAGACATACTTTGGCACTAACTTGTATAAATATTAAAACGTGCACAATAAAAACATATATTTCCTTGTTACAATTCATATTTGCACGGGGCTCCTCGTGTTTGTACAAGATACATTTCAAGCCCACACACAACGTATACTAACCTGTTAGAATATGTCGCATACAGTGACGAGCAGACAGATGCTGCAGGCGAAGACGAATATTAGTAATCACTATAATTGCTATTATTTAACAAATAGAGAAAAATAAAATATAAGCAGGGCTCTGGAAATATTTTGAAAATCCACTTGCCCTGTTCAAAATCCACTTGCCCTGTCCAAAATGTCACTTGCCCCAAATTCAAAAGTCACTTGCCCCAAAATCAAGCCTTTGTCAACATACCAAACTTTTTTAGATGCTGCGCGCCACCGACGTATCCATGGTGGGTAGTAGCTTATGTTTAGGGCTGGATTTCACTGGAGAATCACGAGAAATAGATCCATTTTCAGATTGGCTGGGAGAACACAAATCAACACCATCACTACTATCCTTAAATCCAAGTTCACTGTCAGACTGACCACCAGAATCACACAAATCAACATTTCTAAGATCACCAGGTGTATTTAGGTTTTGTCCTTACAAGGAACGTAATAGACACATAGTTAAATTGTAACTTTTTTTGTTAGATTGTTGAAATAATGAAGGATCATTTATTAAATACTGCATCATATTATTACCCACAGGAATCATTGACTATCCACTACTAGTATATTAAAATATATTTTTATATACATGCGGGGACCTACATATGGGGATACTGTACTATGTTTACAATACGTCCGATTCCTATGAATTACCATAACTCATGAATTTATGACACTTCTCAATTACCGCTCGTTGGCGAAAGCGCCGGGTGGTTAATTCGTTATCGGCACACTTTATAATAAGCCGAGTTTTCGTTTGATTTTTTGTCTAAAACGGAGACGTCCAGTCGGGCAAGTGTCGGACAACCAGATTTGCGAAGGACACCTGCACGCACCCAAATTCCACTTGCCCGGGGCGTCGGGCAACCATATTTCCGGAGCCCTGATAAGCTATAGATAGAGAAAAAATAATAATAAAGTGAAGTGAAAACAAATAAATAAAATAATTTTGAATGGAGTAAAAGTTATAAAATAAAAATTATTTAAAACATGAGGTTCGAACTCGCAACGCTGGCTTTGTAGCCTTGCGTCTTACCTCTACACATAAGCATCTGTGTCTTCTTATTGGGATTTGTCTATATAATATCGTTAGACTAAGCAGATTTTATCCGTTATAACGTGATCAACCGTCAACCTATTCTATTTTTAAATGAACTTGCCTTATTACTGTTCATCTTTGAAACATCTAGATGTGATACAATGAATAATATTATATACAACAGTCAATCATGATATAAAGTAATTGCATAGACATAAAGGCAATGAGCAAACATGACTTTTGCCGAAAAGATATACAAATATATAGAACGTCACAGGTTGTACTAGGTACATTGACAAAAATAGAATAATGCAATGTGTATGTATGTACATATATACATATTGAAATAGCATGAAGAAAGTTAACGCATATAGATATGCAACACATGGTGTAGTATTTAAATTTAAGTGAGATTTACAATACATTTTCATGTCGATTAACTATGTTTTGTCGAATAAGTGTCGCTTGATATACAAATTTACAAAGTTTTGAGATATCAGAAAAACTGACAGATTAAATTTAAAAACGCTTGGTCTAACAAAGTAACGTGATTTAATATATTGTTTTCGAATGCCAGTGTATGCTTGACATATACTAATAAAGTGGTATTCATCTTCTAGATCACCAGAATTACAAATTAAACAGTAGCGTTGGTCATATTTATTTTTTGGTCGATTCTGTTAATACCATAACGACCTGTTTCAATCCGCAGTTGATGCGATGACAGTTTTAGCTTGTAAGTGCAATACGAAATGTTTGTGGTCTATACGTTTCCTGAATAAGAACGGATATAAAAGCACCTCGTTTGTTCGGATATAAAATGGAGCTGGAAGATGACGAGTGTCAGGAAATGGAGGAAAAGCTAACAACAGAATCTAAGTTCATTTCATTGTTACTACCACGGAACACTAGTATATGCTAGATTTAACATTATAGCTAAATATAGCAGAAAAAAGTATGTAATTTTTGCAAAATAAGGATTTGAAACGGTGCACTTATGTACGGATTTCGGTATTGACAATAATTAACAAACATTTTTACATTATTTCTATCATTTTGTATGCCTTTATATGCGATGATAGACACATTAGCATCCATAGTTGCGATGAAGTGTTTTACATTTGTATCAGTGCATTCAGAGGTACGCAATATTTTCAAAGGCACCTATTTGCACAAATACGCGGACAGTGGAAATTGCACCTTACAGCTAGCTAGGCACGCGACCTGATGGTGGCATGT
The DNA here is from genome assembly GCA_037043455.1 of Cyrtodaria siliqua. Lineage (NCBI taxonomy): Eukaryota > Metazoa > Mollusca > Bivalvia > Adapedonta > Hiatellidae > Cyrtodaria > Cyrtodaria siliqua. The sequence continues at coordinate 164,868 of JAWPHD010003165.1, forward strand.
CTGACGAGAATATTCATCCTAGACATCTCATCTCCATCTGAGGTCGCAGTTGATTGGCAAAATACATATGCGTAGGAGCCGGATGCGCCCTAATATACATAGGCGTAGGAGCCGGGTGGGCCCTAATATACATAGGCGTAGGAGCCGGATGGGCCCTAATATACATAGGCGTTGGAACCGTGTGTGTGTGTGTGTGTGTGTGTGTGTGTGTGAGGGGGTGGGGGTGCATAGTATGCTTTGCCTCAACCCCCTAATCATTTGAAGAAAAAAAAAATATTAGCGCTCAAGGAGTACTTTTTTCCCTAAATAATGTGTTTTGTAATTGAGCGTCCCCAAACCCACCCACACTTATTATGTGGGGGCCAAACTTTTTGAAAAAGATATTTGACAATAAAAAAAAGTATGTTTCAATTATTCGGGGTTGGGGGTGGGGCGGACTTTTCACAATGTTTTTGATAAACAAGGGAAAAAAGCATATTGCCACACCATCACTCTAAACATTGGGGGTGGGTCCAAGGCTCCTACATATATGATACATGATGTCATTTTGTATTTATATAAGCTCCCTGACGTCACTTTTCATAACTGTGTATTGGAATGTGGAATGTGGGTTAAACACGGTATGATGTTTCTTGCATTAGTTTTAATAAAATTATTTAAAAGGTCTATCATGTTACCTATTTATTAGCATTGACATTCAGCCGCTGATTGACCTATGGTTCATTACCATTTATAGGCTAATTTTAGAATATACACTTCTCAAAACTGCTAACTACACCGCTACGTTTTGGGTTATATATATCGATGGGTTGAATGTTTTTCAATAAAATAAAAAGGAAATACCAATTCAATCATTTTTACATCATTTCATTTTATTTTTTTCATGGGCAATGCTAGAACTAAACCACAATAAGCAATTACAAACGACCCATGTAAACACTAAAGTCACACTTTTCATTTCTTGTTCATAAAAGTGTGACTTTAGTGTTTGCATGGGTCGTTTGTAATTGCTTATTGTGGTTTAGTTCTAGCATTGCCCATGAAAAAAATAAAATGAAATGATGTAAAAATGATTGAATTGGTATTTCCTTTTTATTTTATTGAAAAACATTCAACCCATCGATATATATAACCCAAAACGTGAGCGGTGTAGTTAGCAGTTTTGAGAAGTGTATCACGCAGTGAACTGACCTCTGTTTTTTCTATGCCGTGTAAAAAATACACAAACCAACGGTGGAAACGCTTGCGTAAAACTGGTGACCAAACGTTTTTTTGGGTAGAAAAAAGTTTTTTTTTCAAATCTTCTTGAAAATGTGCATACTGTTAGAGGGAGAATTAAACTCATCGTTCATGTTCTTTTCTTTTTTCTCGCTGTTTAACAGTTAAAATCCGCATAAAATTCGATTTACAAAATTTCGATAAACAGCCGACATTTTACTATTTCACTTCTTTGTTGACAGAGGTACTTTAACAGCAACACAGCATAGACTGCACATTTTTTAAAAAGTAGACCACGAAAACGATTGTTGTTTTATAAGGAAATAGTTTGTATAAATTATTTTTTTACTTTAATAATAAAAACGTGATTTTAGAAGTGTTTTGTTGGAAGCACCCGGTTGAAAATTTCCGTGTGTAATTTTATGGACGGTCATGAAACGTTTTTTAGGTTAAAAAAGTTGTTGTTTTTTTTCAATTTTGATGACATTTTGCAGGTTTGTAGAGGAAGATTTTTCTCGGCGTTATTGCTTTCTTCTTTTTTTCCTCTCTATAAGAACAAACTGTAATGACCAATTTGATTAAAAGCTAAAATGTCATTGAAATTTCCGGAACATTCGGCGATTTGTAAATGTCTAGAAATCGTGTTGTTAATCGCGAGCGTAAGCTCGCCTTACGGTTAACGCGTTGTTGATTTTCTGAAATTGCCATACTAAGGCAATAAAAATCTTCGTCAAACCGCTAGAGTTACCTGCCCGTAAAGTTGCATCGTGCAAGTAAAACGGTGCACCGTGCAGGTGAATCGTATTTCTAGCACGTCGTTATAACCTCAAAGTATACGTTAAAATGATTAATTTAGAAACCCAAACAAATGTAAAAACAATCCAAAATATGAATCAAATTTGATGTAGAAGCACTCGAGCAGTTCTTTTCATTTTGCATTGAGTTTAGAAAACTCCACTGATGTACAAAGGCATAACAGTATGAGTATTGCACACATTATTTAATCGCTCTAGTCTATTAACTTAAAACGACGTTTCCCACTGTTCAGCAACAACAAATCAACGATTTAATGCTTGATTATGTTTAAATAAAAGTGATTGCGTCAATATGTAATTAAGTTAGTTTTACTAGATCTATTTTTTTTATATTAGATCTACATACTTGAAAGCAGTCCAATTTCATTGAAAATACAATATGACAAAAGGATTAAGAAAGCTGGCTAAGCGCTGACCATACTACCTAATAGTAATAAATGTCTGAGATTGTGTGAACTGTGTCATTGCTTTTTGTTCAAATTGAATTTAACGACCCACTGCGCCATTTAAGTCTCAATTACACTTATTAATAATACAAATTCACCTGAAACAATAGTTACATGCAATAATAATTATTCGCCTACCTTTTTATCCTTAAACTGTTTATGCGAAACCAAAGGCGGTAAGTGAAATATCCTTTCTTTTATTTGAAAGCACAAACGTAAACCTTTTTTGTTCTTTGTAGACAAAGTGAAACACCCACTGTACTGTAGACGTAATAGTACGTCACCATTATGACAATTTTCAATGCTGATTACGTCAGTCAGTGACGTTCGACGCAATTTTAATTTCAAGAGGGGATGTAGAGAGTGGTGACTTGGGAACAAGGTATTAAACGAACTGATTATTTCAAATGAGACATCATCGATGATTTGTTTGTTTGTTTGTTTGTTTGTTTGTATGGTGTTTTACGTCATTTTCAACACATGTAAGGTTATATATGACGGTGGATTTTTGGGTGGTGGAGACAGACCACCCACTTGTCCTGAATAGAACCAGTACTTTAGAACCAGTACTATACACCTCCCGCCATCCGTAAGGATCGACACATCCTCACAAGTCGAGCTCCCAGTGGGATCGAACCTGCAGCGGTGAGAGTCGAGAAGGTCTACAACGCAACATTCAGTATCACATGAAACAATTCATTCCTTTTCCTTCCTACCTGATCATTGCTGCTAAGTGAAGGCATTAATTTTACATTTAGGAAATAGGAATAGATTGGATCATTCTGAGAATTCTCATAAAAAAAAAGTATGCATACATAATTATACTGATCAGGCTTATTCAAGTTCACCTGACACTTACTCACTGTTTAAGTCATTTTTTTTCACAACTGTGGCCGATTTGCTTCACAATTATTATTATTATTAATTTATTTATTTTATTTAATATTATTATTTTATTTATTTCGGAAAACATTTCTACGACTTAAATTGTTCAATATTGTTTTGTTCTGGATATGTTCATAGAAGAAAGTTTATCTAAAATGTTTCATATTATCCTGCTCCCACAAAAACAATGCATGTATTCAACACTTTTTTCACAAATTAGGCAGTTTTCGCTCTTTTTATTTTCCACCAAAATGACCAGGCTAGGGTCGGGAGTCTTCACAATTGCTAGTGGGTAAAAGCCCTGCCAACATTACAATGGAAATCACACTGCAGTGCTTGGTTTGATTTAGTTTAAACTTATTTATTTTACATCGATTGTAACGAAAGCTCTATGAACTTATTTGAATCACTCTCGATGTCTTCCTGGGTAGAACCAGTACTAAGCATAGATATAAAGTGTCTTGCTCAGGGACACAACGCAATGGATCTTGCTCAGGGACACGACTTTTGGATCATCGGTCCAACGCTCTACCACTAGATCACAGCGCTCCACGGTTTGATTTGGAAGTAATAGAGTATTATGTGTAGATCCCCATTTCGATTTCGAATAGTTATGCTTAAATAATTTGTTGAATTAGTTTTTTTATGTGATGATCGCAAAGTTTGTATGTGAATACAGGGAGTTACTCCCTGGTGCATAGTAGTGGGTTGCGTTTTTTGTGTGTCCCTTAGAACGGAGCAACTGAGTTGGGTTTAGGAAATCCCTATGTTATAAGGTATTACAGTATGAGTAATATTACACAATGTAACCATTTTATTTACTTAAACCGACGCTCGCCATGAGGCAGTGCCTTATTCATATTAAAATAGTATAGCCAAAACATGTAAAAACTTAAAATCCACTTAGTAACAAACACATTTATTTAGTTGTTTATGTGTGTCAGCGTTGTACATTGTCAGTTGAATATATTATACATCATCGGTGTTACAATTCAGTTTGTTTACGTCTTTTGCACGTGACGTTTTTCAATCTCTACCCAGAGTACACTCGTTCCTCATTTGACTTTGTCAACTAGACTGCTCCACGGCGCATGTCTCGTTTACTCAAACAAGCCTATTTTAATGACGGCTGTGGAGCAGTCCATCTGTCAACGTCAACGGAAGTAGGACGAACGGTTAGGTCACGTGATTATTGTTGTAATTTTGCAATCTCTACCCAGAAATGTCGTTCCTTGCATACACATACAATGTAATGGACTCTGGGAGAGACTGGTAATTTTGTACAGGTACCAGTATTCAAGCCTGGTTACTGAGGACATTATGTCTGTCGTCGGTTAGCACCATAAATCTAGATGTGTATCACTCTGCAGGCTAACTCATGCTAATGCTGATGATCATACTTTATGGGTTAGCATCCATGCTCTATGAACCAGGCTAATGCTAATGCTATTAGCATTCCTTATTTGTAGATGTTATAAGATTGATGAGTTAGCATGCTAATATTTACGACCATGTTAACCCCTTATTTGGAAGGGACCTTATAAAAAGGAAGGGTTTTCTTTGTTGGTGGCTTTTTCCTAGCTTTTTACCTGGACTTGCTAGATGGAAATAAGAGGTCAGTAGTTATGTGAGAGAGACACTATCATTATTAGTAAACTGTTGTAAATATTGGTAGCATGTAGAAATAAAGTTATAGATTATAGAATTGGACTATATATTTCTTTCTACCTTGCGAAGTGAAGAAATTGTAAAATTATTCAAAAAGTTATGATGATGTTTATAATAAATCCTTTTGCGTGATCTGCAAAGATAAAATATAGGCCTATATTAAATAATTTCAATTTTTATTTCTAAGAGTTAATTTTTTTTAGTAATTTTCTGCTATCGAGCTTCGGTTTGAAATGTTTGCATATGCGTTTCGATTTAGGAGACCTAAGTACGTACTTTTTTTGTAGTAAAATAGTCCCGATTAAAACTAAATTGTTTTCATGCATTATTTCAAACCTTGCAACAGCAGATATTCTGAAAATTATATTTACACAAGAAATGAATAAGTTTCTGGCAAATATATTCCAATTTAACAGGTTTTATCAAAATCTTGTAATTTAGTAGTTAGCAGAGATATATGGGAGTGTAAAAGAAATGATTAATATACTTTTCATTCTGTGCCCAACTCTGATTTGAACTATCGACATAGACTTTGTCACGGCGTTTCTTCTCGTGCGTCCACGCCACTGTCCACATACAGGTTCTGTTCTTCACGGCAGTCAGGTTGGACACGGGTGCGGGTTCGACTAGAAATCAACCATATCGATATGTATAATAACAAACGGACAGTGGTATTTTACAGTTTGATTATTCAGTGCTTTTTTTACAACTCTGGGTCTGGAAAAAGAATGATAACTATAAGCTTCTGATCTAGCTAAATACCGTTAGCAATATATACTGTCCATTTTCGGCCAGCTCCCCAGTTAGTGTATTTTGCTAAAAAAAAAATACACCCCATCATTTACGTAGTTAAAACATTATAATTCTAGAGTGCACCGGTGTAACGAGAACAACTGCTTTCCGAGACCTGTTTTTAGTTCACAATTGCATTTTAAATCAAAATGAACCTCCATTAAGAGATCAACTAATGGGACTTGTTTTTTTTTTACCACATAATGCCAATTAGTATTGGGGTAGTGTGTTAAAATACACGTTTAATGCTCTTTTGAAATTGTTCGTATTGGCGTTGATTATTGCACATTTTACGACTGGACTTTCCAGTCGGAACGGACAACTCGCCATCCCATAAACTCTGTGGGAGGGTGAGGGTGGGGAGAGGGGGTGGGGTGGGGGGTGTTAAATCCATATAGCGGCCTAATCGGCCTAAAGAAACAACACGCACATGGAAAGTCAATCTAAACATCTATTCCATACACTGCACACACACTATCTCTTACTAAAGGTGTATTATTAAACTCCACACATCTCCGTATATTCCACATAAAAGTCAGTCTTTTTATTCTTAACCCTTATTTAAACCTCCGTAAGACACAATATATATGCACATTAACATCCAAATAAAGTCACCATCTTTACATTCTTGCTGCTCTAAATATAAAATACACTTTAAAACACAAACATCTACATTTACGGTATTCATTATCTACGTATATTCCACATAAAAGTCACTGTCTAATAGTTCTTAACCCTTATTTAAACCTTCGTAAGACACAATATATATGCACATTAACATCCAAATAAAGTCACTATCTTTACATTCTTGCTGCTCTAAAATACACTTTAAAACACAAACATCTACATCATCCATGTAGCACCGCTAAATGTTAAAATTCCGTTAAATGTTAAAACTTCCGCTAAATGTTAAAATATCTTACGCTAAATGTTAAAACTTCCGCTCTAAATGTTAAAAATTACTAAACGCTAAATGTTATAAAATTTAACATATGGCATTTAGTGGAATTCGTTAACCGCTAAATGTTAAAAGTCAACAAAGTATGTTCTGATCTGTAATGGTATGAACAGTGCTGCTTTAATCGACTCATTTGCATGTTATCATCACGAAAAAAACATCATTAAAATGCTGAACTCGATTCAAATGTTCAACGTAGAACTGGCTTCGGAATTGGGTCCGAATGTTCAACACCGAACTGGATTCAAATGCTGAAAGCAGAACTGACCTCGAATGTTGAATGCAGAACTGTGTCCGAATGTTGAACGACGAAATGGGTCCGAATGTTGAAGCAGAACTAGGTCCGAATGTTGAAGCAGAACTAGGTCCGAATGTTGAACGCAAAACTGTGTCAGAATGTTGAACGCAGAACTGGGTCTGAATGTTGAACGCAGAACTGGGTCCTAATGTTGAACGCAGAACTGGGTCCGAATGTTGAAGCAGAACTGGGTCCGACTGTTGAACGCAAAACTGTGTCCGAATGTTGAACGCAGAATTGGGTCCGAATGTTGAACGCAGAACTAGGTCGTAATGTTGAACGCAGAACTGGGTCCGAATGTTGAATGCAAAACTGTGTCCGAATGTTGAACGCAGAACTGAGTCCTAATATTGAAGCAGAACTGGGTCCGAATGTTGAAGCAGAACTGGGTCCGAATGTTGAACGTAAAACTGTGTCCGAATATTGAACGCAGAACTGGGTCCGAATGTTGAAGCAGAACTAGGTCCGAATGTTGAACGAAGAACTGGATTCGAATGCTGAATCAGAACTAGGTCCGAATGTTGAAGCAGAACTAGGTCCGAATGTTGAACGCAAAACTGTGTCCTAATGTTGAACGCAGAACTGGGTCCGAATGTTGAACGCAAAACTGGGTGCTAATGTTGAACGCAAAACTGTGTCCGAATGTTGAACGGAGAACTGGGTCCTAATGTTGAACGCAAAACTATGTCCGAATGTTGAAGCAGAACTAGGTCCAAATGTTTAACGCAGAACTGGGTCCGAATGTTGAACGCAGAGCTGGGTCCGAATGTTGAAGCAGAACTAGGTCCGAATGTTGAACGCAAAACTGTGTCCGAATGTTGAACGCAGAACTGGGTCCAAATGTTGAACGCAGTACTGGGTCCTAATGTTGAACGCAGAACTGGGTCCGAATGAGGAACGTAAAACTGTGTCCGAATGTTGAACGCAGAACTGGATTAGAATTCTGAAGCAGAACTAGGTCCGAATGTTGAACGCAAAACTGGGTCCGAATGTTGAACGCAGAACTGGGTCCGAATGTTGAACGCAGAACTGGGTTCGAATGCTGAACGCAGAATGGATTCGAATGCTGATGCAGAACTCGGTCCGAATGTTGAAGCAGAACTAGGTCCGAATGTTGAACGCAGAACTGGGTCCTAATGTTGAACGCAGAACTGGGTCCTAATGTTGAAGCAGAACTGGGTCCGAATGTTGAACGCAAAACTGGGTCCGAATATTGAACGCAGCACTGGATTCAAATGCTGAAGCAGAACTAGGTCCGAATGTTGAACGCAGAACTAGGTCCGAATGCTGAAGCAGAACTGGGTCCGAATGTTGAAGCAGAACTGGGTCCGAATGTTGAAGCAGAACTGGGTCCGAATGTTGAATGCAGAACTGGGTCCGAATGTTGAAGCAGAACTAGGTCCGAATGTTGAACGCAGAACTTGATTCGAATGCTGAACGCAGAACTGACCTCGAATGTTGAACGCAGAACTGGGTCCGAATGTTGAAGCAGAACTGGGTCCTAATGTTGAACGCAGAACTGGGTCCGAATGTTGAAACAGAACTGGGTCCTAATGTTGAACGCAAAACTGTGTCCGAATGTTGAACGCAAAACTGGGTCCTAATGTTGAACGCAAAACTGTGTCCGAATGTTGAACGCCGAGCTGGGTCCGATTGTTGAACGCAGAACTGGGTCCTAATGTTGAACGCAAAACTATGTCCGAACGTTGAAGCAGAACTAGGTCCGAATGTTGAACGCAGAACTGGGTCCGAATGTTGAACGCATAACTGGGTCCGAATGTTGAACGCAGAAGTGGGTTCGAATGTTGAAGCAGAACTAGGTCCGAATGTTGAACGCAAAACTGTGTCCGAATGTTGAACGCAAAACTGGGTCCTAATGTTGAACGCAGAACTGTAATCGAATGTTGAAGGCAGAATGCAGAACGCAGAGCCAACTTCACGCGCATACAATGTAGTTCTTGAGCTGGCTGTAGATTCCCCCTCCCCCAACCAAGGGGAATTTTGTAGAGTATGATTTTCTGAAAGAACATAAAATAAGCTTTAAAATGAGGCATGTGTGCCATCTGAGCGTTGGGGCTTTAGTGAGTTTTGGGGAAAACTTTCCGTTTTTAGACGGAAATCGCCGGAATCTGGAATTATGTTTTAGAATAAGAATGGAATATATTAGAACCAATTTGAACTGATGTAATCTTTCTCGGAACGTATCTTTAAGTGTCCTACCATATAATTTATGAATCCGATACTTATATTGAGATTTTGGGTAAAAATGTTAAAAAATTGAATAAAATCGCTGATTTCTGTAAAACATTGGGGGTAGTTAACTAAAAAATAGAAATATATCTAATACAATAGAAAATAGAAATAGTGTAACCTTTTTGGGCAGGGTAAGGTCCAGTGATTAAATAGAAAAGTTTCAAACCGTATGATGTTTGGAAATGCTTTAATTTTGGGGCGAAAAATGTGTATTTTTGTCAAAAATCGACGGAATCTGGAATTATTTTTTAAAATTAGTTTGAACATAAACTTATCAAATTGAAGCAATAGAATGTTGCACAGCATACATATTCAAGTTTTTCCTGGCATCATATATAACATATATGCTCAAATATTGGCATTTTAGGGCAAAATGTTGGAAAAAATGACAAAAATCACTGATTTCTGTAATCCATTAAGGTATTGGGTTAAAATTTAGAGAAAAAAATTAATACAATAGGATAAAGACATATTGTAACATTTAGTAGAAAAAAGTCCCGAATCGTATGATGCTTAAAATAGTGCCTTAATTTTCAGGCGAAATATGTGTATTTCTGTCAAAAATCGACGGAATCTGGAATTATTTTTTGAAAATAGTTTGAACATAAACTTATCAAACTGAAGCAATAAAATGTTGCACACTACATATTCAAGTCATTTATTGTATCAGATATAACATATATGCTCAAGTATTTATATTTTAGGGCAAAATGTTGAAAAAAAAAGAGGCCAAAGAGGGCCTGTGGACGCTCTACTTGCTAAAGATAAAGTTTATGCACAATGGGCCATAACTCTTTCAAATATCGTTCAATCAGAACATGGTGATGATATACGCAACTAGGCTTGGTACTGATTGTCCCTAACAAGTTTCGTTGAAATCCAGCCAGAGGTTCAGGAGAACTAGTCTGTACAAAGTTAGTGTATTAAAAAACCTTTTAGGGGTCATAACTCTGCCAAAATTCATTCAACCAGAACACGGCAATGACAGGTGCAACTAGGCTTTGTACTGATCATCCCCATGAAGATTCGTTGAAATCCAGCAAGGAGTTCAGAACAGACTAATCTGGACAACGTTTCTCTATTAAAACCTTTAAAGGACCATAACTCTGACAAAAATCATTCAACCCGAATATGGCGATGATATGCACAACTAGGCTTGATACTGATCATCCTTGTCAAGTTTCATTAAAATCCAGCCAGGGGTTCAGAAGAACTAGCCCGGAAAATATTTGTGTATCAAAAACCTTTAAAGGGTCATAACTCCACCAAAAATATGTTAACCGGAGTGCGACGATGATATGCACAACTAAGCTTGGTGCTGATCATCCCGGTAAAGTTTCGTTGAAATGTGGGGAAACGTTCAGGAGAATAGTCAAGACAAAGTTTGTGTATTAAAACCTTTAAAGGGCCATAACTATGCCAAAAATCATTCAACCGGAACACAGCAAAGATTTGCACAACTAGACCTGGAACTGATCACCCCTAAAAAGTTTCGTTTAAATCCGGCCAGGGGTTCAGGAGAACTAGTCAGGACAAAGTTTGTGTATTAAAATCTTTAAAGGGACATAACTCCGCCAAAAGCATTCAACCGGAAAACGGGGACGATATGTACAATAGGCTTGGTACTGATCATCCCTGAAAAATTTAAAAGAAATCTGGCCAAATGAAGGCCATTTCTTCTTAATGAGGCCAAAATATAGCATCTTTTAGAAAATCAAGGGCCATAACTCCGGTGTAAATGGTCCAATCTGGCTGGTTTTCAAACTTGTCAGAGCTTTCATTGATAGTAACAATCTGGTACAGTTTGGTAAAGTTCGGACGAAAAATGAAGGCCCTATCGTCTCAACGAGGCAAAATATAGCATTTTTAACTAAATCAAGGGCCACAACTCCGCTGTTACTAGTCCGATATGGCTGGTTTTCGAACTTGTTCGAGCTTTCAACGACACTAGCAATCTGATGAAGTGTGGTAAAGATCGGATGAACAATGAAGCCCCTATCGTCTTAACAAGGCAAAATATAGCATTTTTAACTAAATCAAGGGCCATAACTCCGCTGTTACTAGTCCGATATGGCTGGTTTTCGAACTTGTCCGATTTTTTATTGATATTAACAATGTGGTAAAGTTTGCTAAAGATAGGATAAAAAATGAAGGCCCTATCGTCTTAACGAGGAAAAATATAGCAATATTGCATTTTTAACTAAATCAAGGACCATAACTCCGCTGTTACTGGTCCTATCTGGCTGGTTTTCTAACTTGTCCGAGCTTTCATTGATATTAACAATGTGATAAAGTTTGGTAAAGATAGGATGAAAAATGAAGGCCATATCGTCTTAACGAGGCAAAATATAGCAATAAAGCATTTTTAACTAAATCAAGGGCCATAACTCCGCTGTTACTGGTCCGATTTGGCTGGTTTTCGAACTTGTCCGAGCTTTCATTGATATTAACAACCTGTTAAAGTTTGGTAAAGATCGGAAAATGAAAAATGAAGGCCCTATCGTCTTAACGAGACAAAAGTTAACGATGGACGACGGGCGGACGGACGACGGACAACTCGCCATCCCATAAGCTCTGCTGGCCCCTGGCCCGTAGAGCTAATGACTAAAATTGCTGATTTCTGTAATGCATTGAGGTATTGGGAAAATATTATAACAATGTGCAGTAATAGACTATACCAGAAACCCCATAAGAAGGTGGCAAATCTGCTTTATTTTGTTGGAGGAAAATGTGTTTTTAATAAAACATGAACGAAATCTGGATTTTGTTTATTCAAAATGTAATTTAAACATACATGTTACACCGAATTTCGCCATATGAGAGAAAAAAAGTGTCGTCTTTCTTCTACCTTAAAGGAACATTCCAACTCTCACCAGGCGATATTGCCATTGACCCATATCGTGTTTCCAGGTGTACCAGAATTAAATCAAATCCCATTGAGTCCAATGCAATATTGTCCAAGCTTTGTGATTAGCCATTTTTCAAAATGACATTCAAACTATGATTCACTTACATGTTCTTAGTCATAAGACCTGCCTCTCTAGAAAACTACTGAGAATAGTAGGGGTCATGTGGCATATAAGAAAATAAAATTCTGATCTTTGTTGACACCGTGAACAAACTGCATTCATTCGGCACCTCTCAAATGTGTTCTACTTTCACTTTCAAAACTTTCAAGTTGATAAAGAAAATCATCATACAACCATGCAAATGGTTTTTAGCTATCACAAACAAGTCAATTAAGTCATTTCAGCCAGAAAAAAGGCATTAACTACTCAAAAATGCCTTTTATCACAAAAAAAGTTAGGGATTATATATTTGGGAACTCCTTTCGATACACCAGGCATGAATACCACAGTGATGTCTCCAAGGAGTGCATGGCACGGTGACATTTTATTTGTTTTTATAACCAAACAAGCCTGCTTTAGCTGGTACCTTATGGGAATTTGTTAAAAATTGACATGACAGAGCCTCCCGAACAAATACAACACATCATGTACTAGTTCTTGAGCTGGATGTAGAACCCCTCCCCCATGGGGATTTTGTAGGATATGATTTTCTGAAAAGAACATACAATAAGTTTCAAAATGAGACAGGTGTGCCATCAGTTCTGAGCGTTGGGCTTTAGTGAGTAACGTGCATGTAAACTATGTTACCTTACATTACAGTTAACATTTCAATGTTCATTAAAAACGTTGAAAATAAATTAAATCAAACATGTAAAAAACGTAATGCATGTACTTTTATTAATATAGTTGAGAAGCGTTTCAAACTTAATGAAACTATTCTGTAATTTACGTTACACCACATTTGTTACCAAAAAACCTTATTTTTAGTGCAAATAGGTTAGTAGTGGCTGACTAGGCTTAGTAGAGGAGGTTCAGGAGGTTCAGGGTTAAAATAGAAAATATAGTGCACTTAGGGTACATCTGTATAAAGCGGTGTCAACAAATATAGGGTGCATCAGGGTAGTAGGGTACAAACAACGAAGTAAAATAAATTACCGGTGTATCGGGTTTTGTTAGGTGTATTGGGTGAAGTGTTATGGTTTTGTTATGTGTAGTCGGTGGAAGGCTACGGTTTTGATAGGGTTAGTGGGTGAAGGATTATGGTTTTGTTAGGTGTAGGCCTATTGGGCGAAGGGCTATGTTTCTTTTCGGTGTCATTGGTGAATGGCTATGGGCAAGTTACGTGTAGTTGGCGTAGGGCTATGGTTTTGTAAGGAGTAATGGGCTAATGGCTATGGTTTTGTTAGGTGTAGCTATATATATAGTGGGTGAAAGGCTATGGTTTTTTATATGTAGTGGGCGAAGGGCTACGGTTTTATTAGGTGTAGTGGGTGAAGGACTATGCTTTGTTTAGGTGTAATGGGTGAAGGGCTATGATTTTGTCGGGCGTAATGGGCGAAGGGCTACAGTATCTTTTTTTTAGGTGTAATGGTGAATGACTATGGGCTTGTTAGGTGTAGTGGGCGAAGGGCTATGATTTTCTTAGGTGTAGTGGGCTAAGGGCTATATATATATGGTTTTGTTAGGTATAGTGGGTGAAAGGCTATGGTTTTGTTAGGTGTAGTGGGCGAAGGGCTATGATTTTGTTAGGTGTAGTGAGCGAAGGGCTATGGGTTTGGTTCGGTGTATTGGGTGTAGGGCTACGGGTTTTGTTAATTGTAGTAGGTGAAGGGCAATATGTGTTGGTTAGGTTTAGTGGGCGAAGGTCAGCGAGCTTTGGTTAGGTGTAATGGGTGAAGGGCTATAGGTTTGTTAGGTGCAGTGGGTGAAAGGCTATGGGTTTGGTTAGATGTAGTGGGCGACGTTCTGCTGGTTTGTTTGGGTGTAGAGGGCGAAGGGTTATGGGCTGTCACCTTTAGTGTAGGTTGTTACCTTTAGTCCCAAAAGTGTTACCTTTAGTGCAGTTTGTTAAATTTAGTGCAGTTGTTATATTTAGGATTCAGCAAGAATCTGATTTTAACTTTATAATAGACATAGCTTTTTGACTCGTGTTGTGCACCTCGTGGTTCTCCATCTAGTAAAGCTCATTTTACCCATACACTTCATGTAAACACACCCATTTACTTCAACTAACTACATGTTCACCCGATTACGAACAAAAACTAGTTTAATTTATTCAAGATTTTTTATTTCAATAAATCTAAATTCTTAAGGGTGTCTTAGTTTTCAATTATGGTCTGTATATATGTGCAGAGGAGTGAAATATGTGTTATGTGGTAGAAATCACACCACTAACATGAATTTAATTCGAGACACTCTGAATTTTGAAAAGAATGCATATTTTTTTAATTGCTCAGCCGTAAAAAGAAGAAATATTTCTGAGCTTTTAAACTGTGCTGATATATTCAAAACGATAAAACGCGATTATAATGACAACATTATCAAGGGCGGATACAGGGGAACACAACTTTTAAAAAACAATTAACCAAATACACACGTTTATTTTCACTTGGTTTAAACCCGTTAGCGCCCTATTTTGCCCCTGGCCGTTCCACGGTGGAAGCCTGTTGTCAACCCTTGTGTGTTTGTAATGTCATATCTTGCATTTTATTCATCTTTATAGTTGTTGTTTGTTTCTGTGTTTGTTTGTGGTTGACTGTCGTCCTTGAATGCTACTTTTCCTGTTCGACTTTTAGCTCACCTGAGCACGAAGTGCTCAAGGGTGAGCTATTGTGGTGCTCCAGGGTGAGCTATTGTGACCACACTTCGTCCGTCTTCTGTCGTATGTCGTCTGTCGTCAACCTTTATCTTGTTTACACGATAGAGGCCACAAACTTCAGCAATCTTAACCAAGATTGCCCAGATTGTATATGACCATAAGATCTCGGACGAGTTTGATAATGCGCCAGATCGGACCGGTAACACCAGAGTTATGGCCCCTGAATTAGCAAAAAAATGCAGTTTTTCATCTTGTTTACACGATAGAGGCCAACTTTCTTGAGCATTCTTAACCAAACTCGCCCAGATTGTATATGACCATAAGATCTCGGACGGCTTCGATAATGGGCAATATCTGAACAGTAATACCAGAGTTATGGCCCCTGAATTAGAAAATAAATGCTGTTTTAGCTTGTTTACACGATAGAGGCCACATTACTTGAGCAATCTTAACCAAACTTGCATAGATTGTATATGACCATAACATTTCGGACGAGTTCGATAATGGGCAAGATCGGACCAGTAACCCCAGAGTTATGGTCCATGAATAGAAAAATATGGAGTTTTAAAGGTTGTTAACACGATACAGGCCACATTTCTTGAGCAAGCTTACTCAAACTTACACAGTTTTTTTTATTATTATTATTATTTTCTAACTTATTTTTTTTAAACACCGTGTTGGATTTGACGAAACTTAGCAGGAAGCATTGGTATGATGTCTAGTTGTGCATATTGCGTTTTTTCCGGTTCGTTGATTTTTGACGGAGTTACGGCCCCTTGACATTTTACAGGGTACATTGTTACCCAGCTATAATTAATAGTGTATTATGTGCATGTTCTATTCCTGTTTCAATTCTTTTATATTGCATTTTCATTTACATATACATATATATATAGTCGTTAGAATTTGATTTGTCTTAATTGTAGTTTGCATTTATCTATGTTTTATTTGCAAATATGCAGCGGTTATTAATATTAAGACTCAGTACGTGCTCCTTACAACTAGTTTAACTCTGAACGGCCATTCTCCAAGTTTCTCACCAGGCTTATATATCAAGTGGTCAGCCAAAAAGTGATATTAATAGAAAATTTGTATAGTACTTTAAAAACTTCAAGGCAACCACACATTAATCAACTGACCATTCCCTGTCTGAATACAGGAAGCTGCCGAATCCCATGATAGCATCTCTGAGAATTTATACGGACCTAATCAATCATGGTCAATTTAGTTCCGCCGAAATATACTGGTCAGTATTTAAATATATGCAAGGGTTACAGGTCAGCAAATAGCCTGGATAGATTTTCATTGGTCAAAGTGTCCACTTCACCATGACAACCACTCTGAGAAATAATCACATAAAATGGCATTTAGCTAAAGATCACTTGCTCCCTAATACTTCAACGTGATACATTAAAAGAAAGTTGATCTACATTCTGAATTGATTGTTTTCTCAGGTAAGAATCTTTATTATTTTAACATGAATATGTATGCACTTTATCATGATTTACTATGTCTAGTTCTATTTGGAATAATGCACTGTTTCATGTGCAATTCATGCTTGTGCGTTTGTCATAACCAAAATGAAGTATTCAACTTCGGTTCAATAATTCTAAGAATAAATACTAGAAATAAACTTATTTCAGGGTTTAACTTAAGGTCACGGTCATTGTTCGTACGACTTCTCAATTTCAATAATATTGTTTGTAGCATGGTCGGTGACATTTCCTTTGATGAATGCAGAGCATTAAATCGTTTAATTTAGGTTGTAGCATGGTCGGTGACATTTCCTTTGTTGAATGCAGAGCATTAAATCGTTTAATTCAGGTTAACTAAAGGGGCGTGGCTTTACCGTACTACAACTACCGGATATTGGAATTTAGAGTACGGTCACTATGACGTCACAGTGTTACTCAGTGCACCATGCTACAAAAAAGATAGAGTCTGTCTCAGCTCGTTGGTTATTTAAAACACCTCGATGGGCTACGCCCATCTCGTTGTTTAAATAAGCCAACTCGCTGAGACCAGACTCTATCTATTACTTAACTAAAGGGGCGTGGCTTTACCGTACTACAACTACCGGATATTGGAATTTAGAGTACGGTCACTATGACGTCACAGTGTTACTCAGTACACCATGCTACAAAAAAGATAGAGTCTGTCTCAGCTCGTTGGTTTTTTAAACACCTCGATGGGCTACGCCCATCTCGGTGTTTAAATAAGCCAACTCGCTGAGACCAGACTCTATCTATTACTTATCTACATCTGCATGTAACGTAAATTCGACGCAGGCATATAACAAGTCGGTGAATAACCTATGTTCCGACAGATACGTATAAGAATTTTGTTCATACAGACATACTTGTATTCTAAGGGATTGATTCATAAATATATTGTACATGTAAACATTGTTCTTCTATTAATGCGATTTGTGTATTCATGTTTAGGAACTATTATATTTGTTAACCTAAGTATTTACACGAGTTTACTTTATTCGCATACACTTACTTCTATTTTTCTGAGCGAATTAGGAGTAACATAATTGTATGTGTATATTAAAGAGTACATAACATAATGCACATGTTAACCCTTATTGTATGTAACAATAAGGACTTGCTCCCTTATACCTCAACGTGATACATTAAAAGAAAGTTTATCTACATTCTGAATTGATTGTTTTCTCAGGCCCCACAGAAGTGACCACCCCGAGTACCTAAGCAAAGCGAGTATAACCCCATATAGTAGCACGGTCACAAAATTTCTTGTCGGCGCCACTTCTTCTAAACGCCTTGTTGGATTTCGACGAAACTTGGCAGGAAGCATCGGTAAGATGTCTAGTTGTGCATATCGCGATTTTGTTACGGTTTGCTGATTTGTGACGGAGTTATGGCTCTTTGACATGTTTACTTTAAATTTCTTGTCGGTGCTACTCTTCCTAAACGTCTTCTTGGATTTCTACGAAATTTGGCAGGAAGCATCAGTATGATGTCTAGTTTTATTTACTATTGTTTTTTTTATAATTATTACTTTTTCCCCCCAGATCTCACTGGTAACGCTGGAGTTGTGGTCCTTTCATTGTTAAACATTTCCAAAATGTCCATTGTTTATTATTTCATTATTTATTTAATAACTTGGTTATTGTATATATATATACAATATATATATATATTGATGTTCAATTTATCACTCAGCTTTAAAAACAAGAGGCCCAAGAGTGCATAAATAAAGAAAAGATTGTTTAACGGAATTTAATAGCGGTACAATCTTTTTTACCGATTCGTGGGAATGAACCAACACCTCGCGGACCAACAGTCGAGTTCGCTATCAACTCAGCTAAGCGGGACAGATGTACTATGACTTACTATTTAGAGTACTAATATCGTAATAATTTCGGTGGAATATATATTTTAAAAACACACATAGCATCTTCGTACTTTGATATAAAACATGCCGTTTAGTGCATTTCTTTTAATTTAATCATGCAATCCACAGCAATAACACACGAAGACTTTATCTTTATTTGGATATAGATCTATGACAGTTGATTTTCGTTTGTTCAGTTCACTTGGACGTATCTAAAGTGCATATGAAAAGCGCAATTTCATTGTTTCAATTTAGTTGATCTTCTCATGAATATTGATTAGATGACGAGACCTACAAGGGAGTGTGGTCAGATCCTATAGCGAAGAGTATCAAAGCGTAATTATGATATGATTTTAATGATATTGGTTCTGCAGGTATCAAAGATAATGAACGGCCCTCCACTGCATTTTTTTCATCGGTCTCTGCACAGACATATTAATAAACAGATAGGAAACTTCCTATCTTAACCAATGAAGTAACCAAAATGTCACGTGGCATCTTAACTTTTCCTTCTATCTCCTCTCTCAATTATTCACTGATTTCGATGAGAATACATTCAAACGATTCATAGTGAATAGCCAAATGGTATTATAATAATTTATGTTTATTTTAAAGTAAGAAATTGTATAAAAAGATGTTTAAATTTAAAAATGTCATAATGTTTCGCCTTTCTCTTAAAAATCAAGGTTTTGACATGGTCAAAGTTTCCGTCAAACTCCTTTTTTGTTTTAAATGGAAAAGAAAGAAAAATACTATCATTGGAAAGGAAATTAAATGTGTGATGGTATTTGGCATGAATGAAACTATAAAACTCTTCATAATATGTGTGTTTAAAGTTGGGGAATAATTTGTGAAATTTTCGCTCTTTGCCACTTGAAATTTAGATAATTTTCGTAGTGTCCAATCTATTTGTTATTAGGTCTGTGGCCTCCGTTATCAACTACATACTATCATTCATAATGATATTCCCCTTGTTCTTCTCATTCTTCCGCTCTCCTTGTTCTCAAAATGCACAAAAATATTTAAATATTCGCTCTCGGCATCAAAATTATGGAATGGCCGTCAAATTAACTGTAATCACTCCCTTAATTTTACTCTTACTTTCTAAATAGTGAAGGTTTTGTATACTTTTATAGAAGAAAGTTAATCTAAAATGTACCTTTTTCACCTTTATCTGTAAAAAAATAAATTGCCCTAGAGACACCAACTTGGCGTGAATTTGCTCTTAGCGCGTTATTCCAAAAAAAAAGCAAATTATTTTACACACCCTCTTTGCAGAATTGCACATTCAATTTTTTAAGTGTTTTACCAATATCAGTCTATATAAAACAGTGACCCCTTCGAGCAGGGCAAAATTTGACCCCATGGTCACCTCGTAGAGGATCCATAAGCTGATAATAAATAAAAAAGATTAAACCTTTATCTCTTGTAGTTTCAGAGAAGTTCTTCCCTATAACTCTTTGTAAAACTGATCCAACAAGGGCCCCAATTAAAGAAAAAAGAACAATGATTTCTGAAAAAAAAAAAAACATTTAGAAAAAAAAATGCCTCCAGTGATATTTGAACCCACGACCCCTGGGGTATCCAGTGTACATTACCAAATATTGAATAAGGGCCATAACTCTGGTGTTGTTGGTTCGATCTCGTCTGAGCTTTCATTGATATCAACAATCTGGTCAGGTATTGGAAAGATAGAATATAAAATGAAGAGTCTTCACAAAATCTGAAAATGCCATTTTTCATTAATTCAAGGGCACATAACTCTGGTGTTCCTGGTCCCATATAGCTGGTTTTCGAACTTGTTCAAGTAACAACCTGTTAAAGTTTGTTAAAGATCTGATCCCTATCGTTTAAACAAGGCAAAATATAACAGTTTTAACTAAATCAAGGGCCATAACTCTGCTGTTACTGGTTTGATCTGGCTGGTTTTCAAACTTATCCAAGTAACAATCTGGTAAAGTTTGGTAAAGATTGGATGAGAAATGACGGACCTATTGTCTTAGTGAGGCAAACTATAGCATTTTAACTCCACTGTTACTTGTCCGATCTGGCTGTTTTTCAAACTTGTCCGAACTTTCACCAGTATTAACAATCTGGAAAAGTTTGGTAAAGATCTGATGGAAATTGAAGGCTATATCGTCTTAACGAGGTATAATATAGCATATTTTATATTTGCTAGTTTTGAACTTAGCCAATTTCATATTGAGGTACGTTAATATAAAAGTATATTTTACCTTTCCAAAACAACTATTGATTCAATGCATGAAACTTTATTTTACACAACTCTTTTCGTAACATTATTAAATGCCGATTATAAAACACTCTCTAAATATCATTATTTATGAAATATGACATGCTATATTCTCTACAAATTATCATGGATATACAGGAGTATGTAGATCTATGAAATTATCAACAAAATCAAGTTATAAAAATGTCTATAGATTATGGGGTGGGGGTGGGTGGAGAGCATATAATTCACATACTGAAGAACATTTAATAATTAAATTGAGTTCTTCACACATTTTGAATGCGATGAGTGCTAGCAGCAAAGGGGTAATAAAATGTTTGTACATGTAATGACGACTTAAGTAACTGTCGTAGCTTGGTCACTGAAAATTCTCTTTGTAATAGCACAGGTGTAAATCGTTTAATAGGAAACAAGACCTGTCAGAATAAATGGTGTAGTACAACTACCGGTTTAATATTAGAAATTAGAGTATGGCAGGGAGCTGAAATGGACATGCTACAAAACAAATAGAGTATGGTTTCCTCTCGTTGGTTAATTTAAACACCTCAATGTGCTACACCAATCTCGATGTTTAAATTAACCAACTCAATGAGACCATACTCTATTATTATTTACTATTTAGTGCTCTTAAAGTCATATAAAGAAATATGTTTCAATAGAAAGTATTTAAACATGTTTTTACTAATATGTTTATTACTTCGATAGTAAAGCGTGTGTGGACTAAGTTTCACAATATTCGTAATCTTTGTATAACTAAAAAGCTACTAAATCAGGGTTACCGTTACCAAAATCTTCGTAAAACCTTTGCAACATTTTATTATCGTAACCCTGATCTTCTTTCCAAGTATAAAAGGAATTTAAGGACTCTTCTGCGACAAGGACTATCAGAACCTGACTTCTATGGTGATGTGATTTAAAAACTTCGTAAGATTCTTGGTCATGATCACTTTCATACTATCTTTGTTAAACTTGTTAAAAAAATTATCAAAAGAGGTTATGACCCTATCATTTTGCAACGTACCTCATGCTTGGTGGTGGACCCTTTTACAGTTCGCTACTGTGCTTTCCTCTTTAATTGTACGATGACCGGACAGGCTGTGGACCCTATGATGACGCCTACCTAAAGTCTATTGGGACGGTGGCGTTTGATGTTTTTCTATGACCTTTCTTGTCATGCCCTTAATGGTTTATTCTCTTGTTGCTCTGGCTTCTGCCAAGTCATTGAGTACCTTCATCGTGGCTTTCTAGGCTATTGTTTTTTTGTATGATATTTACACAAGCATCTTATATTGCCTATTGCCTTGTTGGTTAGAGATTAGATGGCGGGGATTTCTTTATTTACACTGTCTTGTTTTAATGGGATGACAGTAGGGTAAGTGTGAGGTTTGGTGCACCCTAGAACCGGTTTAAACCACAAGTGGCCTATTTTTCGACTGACCGTTCCAAGACGGTAGCCCTATAGTCAACCCTTTTGTGTTTGTGATGTTGTTGCATTTATTATTACTTTTGCATTCTTGTTTGTCTGTTTGCGTGTTTGTTTCTGTGTTTTGTGGTTGACTTGAATGCTACTTTCCCTGTCCGATCTTTTTATATTTCTTTATTCATATTATGTATATATTTGTATTTGTAACTGTATTGCTATACATGATGTTAATCTATATTACTTGCTTTTAAATGTATCATACTGACTGGGTTGGACTGGCAAAACAATATTGGGATGTATTTTATCAAAAACTAGAAATGTCAGATATCCAACTACCGTAATGCCCCACTTTAAACGCAAAACTCCGTGGATGTGACATTGACCTTGTTGTCGCAGGTGATCAGAAATATAACGGAATATTTTTGTACGACCTTAGTAATCAACAAGAAAATATGAAAAGTAATTCGGGAAAGATTTTTGCGAATATAAGCAAAAACGATGGACGTACGAATGAACGGATGGACAAGGCCAAAACAGTATAGCCCACACCAATTTTGGCGGGTGCTTAATCATACATAATATGTGCTACAAATGATCGATAATCTTTTGTATTTGAATAATCTCCAACCCAGTATATGTTACATATATTATACATGGTTTATTTTGATACTAATAAAACTCTTATGAGGTGGCCAATTGTTTTCTTATCAATTTGTTAACCAATTTTAACCTCGGAAACAAAATCTTTCAGTCCGAAAACTGAGAATGATTCACAGATTTGTCAAGTTGTCGGCATTCACATCTGCTAGAAAATCCGTAGCAGACGTACGATTACCTCTGAGCCATTTAATGTCGGATCAGCAAAAGTGCGGAAACAGAACAGGAAATGTAGATATCAGTAACCATGGTAATAGTACGAGAAATGTGGACACCGATGGTGAGGTGACATGTCCAGTCAGAGCTGTACGAGATGTTCTAGATCAACAAATGACAGTTGACTTTAATAATATATTTGGCGATACATCTAGTACGAACTTTGAATATCTCACAGATGATCAGTATCACTATCCATTATACCTGTATAGTGTATACCAATCAAATCTCTAATTTATCAGATTTTTTTTAATAGTGTTTTAAAGAAAAAAATTAACCCACCAAATAATGGCAAAATTACACAACGAAACCGTTCATCAAAGCTCTATCCATGTGTTCAGGTCATATATTAAAATATGTATGTGTTGATAAAAGTACAGGTTTATCCATGGGTTCTTAATTGCGTGATGGCTTATGTGTGAAATGAATTATAAGTTGGCAACTCTTAATTTGACTTCAGTTTTGGGGTTTGGCTTGGCTGGTTAAAGCTGTTTTTATTGTCCATAGAGTTGGGATTCTCAAAATATGTAAGATATATACACCTCGTTGTCAGTAGATTTAGAAACGATGTACATATGTTGTAAAATTTAACTGTTTGCGGGATAGCTACTTTAACTCATTTTAACACATGTTAGGCCATTTTTCCTTGGTAGAACCAGTACTATATACATCCGGCCATCCGTAAGAATCAACACTTTTTCACTTGACAAGTCAATCTCCCTGTGGCTTCGAACCCACAGCGGTGATAGGCGAGAACGTTTTAGATGCAGCGTCTTTACTATCCTGGCCACATTTCACTTATCATATATAGCGGATCTCACATGAGTTATGTTTAATTTTGAATTTATAAACAAGTTGAATACAATTATATGATGCGAGTTCTTCGCAGACCATCATATTATTTTTATTCAACAAGTTTCACAATTTCAGTATTAAAAATAAGAAAAATGTCACGTTACATATATTTGTATATAATAAGGTGTAGATATTAAAATTATTTGACATATTGAAGAAATGTGACAAGTTTGAACTGGCTGAATCAATCTTTAATAGCATAAATCTTCATAAATATGACCTGGATTTTGACTACGGCCTAACGATTTAAAAGTAGACCTGGGTTTTTGCAATAACCTAAATGAAGACCTCTGTTTTGGTCTTGTCCTTAAAGAAGCTATCCCGCCAACAACAGGCAGATTTTACAACATATGTACAACGTTTCTAAACCTACTGACGACGAGCGATATATATAAGTTATATATTTTGAGAATCCCAACTCTATAGACACATCATAAATGGCTTTAACGAGCCAGGTCAAACCTCAAAACTGAAGTGCTGAATTAAGGGTTACCAACTCATTTTACACCTTTTCAATCACAGGTAGTTTTAGAACCCGTAAATAAACTTGTACTTTTAATTGGCACATGAATTATTATATGACCTGAACACATGGATAGAGTTTTGATAAATGATTTTGAAGTGTAATTTTGCCGTTATTTTGCCGTTATTTGGCGGGTTAGTTTCTTTAAGGTCTAAATGTAGAACATTTGGACGAAAATAAATAAAGACATGTTTTTTACAAAACTACTTTCACATTTATTTCAGTATGAGGAGACAGAATACCAATGTCTCTTAGTTATGTTATTTACACATGACAATGTTTAATTGTTAAAGTAAATATAAAATTATGTAAAATATTTTTCTAAACAGCTAGTTGATATCTGGAATTCTCCTAAAGCAATAAATAAATATGAAAAATGCACAAATTGCCAAACATGACGTGCCTTTTAAAGCTTTTTTGTGACCAGTTCCGACTACAATTTAGGTGATCTAAAGTTGGATACATTTATAAGCTCGAATATTCGAAGAATAAGTGAACTTACATGTATGTACTCGCCCTGGCGTCGGCGTCCCTCATCAAGGTTTGCGTGTAAGCTGTGTTTACAAGTCTATGTCTCTTACATTTCTTATCCTGGGCACAACCAAATTTGGCCATGGGCTTCCTTATAGCATTATCTTAAGGGCTGCATTAGTAATTTTGATTTCCTGTAACCCATGGGCTCCCATGGAACCCAAATTATGATGGCCCTTAAAATCCCATTTCACATCAAATTTTGCCTGTAAGCTGTGTTTACAGGTCTATATCTATTACATTTCTTGTCCTAGCTCAACTAAATTTGGGAATTAGTTTCCTTATGGGCTGTATAAGTAATTTTGTCTTCTACAAATTCTGGGCTCCCATGGAACCCAAATTGTGATGGCCCATAAAATGTGCAATAACGGCAGATCAAGGTTTGCCTGTAATCTAATCTGGTATATACATGTATCTATATCTCTTAAAATATTTTTCTATCACCCAAATTTTGGTCTAGGATTTCTTATAGCATTATTCATCTTATTCATACCCATATTGGGTCATGGGCTTTCTCCTCCGCCCACTCTACCCCACCCACCCCGAACCCGTTTTTTTGTTTGTTAAATATTTCTGTGTTGTTTTGGTCAATTCTTACACATATGGCTATATTGCACCCCACCGCCCCCAAACCCCCTTTTTTTTCTTTACAAATTTCATTTTATCCATACTTCAACCATATTGTACGTCTCCCTCATCGCCCCCACCCTACTAACCCGAAACATGATTTTTTTAAAACATATTTCTGTGTTGTTTTGGTCAATTCTTACATATATTTACACATATAACTATGTTGCACCCCTCCCCCACCCCCACTCGAAACCCCAATTTTTTTGAATATTTAATTTTATTCATATTTCACTCATATTGGGGCATGGGATACCTCCTATCCCCCTCCCTCCCTCCCCCACCCCGCAACCCAAAACCCAAATTTTTTGAAAAAAAAATCCATATATTTCTGTGTTGTTTTGGTCAATTCTTACACATATAGCTTTGTTGCGCCCCCAAGCACACACACCTGCCCAGCCAACCCCCACCCCCACCCCGCCTCAAAAACCGTTTTTTTTTTTAAAATTATTATTTTATTTTTTACATAATAATTTCATTTTATTCATACTTCACCCATATTGGGGATGGGCTCCCTGCTCCCCCCCCCCCCCCCCCCCCCCCCCCCCCCCCCACCAGCCTGATATATATTTTTAAACATATTCTGTGTTGTTTTGGTCAATTCTTACACATATAGCTATACCACAAACCCCCTCCCCCCAACATCCATGAAACAAGATTTTTTTATTCATATTTCATTTTACTCATAAAAATAATAATAAAGAATAACATTTCACACCCTGCCCCAAACTTTACTATAATTTGTATGAGATTCTAACAATCATTTTATATTGGCCCAAGTTTCTATACCCGCCCCCACCAACCCGACCATCACACTGTTTTAGCCTTGTTTTCTGATTGTATATACTGGCTATATAATTTATTATTCTCTGAAAATTCGAATAGTCGAGCTGCGCTGTTCTCCGACAGCTCTTGTTGTAACTAGAAGGCCAGGGGCCTGCATGTCGAGCCCTCTGGTGTAGTAGTCCAGATAGGACTATACCTTTATTTTGTCAATCCCATGAGATATTTGTTCGGGATAGTTACCATAGTATTTATTTTAATAAATGTCATTGACAGTGGGGGACCTATATTTCGTCTTAAGTAGGTCACATCGACCCAAAATGTTGCATATGACGTAATATGCATATATGAAAACATTCTGGTGGAGTTTGGTGAAAATCAAGATATGCATGTAGTAGCAGAGACCAGACGTCATCCAAAGTAAGTCACAGTAACCCGAAATTTTGCACATAATATTAGATGCATAAAAGAAACATTCTCATGGAGTTGAAAGTCTTAAAAGAAAAGTCTCGAAAGTGATGGAGGTCAGACGGGACCTATATTTCGTCCAAAGTCACAGTGACCCAAAATGTTGCATATGATGTAAGATGGATACAAGGAATATTCTGATGGAGTTTGGTGAAAATCCTGCAAGAAAGAAGCAAGATATGCATGTCGAAGACCTGACATGACATATATTTCATCCAAAGTAGGTCACAGTGCCCCAACATGTTGCACATAATGTTAGATGCACTAAAGAAACATTCTTGTGGAGTTTGGTTGAAAAAAATGCAAGTAATGAAGAAGATATATATAAATGAAAGCCAGACGCACGGACAGACAGCCAAACATACACCAGGACAATATTGTGATCGCTATGTTGAGATCCATAAATGGGTCAACAGTAATACGGCTGAACAGTTTTGTGAATATTCAGACTGCCAAACTTGTCTGGCTGGTATTATCATCTGCCAGCTTGCATAGAATACCGTATTTCTCCTAATAAAATAATAAAAGCGTTCTCCAACCCAACCCCCAACACCATCCCACCCCTAACAACCTTTTCAACAACAACAAAAAAATATTAAAAGATCTTAGTTAAAAGTTAAAGCGTGTTTGTTTTTATATTTTCATAGAGTGCCCCCTTGACATCACCGGGCAGTACTGCCAGGGGAAATAAACCGGGCAGTACTGCCAGGGGAAATAAACCGGGCATTACTACCAGGGGAAATACACCGGGCATTACTACCAGGGGAAATACACCGGGCATTACTACCAGGGGAAATACACCGGGCATTACTACCAGGGGAAATACACCGGGCATTACTACCAGGGGAAATACAGTAGTTTCCTTACGACACTGGTTAGCATAATTTGAGTAAGGTATCTGGAATGGAAGGCACTGTATCGAGAGATGTGCCGCAGCACTGTAAAGTGTTTTAAATATTTAATTTTTGTTAACACATACTTGACGGATTAAAACATAAAAGAGATACTAGTAACATAATATGGCACACATTTTCTAACACTTGGCAATAGTAAAAGTAACATCATGAGAATGTTAAAAAAACAAGAGGCCCAAGAGGGCCTGTGAATGCTCTACTGGCTAATATGGCTCTTATAACATCAATGAAGCGAGTGACTATTGTCTTAAAGACGCAACATATAGCATTTTTAACTAAATCATAAGCCATAACTCCGCCATTACTGGTCCGATTTGGCAACTCAAAAACAATAAATATTGCAAGAAGATGAAAATGAAGTTGTATTATGTCACAGGTAATTTAAAGACACCTAATTATAACTAGTATCAGGTCCTTTTGATGGCCTCTTACAATTTTAGTGACTTTTTTTATAAAATGTTTGTCAACTCAAAAGCAATACATATTGCATGACAATGAAATGAAGCAGTATTATGCTGTGGCCCTATTCCTGCCCGGGAACCGCATTGGGTGCAATTTAAAAAGACCTACTGGTAATTATAACTCGACACGATTTTCATGACCCCTTGAGAGACCTAATTATAACTATTGTTCGGGGCGCATGTCACAGCCATATGTGTTTCAACATTAACATGAGCAATTAAAATAATACTTGCATACATTATATACCACCTGAACAGGAATTTTGAGGAGGTAAATAAAAATACCTTAGTTTTGAAAATTGGTCGAGAAATAACTATTTTACAGCCAAAATGCTTTTTTGATGGGGCTTTTTCTGTGTAAATTCCTTGTTGCTGTCACAAATAACTTCAGTTAGACAGTATTTTGCTATAAAACTTTCAGAGTGTCTTAGTTTATATCAAAGACATTAAAACCATTTTTTAAAAAGTATTTTTCAAGTAGCAGAATTTTGCATTGAAAATGCCCTATCAAATAAGCTTTTTTATTTCTAAATCGATTTTGAAATTGTTTTGAAGGTATATTTGTTTTTCACAAAAAATGTCTGTTTCACTGATATACAACTTATTAAGTTTAATTTTGTTTGATAAGGCCAAAAACCTTTGGCTGAAACAAGAAACAACCTGAACAATAGGTTGATGGCTCCTTAAGAACATCTTGCCAATTTAGACGCCGAATCGATATGCATATCTTAATATCATAGGTAAGCATCGTGTAAAGTTTCGAAACAATCGGTTGAAAATAATGCCTACGTACATGAACTGAACAACAAGAGTTAACACCCTTTAATGCCATTGTTTATATAATAACAGTCACACAAGTGTGTGCTCCACAAAGTGCTTACAACTACTAAGTATTGCTTTTTTAAACAGAAGACCATAGCAAAGATATGCTCAAAAGATTTAAAGGACAATAAGAAATCTCAAACATTTCTAAATATTAATGACGAATATGAAAGAAATTAATATGAATTTATAAAATCATGGTCAGCAGTTATTTTTGGCACAGTTTTTTTCTCAAAAGTTGAATCAACCACACGTCTATTAAAGGGACACATGGCAATTTTGAAGTCTTTTATATAATGAAGCATTAAAATTAGCGTCTCAATTTATTAATCCAGTATCTAGCATATATTTAAATACAATTTTAATTTTTCAACTTTTCTTCGCTATTCTACCATTGGTTTGAATATATTATTGGTGAAGTAAAATCAACAGCTAGTAATATGCAAACTGAGTATAGAAAAGACCACAATGCTTTATACTATTCTTATAATTAATATTAATGACAACCAATGCCATTTATGCAAAAAAAGTTTTTAAAAAATCAAGATTGCCATGTGACCCTTTAAACACAATTGAATTGAATTGAATTGGGTTTTTACAGCACACACACACATATTCATTTTCAAATTTGTGTCCCAGTCAGTAGACAGTTTATCTTATTAATATAGGGAAACACATGCAGCATGTTATGTTTTAAACCTCATGGGTATTGTTAGTTTTTCTACATAACTTTGCATATTTGGAAATCATATATATTTCTAAAGCTTGGTTATTTTGCACCAATAACATATGTAAGGAAAAGGTAAAATAACGGATCATAGTATAAAAATTGCAAAACTTCAAATTGCATTAGATATATATACCTTTTATTTAATTATAAACAAGCAGGTTTAAGTAAACACGATACCGGATTAATAAATCAAGGCGCTAATTTTAATGATTGATACATGCTTCAAGAAGGCCGTGAGTCCCTTTAAGAACTTACGCCTTTTATTTGTAAAGCTAGGTAAAATTGAATTGAATGTTGTTTAACGGCTCATCAACACGGTATAGGTTATTTAGAGCCGCCCCAGAGAGAGGGGAAGGCTGATGTTGCTTTGTATAGAGAGGGATTGTTTTCATAGCTTCATGAAGGGTAAAAGATAACTTCTCATTTCTTAAAACAAACATAACAGAATATACTGGTCAAATACAAATACACATTACGTGATCCGAGTTTTAACTTTTATGCCCTACCCAACACCTTCTCCAAGATGCAAAAACTGGGTTGGCTGGGGTATGAAATAAAACCTTAATTATGGCTTAAAAGTTTGCATATTGTAAAATTAAAACATTTAATAGGTAATCTTAAACAGGTTATCACATTTTTTCAGTAAAAAATGTTTTAAACGTGTTTGTCGATATATCCGTTATAAAATCCTGCTAATATAAGCTTTCCCATCTCTTAATGGAATTAATGTCTGTCGACATATCTGTTATACAATCCTGCTAATATAAGCTTTCCCATCTCTCAATGGAATTAAGGCAGGACCACCTAATGCACAGTGCATTCAATTAAACTCTTTGTCCATCATTGTTAAAGGGACAAACAGCAATCTTGATTTTTGTAA
Organism: Cyrtodaria siliqua; assembly: GCA_037043455.1. Lineage (NCBI taxonomy): Eukaryota > Metazoa > Mollusca > Bivalvia > Adapedonta > Hiatellidae > Cyrtodaria > Cyrtodaria siliqua. The sequence continues at coordinate 195,369 of JAWPHD010003165.1, forward strand.
AACACGTGATGTCCCGTTAATTTTTCTACATCAATTGAATTTGATAATAGTATAAAGCAAATTTTTTTTTTTACATATTATTAACTTTTGATTATATTGCATCTAATATATTAAAAACATTAGGTTTAAAGGGACACACGGCAATCTTGATTTTTTAAAAACTCACGGCGTCCCGTTAGTTTTTCGCTTCACTTGCAATTGTTTAATCATTAATAGTAATTGTTAGAATAGTTCAAAGCAAATTGTTTTTATATATTACTATCTTTCTATAATAGTGTATCAATAATATGTTTAAAAAATTGGTGAAATAGTGAAGAAAACTGAAATCTCAATTTTTGATTTAATCATATGCAAGCAGTTTTAAAGTCAAAATGACGCAGGATAACTAAACTGAGGAGCAAATTTTAATGTTTGAATAAAACTCAAGATTGCCATGTGTCCCTTTAAATGTCAAAATAATAAATCCAGACACTACTTTTAATGCTTGATAAACACTTCAAGAATTGATAACAAGATGCTTGATAAACACTTCAAGAATTGATAACAAGAGAATGAATAAATACTGATGCAGCTGGACAATCATTCATAATACCTTTGATACATGTTATTTCCACACAACAAAAACATATACAAAATATTGTCTACAATATTCAAAATAGTAATAAAAATAGTATTATAAGTATAATATATAAAAAATAAAACACTGGATACAAAAATGCTGGCATTTACGGTGACCCATACATCTGAAACAGGAGTCAGTATGTAGTACGGTGAACTGTCCTGAGTTTCAGCCAGGAATGCGATAGATTCATGGGTATCAGGCGAAAATCCGGAATTCCAACATGATTTATAACTGTTTTTATCGGAGCCTCAATTTCGATTAAATCAGTTATACAAAGGGTTGGAGTTTCCCTTAGTATCTTTATTGATTGTTTTCTTGAATACCACTGACATTTTGCGCATGACCTCGACAGGGCCCGACTTTTATCTGCTCCTCTGTTTAGATCACGGAAATCCTTATTTGATATGCAAGAAACAACTAGTACAGCTCTGTAAACTGTCCTGAGTTAATATCGCCAGGAATGTGAACAATAGAAAACAAAATTCCTGAGCATATAATGTGCAATGTCATACATGTGATATTTTTGAAGCCATAATCTGTGAGATTTAAAAAAAATAATAAGGGAGATTTGTCCCAAAATCTGTGAGATTCTATAAAAAATAAGGTATGAGTAAGGTTTTATCTAATATGTTCATACATTTAAGCTTTTTAAAGCTTTTGATGATAAAATAAAATTTGAAATGTACTTTTAACATCTTTTAAATTTGTTTTCATTTCAATTTTTCTTCAGTCTGATTTCTGAATCTCACAGATTTTCAACTTTTGAAGACATGAAATGTGTGAGTTTGGTCTCACAGAGCACATGTATGCAATGTTAATTACATGTATGCAATGTTAATTGTTGTATTAAGGAAATTGGTCGGCCATCTTAAAAAAAAAAAAGATCCAAAATTGATGGGGTAGGGTTATGATGAACATGTGAAATTTTAAACCAAATGCATATTTTAGGCATGAGCAATGTCAGCCATACATGACAGTAATCAACACTATTGATGTGAACATAATATCAGAAAGAATACTTCTATGGCAGAATGTGTGCCTTTTATATCCGAAAAGTTTGGTATAATTTTACAAAGTTGTTTCGTTTTTTACGTAAAATAAATTGGTACATAGAATAGTTCATTTATCCATCTAGGGCAGATGGGACATCATTTCTACATAAAATAAGCCATACTGTCATACACTATATGGGTGACATTGGTCATGCCTAAAATATGTATTTGTTTGTAAATTTTCACTCGACCTGATACCCAATCCTTTTGGATCTTTTTTATAAAGATGGCCGACCAATTGTCCTCAAGCCAATACAAGCAGCATGCTTTTGCATCAGCAACCAAACTTCACGAATGAAGTCTAATGATGGAGAAACATTTCATTTCAATGCTGGGACTTTTAGATTTTATCTCAATGCTGGCACTGTAGATATTATCCAATAAAACTGACCTCAATACTTTGTTTTAGCAACAACTAAAACAAAACAATAATTTAAGGATGCACCAAACATTTGACAGCAGACGTCTTACAAGGGCGAAGCTGCAATATATGTGGATTAAAGACGGAAAAGATTGTTCCGGAAAGCGCTAGATTGCACCATATTAAACCATTTGTCAAAACATTCTTGTTGGGGGGTGGAGGTGTGGGGAGGGGTCATGCCCCACAGACCTCCCTAGATAGGTTCACATCTTCGGCGCTCAATTATTATTTCCGTGCGTATAATTTATAAAAGCCTGGTTAAGCCCTTGTCTTATGTTTCAAAAACACTCTAAAATACTAAACTCTAGACTAGTTCACACAGGGGCATTATGGTCGGTTTATAACATGTATAAAGGGGAGCTAAGTCATACTTCCGGCTTTTGCAGTTATGATTTTATAAAAGGTCTAAAATTTACAAAACCACAAGTAAAAGAAATAATAACATGTCAAGAAAAGTCATTTAACTCATGTATCCAGAATAAAACATTGTTTATGATCATGTCATTTATTGTACAAGTAATTTTAGTCCCATTCAGCTTTCCTTGTTAAAAATGAACATATGATATTTTGACAAATCATTTTTGTTACCGAAAAAATAATATTTCCATCATAAATGCAAAGACATAGTTGTAACATGTCTGCCAACTTTTAAAACTGCTAATCAGGGACCTAGTGCGGAAACCCAGCAAGAACAAACCTGACAGAAATTTGGGACGTAAAGAAAATTAAAAATCATAGAGATTTTGCCGTTAAAAATAGTAAACACTTCCGCAGACCCGCCTCCTTAAATAAAAAAAGAGACCCAAAAGGGCATGTGGATGCTCTAATTGCTAACATGGCTCTTATAACAATTAAGGAAGTGACAAATACTTTCTGTCAATCTGATGCAAAATAACATTACGTGGTCAGAGTATTAACTTTCATACCCCAAACAACCCCTTCTCCAAGATGCAAAAACAGGGTTGACTGGGGTATAAAATCAAATCTTAATTTTGGCTTAAAAAGTTTGCATATTGTAAAAAGGTAATTTTAAACAGGTTATCACATTTTTTTCAGTAAAAACCTTTTTAAATGTGTTTTATTGACGAAATAAACTTACTTACTCCCTGATTTAATTGAATTAAGTTGGGACCACGTAATGACTAGTATCATCTGAAAAGCAGTAACAGAGAAGAATATCTGTTTGTCTATTTCCTAATTATGAGTAAAAACAATAATGTACAATAAATCTCAAAATAGAGAGGAGTACCAGCACTTTAAAAAACAAGTAAAACTGTCAACAAGATGCATTTATCACATATAAAACAATAAATATTTGTAAGACAATGAACTGACAATGCATTCCTGATTGTTTCTGTTTCATTCCTTTTTTTAAAGAAACTAACCCGCCAAATAATGGCAACCACCAAATAACGGCAAAAGTACACTATAAAACCGTTTATCAAAATTCTATCCAGGTTTTCAGTTCATATAATAAATGTATCTGCCAATTAAAAGTATAGTATTTTTCACAGGTTCTTTAAAAACCTGTGATTGAATATGTGTAAAATAAATTATGAATTGTAACTCTTAATTCGACGCTCCAGTTTTGGTGTTTGATAATAATAATTTAATAAGTTATATACATATATACCTCACAGTCAGTTATATACATATATACCTCACAGTCAGTAGGCTTGGAAACGGTGTACTAATGTTGTAATATTTGGTGGTTGTTGGCGGGATAGCCACTTTAAAAAGACAATACCAAGAAACATTCAACTGCATTAAACTATTTCTTTTTCACCAATTCATAAATATTAATTCCCAACCTTCAATACAAAGTACACCCAAATTTAGCTGCATGAAACATACTATAATAAATTTCATTTAAAAACAAGAGGCCAAAGAGGGCCTGTATTGCTCTACTGGTTAAAGGCAGTATGGTGCCCAAAATAAATTATGAGTTGGTAACTCTTAATTCGATGCTCCAGTTTTGGGGTTTGGCCTGGCTGGTTAAAGCCATTTATATTGTGTCTATAGAGTTGGATTTGCAAAATTTGTTAATAATATAATAAAATATATATATATATACACAGTCGAACCTCGATAGCTCGAAGTCAGCGGGACCATAGGGATATGTTCGAGCTATAGGTGGCTTTGAGGCATCGAGGTAACGGTAAAAACCAAAATATCTATCCGAATTTGTGTACCACCCGAAATAGTGTTACTTGTGTACGTGATGTACCGTTCTCGGTATGTTTTTTTATGTTCATGCATGTTTGTTTAAACCTCATAACGGATATATAAATTGTTACACTGAAATAACAAGAAAAACTGCAAGAATGTGTTTGTTTTATCATTTATTTAAAGAAATATCGCACTAATAGATTTTAACATACAAACTGGAAATCCGAATAATGAAAACAAGGTAAGACTGGTTTCGGTACATTATTTAATTAGAAAATCAACCGTGTTTAATTTATCGTAATTAACAGTAAACGAAGTTCACTAAACATAAATTTTATCTGTCTATTATCGCTTTTCAATCATAAATGTTCGCACCTTTAACAATCAACTTTATTTGTTTTCGCACTATGATCGAACTTGCTACAAACAAATACAAACGCGTCGATTACAATTAATATGGCAGACATCGCATGGCAACGGATCATCACCTTCGATTAAGCGAGGTTTAAATTCACACAAAAATGAATCTTCGGACCGTAAAATGTATTCGAGCGAGCCGGGGTATTCGAGAAATTATATTCGAATAATCGAGGTTATATTACATTGAATTATATAGGAGTTGTGTCGGGACCGGAAAATGTGTTCGAGTTACCGTTGGTATTCGAATCACCGGTGTTCGAGCTATCGAGGTTCGACTGTATATTATATATATATATATATATACCTCATAGTCAGTAGGCTTGGCTATAATAAATTTCATTTAAAAACAAGAGGCCCAATAGGGCCTGTATTGCTCTACTGGTTTAAGGCAGTATGGTGCCCAATAGGTTTTTGAATAACCCTTTTATCTCACTGATTAACAATTTCTGACAAGTTTGGTGATAAAGCAAAACGAAGCACTTTTTATTAAATCAAGGGCCACAATTCTGTGGTTTCTAATCAAATTTGGCTGATTACTGAACTTGTTCAAGCTTTCAACTTCAAGAGTTGAGCCAAAAAGGAAGGAGCTAGAGTGTTAAGAAAGCAAAATATTTCTAAATATAATTCAAGGGCCATATTTCTAGTCCGACATGGGTAGTGTTTGACTTGTCCACGCTTTCTTCAATGACCAATGTAACTTTATAAATATTAATAAACAAAACAAAATGGCAGTGGGTGGTAGTGGGATATTATGCAAGTCAAAATGGCATGGGTGACGCTATTACTTTTGTGTTACAAATCTGATCTAGCTGGTTTTCGAACTTGCCCAAGCTTTCATTAATATCAACAATCTGACCAAAGTTGATAAGGATCGGATGAAAGATCAATAAAACAAGGGTGCTACTAATTTGATCTAGCTGTTTTACAAACTTGTCCGAGGTTTCATTAATATGAAGACCCTGAGTTTGGTGAAGATGAAATGCAAAATAAAAGTGGTAGTGTGTTAATAATAATAAAACATTAACAGATGGACCAAAACAACTGACAATGCGCCATGCTATAAGCTTCCTTGGTCTTGAGCTCAAATTAATACATTCATCTATGATCCATTTATGGGATTGCATTTTAGTGTGTTTGTTATGAAATATATTTGGCATTTTGGGTTCATAACATTCATAAAATGCACTCAGCATTCATTTTGTGTTCAGCACTTATTTTCATGTGTTTCATTAGCATCTCTGTTCAAGTTACAAATGTATTCCATTTCCATTCCTGTTCACATTCCAAATTTATTTTGTTCTCATTCTCTTTGGGTTTTCTTCGCGTTCTGTTCAAGTATATCTGGTGTACATTTAAAAACACTTGCAACACGTAATTTTTTCACTGGAATACAAATAATATATTATTTTGTGACATGTTGCAGAGCAGTGCTCTGTGGTGTGAGTTTATTCTTAATGTTGTGTGGAGAATTTTTAGCTTTGATTTCCTTCTCAAAATTGTGTGAAGAATCATTAACTTTGAGTTCCTTCTCAAGGTTTTGTGGAGAATCTTCACCATTACCATGCCTCAATAAGTCTCCCTCTATAACTTTCTGGTATGATCCAATCTCACCAGAATCATGGGATGGTGAACTCATTCCATTTTCACTTACTGGTGCAGTACCTTCGTTTGATTTTTCGCAGTTACTTACAAGTTCAACATTCATATTTAGAGGTTCTTTACTTTCGACAAATGGAGAATTGGAATGAGCACTAGTTACAAGTTCTGGACATTTTTTTGTTGGACGAATGTTTATTTTTGCAACATTTCCAACTATTTCATCAGAGTTTGTGTTTGCAGGTGAAGAGTTTGTAAGAGGATTCTCAACAAGTTCTGGATTTCTATTTGACAGATTACTACAGCATTCTACCAGATGACTTGTTTCTTCATCAGAGTTTTCTATATCATCATCAGAGAAACTGATATCGACAATTCTATTGTACTCAGATTGTAGATATGTTTGTTTTCTTGTATCTGGCACTTCATCTGTAATGCTGGCAGCAAAATCTGGCATGTGGCAACCAGCATTCCCAGATACAACTTCCTGAGAAGTTAGTGTGTCAGTGCCATTACTTGTGTCTGTCTCATTTTGATGTATCACAGATTTTGGTAAAGAATTTTGAACTGTACAAGTGTTAATTTTGTCAGACACTTCTGAATTGCCTACTGAGGTGTTTTTTTCATCTTCATGATTTTGAGAACCTTGACTTTCTTCTAAAGCAGTCTGAGAAGTGACTGGATTAGTTAATGTATTTAGATCAGCAACAATGTTTTCTGATATCTCATCACCCTCTGTGTCTATCTCAATATCATCAACTGTTTCTTCCGGTTCACTTTCTGAACTATCATCTAACATTTGCAGAGATTCAGCCGGCGCCTGATATCCAACTAAACTGGATTCCGAATAAAAATTCAGGTCATCATTACTGTTTGAAATAACTTGTAATGTCTCTTGATCAGCATTATCCACAAGTATTTCACCCTCAGCTCCTGTACCAATTTCCAGAGGAGAGGACAGGTCAAAATTTTGAGGGCCTGCGAGTAACAGATCATGTAACTCATCAACAGATCCACATAATGAACCACCAGTTTCAGACAGAATGCCATTTAAACTATCAGTGTCAGCCTCATGTAAGTCAAATCCATGTAAATGTTTTTTCACTTCAGAGCGTGGCTTAATGGAATCCCCATCACATACCATATACGGGTATGCAAAGTCCTCGTTATACTTGTTTGCATTCTGACCTTTTTCTGAATTGTCAAACTCTCCTGTGCAATGCTTCGAGTCTGTTTTCCGCACTTCTTCTATCTGAAGAACAGTCTCACTTGGCTTAAAATTGCCAAACTCACCAATAAACTGTTCATCGTGACTATTTCTTAAATCATCTATTCTCTCACCATGCACGGTGTGTTGTAAATCAGTCATATCCATACTTTGCTCCTCAGCTGTGAGACTTGTTCCATATTCGTGATCACCTGCGTTTGATGTCATATTACTAGTAAACTCACTATTCAAGCCAGTATTGCATGAACTGTCTATAACAACATCCGATGCATGGCCGTAACCCCTCTCCATACCTGTATTGTACTCTCGATTTAGATCGATTTCAGAATCTTCCAGCCTATCAGTGCCTACAGCAGAATCACAGGAGTGTCTGTGATTGTTGACCTTTTCAACATGTTCGTTACTAGAGCTGCCTGTTGATAGAGACGCGGCACCACTATCCGTCTCGTTGTGGTAGGGCACAGTCTGGTTCTGGAAGTGGGCACCACTGTCCTTCTCATAAGGTGACAGTAGTAACTTTGTTTCAGAATTCTCATTTGCAGTTTCTCTCTGTAAGTTAAAAAGGTAATAGTGACTCCTGAGATTTCAATTTTAATTATTCTAATATTTCTTAAATTAATTTCATATACCGGTATACAATTATAAGAATGGCTTCTCTGGTGTATAACTTATTCAATTTTTTGTTTATACTAACTATAGCAACTTGACATATTATCATCTATGTGACCATATTCATTAATTATCTACCAGAAATGTACTATACTTAGTTAAATGACCGTCATGTGGATGCAACACCTGTATAGAGGCAAAACATAGCAGAAATAACAATTTTGCATGTCCTGTTCAGAATTTGTATATATTTATGTCTCCCCCCACGAAGTTGTCGCCCCTACTCCTCCAAAACCGCTTATTGGATTTCGCTGAAAATTTATATGAAGGATCAGTATAATGTCCAGTTGTGCATATCTTGTTTGTGTTTCGATTCAATGATTTTTTATGGAGTAATTGCCCTTTGATGTTTTCACTTTAAATTTGTTTATCGCCGCTACTCCTCCTTAACCGGTTGTTGGATTTTGCAGAAAATTTACAGGAAGCATCGATATAATGTCTAGTAAATTTGTGCATATCGCGTTTGTGTTCCGGTTCAAATATTTTTGACGTTTTCACAAATTTGTTGTCGCCGCTACTCTTCCTAAACTGCATGTTGCATTTTGCCGAAAATTAACAGGAAGCATCGGTATAATGTCTAGTTGTGCATATCTTGTTTGTGTTCCGGTTCGATGATTTTTGACGGAGTTATGTCCCTTTGATGTTTTCACTTAACAAGGTTGTGCCCTATATACTATTAAACTTATTTTAACTAGGTTGTGCAGTGGGCGGAGACATCTATTTTTCTCAAAAAAAATCTCTAGTTATCTATATTTTGGTCATATATTGAACATAAGGAGTGTTCATGATGCCTGCCCACTCCATGAACTAATTTAAATATGAATTAAATGAAAAATAACAAAATATTTCAATAAACATGTAAGAACATATATCGACAGAGTGCTGAAAAGACACGTCTTTTTGTCTATAGTTTACATTTTCAATGTTTTCTGGACTTGAACTGCGTAGTGCACATCACCGAGATTGACATATAAGCATTTCCAAGTCCAAAATTGATCTTTGCAATATATAAGGTACTGGTTTGCTAGTAATAGCCGACAGAAAATAGTATTTAATGTACTGTTTATTGTTATTTGATATTATTCAAACAAAAACAATTTACAGAGTAAAGTTAAGTTCACTTCATTGTTAAAAATGACAACATCCGATTACAAGCTCGCGCAAAAGGGTAACCAATAACTGTTGATTGACAGTGGTACAGAAGTAGTAACCGAATTGATAAAAAAAAGATACATTTATGGTCATTATCCCTACTAGACGCCCCATTCCGTAAGAAAAACAACTCATCCCATTTTTTACCTAAATATATTAACAAGAGTTGTCTCCATTACGTAAATTGAAAATGTCCGCTACTGCAGTATAATCAGATTTGATGGATCGATATTTTACTGCAGTACTGTATTTTTCCAATATCATTTATGCCTAGATGTTATATAAACAGGGTTATATATATAAATTAGAGTTTTTATTTATAATATCTGCTTCTGTTGTCATGGGGAAACAGTGTTTAAATATTCTACAGCAATTAAAAACACATAACTGCATATGCGTGGTTAGCGCGCGAATTCCCCACGTGCGGAGAAATGAGTACTGGGAAGAAAATCATTTAAATTTCGGTACATATTTACTTTTTCGTATATGACAATTCTTCTGATGATGAAAAATGTATCATTTTATTAAATTAAATTGATATTTTCTATTGAAGAGCTACAAACATCGTTTGTTTACGGAAATTCGGATACTACTGCTGTTCAGATACTACTTGCATACCAGTAAGGTTATGCACACCTTTTGATACAAAGTTGGTGATAGGATCAAATGGACAACTATTTGCAGGCTCTTCAATCCAACACTGAACTTATTTATCACTCCAGATGGGAATACAAATAAATGAGCACATTCTATGAGAACATGAGACTGTAACTAAACTTTGTTTGGCCATTCAAAGTAAATAGAAAAGATCTTCCTAAGTATCTTACACAATTTTACTGTTAAAAGTGTGAAAGCTTGTTAAATAGAATTAAGTATCATTTAATCATTTGTCAATTAAACTCTTAATCCATTTCTGGTAACACAGTGAAACATAAGACTGTGTTTCCCTGGCTAATTGAATTGAATTGAATTGGGGTTTTAAGGCGCACCAACACATGAAAAGGTTATATGGCGCCTAGCAGGCATGAACATGCCAGGCTCATCTTCCATGTACATCGAGATAAAATATGGACAATGGGCCTAGAACCTTCTCACCCTGAACTGCAGAGTTGCTGCAAATTCTACCGTAGAAACTCCATTTACGCTGGAGCAACGTTATTGTTTTTCTGCCACTGCTCTTTTGATGCGAGCGAGATGGCACCTGAAACAATGCAGGGATCATGATGAAGACCTATAATGAACATGAACAAAAAATGATAAAATGAACATGAATTTGGGGGGATTCTACCCCTCTGCCTACCCCTCCAAAGGGATCTGCAGTGGCCCTATTTTTTGCCCCGTGACCAAACGGGGCCCCCGGCAACCACACGGGGCTTTTCCCTGGCTAAAAAAAAAAAAAAGACATTTTGAGACTGCAACAAAAAGTCCTTGAGGTGTTTATTAAGTGGCCACTGATACCAACGTCCAGTCACAAAAATAGCAGGAAGGGCCTCAAGGTATCGCATGAACTGAACATCGATGCAGCTAAACCGTTGGATGGTTTTGACCCACATGAGAAGCGCAATATTCTTCAAGGAGTTTTTATTTTCTAGTTGAAAAACAGTATAAAGATAGTGCAGTGCCAAACTCAGATAATTTTCAGAGCACTTCCTTGTTCCTCACTCACTGCTAAATATTGTAAAAGTTCACTGTCATTTCCAGGACAATCGGAAGATGCCACAGATCTTGGTTGATTCCCATGTGCATTTGAATGAGTTGTTTCCACAGGGTTACATTTGATGCTTCCTTGTTTATTCCTAAATCCATAGGTATAACAACTGCTGGATCCACAAAGGTATCAGAATTTATGTTCTACCGTATGTTCAGCCTAGGTTGAGACTTGACTTTGGTGTCAATGGTCGCTTGAATACACCTCCTGGACTTTTTGCTGGTGAGTCATAAAATGTTTTTTTTTGAGGGGCTATATTATTTAGCCAGAGAAACACCTTTGTCTTATGTTTCACCATGTTAACGAAAATAGACTAAATACTTTGACAAATGATTGAATAAAGATTATTTAACAAACACAATAAAATTGTGTAATAATTGTGTAATAAAATAATTAAGAAGAAAATATTTACTTTAATTATTTATAAAACACACTTTGCAATAACAAACAATGTGTGAATGAGCTCATTTATTCGTATTCCTGTCTGCAATGCAAAATCTGATTGAACAGCATGCAAAACGTTGCCCATTTGCAGATTCAATCACCATATATATATATATATAGAAAAAGTGTGTAACATTTCCTTACTCAAAGTTTGCTTACCACCAAACAGTTTTCGTCTTTTACACAGATACTGTGCAAAACTGTACTTTGTAGGGTGACATGTAAAAATGCACATGAGCATTGTTTTCTAATTGTTTGACAATAAAATAATGAATTTCACGTAAACTAGTTGTAAAACAAAATTAATTGTTCAATTTTTGCTGTTGATAAAACCAGTCACTTAAAATGTTGAATTAAAATCTTGGTGCATAGCAAACTTTGAGTAGTGTATATTGTCAAGTCCATCTTTGGCCTTGAACACTTCTATATCAATGTCGGTAACATGCACTATGTATTTCGAAGGTTTTTCAATTCCCCGGCCAGCTCTTTCTTTGCTTCATATAAAAAATTATGGATATAGTGAACTCGGATATGGTGAATTCTCGGTTATAGCGAAGCAATTTTGCATTCCGCATTCAAATAAACCTGCATAAATTACCATTTTTTAGAGCGAATCGGCCATTTTGTTTAAGTTTTGTGCAAGTTTTCACGACTTTGTCAAATGTTACTTTTCATTTAAATACACATTTAAATTATTTCATGTAGGTGGCGCGGTGTCCTGGATACTCCGTATGAGTAATGATTTAGTTGATATTTTTTATCTGACTAAAACTAGATAAATTCTGGACAATACCGGCAATATTGTGGTTATCTCTGCCATGTTTGCCCCTATACAGGCATTGCCACATAAAAGTAGTTTTGAACGATCAATGAGGAAAAGTAGCTCCGATTCTGTGTATTACTTACCTGTTCAACTGAACCCATAACCAATGGTTGTATTTCAATATCAGTTATCGGTATCACATCTATATCACCTTGTCTCTTGAATTCTTTTATTCTCTTTAGTATCCTCCTGTAATTAGTTAATTTAGGCAATATAAAACAAGAGGTCAATGACATTGAAGCTCGACTGATTGATTTTGATTTCAGGAAGTAGTCGCTACAGACTTTTTTTGAAAAATTATTTTTAGCTGTGGCTGCCATCTTGCAGTTCCGGCCGACCTGAAATTTTGCTAGGATCAATTAGACATCAAGAGCAACATTCCTGTGAAGTTTCATGAAAATCCGTCAAGTAGTTTCATAGGAATAGTCGCTACAAGTTTTCATTATATAACTCTATGTAAACAAAGGTGGCCGCTGACAGCCATGTTTAACGTCGAATCAAAATAATGTTTGACTCTGATAACCATCATGTCATGTTGATCATTTTACAAAAAGTCCCATATCAATATCACTTATAGTTTTCAAGACGTAGTCGCTACAAACTTCTTTTTAAAAAAATCTAATTTTAGCTGTGGCGGCCATCTTGAATTTCTGGCCGATCTGAAATTTTGCTAGGATCAATTAAACATTAAAAGCAACATTCCTGTAAAGTTTCATGAAAATCTGCCAAGTAGTTTCAAAGGATTAGTCGCTACAAGTTTTTACTATATAACTCTATGTAAACAAAGATGGCTGTTGGCAGCCATGTTTAACGTTGAATCAAAACAATTTTTGACAAGGACCAACATCATGTCATGCTGATCATTTTACAAAAAGTCCAAAATCAATATCACTTATAGTTTTCAAGTAGTAGTCGCTACAAACTTGTATTTTGAAAATCTATTTTTAGCCATGGCAGTCATCTTGAATTTCCGGGCGACCTGAAATTTTGCTAGGATCAATTAGACATCAAGAGCAACATTCCTGTGAAGTTTCATGAAAATCCGTCAAGTAGTTTCAGAGGAGTAGTCGCTACAAGTTTTCATTATATAACTCTATGTAAACAAAGATGGCCACTGGCAGCCATGTTTAACGTCGAATCAAAATAATGTTTGACTCTTATAACCATCATGTCATGCTGATCATTTTACAAAAAGTCCCATATCAATATCACTTATAGTTTTCAAGACGTAGACACTACAAACTTCTTTTTTAAAAATCTATTTTTAGCTGTGGCGGCCATCTTGAATTTCTGGCCGATCTGAAATTTTGCTAGGATCAATTAGACATTAAGAGTAATATTCCTGTAAAGTTTCGTGAAAATCTGTCAAGTAGTTTCAAAGGAGTAGTCGCTACAAGTTTTTACTATATATGTAAACAAAGATGGCCTCTGGCAGCCATTTTTAACATTGAATCAAAACGATTTTTGACAAGGACCAACATCATGTCATGTTGATCATTTTAGAAAAAGTCCCATATCAATATCACTTATAGTTTTCAAGAAGTAGTCGCTACAAACTTGTATTTTGAAAAATTATTTTTAGCCGTGGCGGCCATCTTGAATTTCCGGCCGACCTGAAATTTTGCTAGGATCAATTAGACATCAAGAGCAACATTCCTGTGAAGTTTCATGAAAATCCGTCAAGTAGTTTCAGAGGAGTAGTTGCTACAAGTTTTCATTATATAACTCTATGTAAACAAAGATGGCCGCTGGCAGCCATGTTTAACGTTGAATCAAAACGATTTTCGACAAGGACCAACATCATGTCATGCTGATTATTTTAGAAAAAGTCCCATATCAATATCACTTATAGTTTTCATGAAGAAGTCGCTACAAACTTGTTTTTTAAAAACCTATTTTTAGATCTGGCGGCCATCTTGGATTTCTCATCAACATGAATTTTTGCTAGGATCAACTAGACTTCATGGGCAACATTTCTGTAAAGTTTCATGAAAATCCATTCAGTAGTTTCAGAGGAGAAGTCGCTACAAAAAAAAGTTTACAGACAGACGGACAGGCAGACGGACAGACGGACGACGGACGCCGCACCACGGCATAAGCTCTGCTGATCTCTGATCAGTAGAGCTAAAAATGACAGTTATGTATAAGCTTCTGTTGTTAATACATACATTTTAAATATTTTAATGTCTATATGAGTGCATGTCTATATGAGTGCATGTTTATATTAGTGCATGTCTATATGAGTGCATGTCTGAGTGCATGTCTATATGCATCCATGTTTATGCATGCTTTTTTATATGAGTACATGTCTATATGTGTGCATATCTATATGAATGTATGTCTATATGAATGAATGTCTATATGAGTGTACGTCTATATGCATGCATGTCTATATGAATGCAAGTATATATGAGTACATGTCTATATGTGTGCATGTCTATATGAGTATATGTCTATAAGCCTGCATGTCTATATGAGCACATGTTTATGAGTGCATGTCTATATGAGTGTATGTCTATATGAGTGCATGTATATATGAGTAGAAGTTTACATGAGTGCATGTCTATATGAGTGTAAGTCTATATGTGTACATGTCTATATGAGTGCATGTCTATATGAGTGCATGTCTATATGAAGGCATGTCTATATGAGTGCATGTCTGTATGAGTACATGTCTATATGAATGCATGTCTATATGAGTGAATGTCTATATGAGCACATGTCTATATGAGTGCATGTCTATACGGGTGCATGTCTATATGAGTGCATATATATTATATATATATATATATATATATATATATATGAGTGCATGTCCATATGCATGCATGTCTATATGGGTGTATGTCTATATGAGTGCAGGTCTATAATAGTTCATGTCTAATGAGTTCATGTCTATAGGAGTCCATGTTTATATGAGCGCATGTCTATATGAGTGCATGTATATATGTGTGCATGTATATATGAGTGCATGTCTATATGAATGCATGTCTATGTGAATGCATGTATAAATGAGTGCATGTCTATATGAGTGCATGTCTATTTGAGTGCATGTCTATATGAGTGCATGTCTAAGTGAATGATAAAAAATTCTCATACAAAGCAAACACATAATCACATATTTTTAACTAACTCTAAAATTAAAGGCATTGATGATTAATTTTAGTGGGCACATGTACATTATTTTATGACGTGAACACCTGGATAGGGTTTGGATAAATAATTGTGTAGTGTAATTTTGCCGTTATTTGGTGTGTTAATGCCTTTAAAACATCTTGGATAAGTTCACAATGTTAACAGATATATTTAGTAGAGTTACATCCATTTAATTTTTATCGGTGACTTTTGGTTCAAATGAATCTATTTGTGTGCTAAAAAGATATTTCATGAACAAAATGCACAGTGCATCCTTAAAATCACAATGAATATTTTCAGGCATTTTCATGATTTTATTATGACAGCCCTACATCCCCAACACAATTTTAATCTAAAATATAATTTGTATCTGACAATACGGCCATTAAGTTTTATATGTTCGGTCTTCTATTAATATGATAAACTCGGGCAAATCACCTGTGCCAATCTAAAGAGAGGTAAAAAAAATAATTAAATCCATTAATTTAAAAGGGTTACATGGCAATCTTCATTTGTTTAAAACTCGAGGCGTCCTGATAGCTTTTCTACATAGTTTGCATATGTGCAACCATTAATTTTTAAAAAAGTCCAAAGCAAAATATTTTTTTACATTTTTACATATAGCTACTGATTATATTGCACCAATTAAAGAATTTGATCGAAAAAAATGAAGAAAATTCAAAATTTTATTTAATGATATGCAAGCAGTTTTTAAGTCAAACTGATTCAGGACTATTGAATTGAGGTGCTAATTTTAACGCTTGATATAAAACTCAAGATTGCCATGTGCCCCTTTAAATTGTCAGGCATGAAACTGAACAAAGACACCTTACCCACGACAACCAAGGATGAAAATAGCTACAAATGCCACCGCAGCCACTACACACATCAGGACTATGGCCCACACAGGAAGGCTCTCTGAAAAATAACAAAGTGAACATACTTAAACAACGAAAAATTGCCCAAATGAGCTAGGTCCTCTGAAAAATAACAAAGGTAGCATAATTAAAGTAGCTATCCTGCCAACAACAGCCAAATTTGACAACATATGTACGAGACGAGGTATGTATATAACTTGCATATTTTGAGAATTCAAACTCTATAGATAAATATAAACGGCTTTAACCAGCCAGACCACCCGAAACTGGAGTGTCAAATTAAGAGTTACCAGCTAATAATTCATTTTACGCATATTTAATCATGAGTTTTTTAAAAACCCACGAATAAAAGCTACACTTTTAATTGGCACATTAACATTATTATATGAAGTGAACATCTGGATAAAGTTTTGATAAACTGTTTTGTAGTGTAAAATTGTGCCGTTATTTGGCAGGTTAGTTTCTTTAAACAACCAACAATTGCCCAAATGAGCTAGGTCCGTTGAAAAATAACAAAGTGTGCATATTTAAACAACCAAAAATTGCCCAATTCAGCTAGGTACTCTAAAAAATAACAAAGTGAACATAATTAAACAAGCAAAATGTGCTCCAATGAGCTTGGACCTCTAAATAACAAAGTGAACAAATTAAACAATTGCCCAAATGAGCTAGGTCCTCTGAAAAATAACAAAATGTGCATAATTAAACAACCAAAAAGTGCTCAAATGAGCTAGGTCCTCAGAAAGATAGCGAAGTCAGCATAATTAAACAACCAAAATGTGCTCGAATGAGCAAAGTCCACTGAACAACAACAAAGTACGATAATTAAACAACCAACAATTGCCTGATATAAAGCTTCCAGATAATACAGACACTCTAAATGACTAATACATAGTTTAAGTTGTCATGAAACTGTTAAAAGAATCAAAAATCTAAATAAAGATGACGCGCATGGAATGACAATCAACAACCAACAGTCCTTTAAAGTGTTTCCAATGATTTAGACAGGAAGGATGTATGTGGGACAAATACAATTCAATTTGTTGAACAAAATATTGTGACTTCAAGGTGATGAAAATGAAATAGCTTTAAGCTGCATTAGCTGTGACGTTTAGCTTATAAAACACAAAATAATTACGTTGATAAGAATGTTGACAAACATTACACAAATACCATTGCTGACTATTAACCAAACAGATGTTTTGTCGGAATTCAATAGCGGTACAAAAAACACTCCCGAGCCACTCTAAAATTACACTTGCGGGTAAGACGAATGCATTCTCGACTGAAATTTTGTAGCCATAAAAGAACAGTTCTAATGCACATGCACCTATCAATGTTTTACCCCATTGGAGAGGAGGCATGGAACTAGACAACATTGTTGACACTGGGGTAGGGAATTAGAACCCGGTACCAACATGGGGATATTTGATGTGGATATAATAGCTTCTACACTGGGGATTAGACATAAATTGTGCTCCTAGGGACAGGAGTTAGATGATCAATTTGTACATTTGTCTAATTCCCCTGAATGTGCCGCTGCCTCTCTGGTGGGGGAAACATTGATAGGTGCAAGTAATATAACCCGCAAATTTCCAGCGTATGTAAAATGTGCATATCCTCATTGTATGATTGAACTATGTTATGTCTGTGTATTATATTGGGGAAGTCCTCAGCAGTTACCTTTTTCAGGAATTTTGTATGAAAGTGCTTGGCCGAATGTTGGTGATTCTTCATCTTGACCTGCACCTGCTATCCATATACAGTAGTGGGTACCAGCCTCAAGGTCATTTACTGTATGGCTGGTCTCCAGCCGAGATACATTAACTGAAGTGTTCTGCTGAGCACCTGTTTTGAATATAAAATATCATTACATAAGGAAGAGAATCTGTCAATAAATAGGGGTTAATCTTGTGGAAAATAATGTAAATGAGACAAATGATTTTAATATTATTTACGTCATTTTTAGCACATGTTAGGCCATATATGTGGTAGAGGACCCCATAGACTGAACCAGTACAGTATACCTCCCGTCTTCCATAACAATCGACACTTTCTCAGTTGATGATCTATCTCCCTGTGGGTTTTGAACCCGCAGTGGTGAGGCGAGAAAGTTTCTGACACATTGTCTTTACTATCCCAACCATGGAAACGCTCAAATGCGGAACCAACACATTGAAAGGTATGAAATGAAACAAAGTTAAATTATACAGTAAGCCCCAACACTAATGCGAATAAGCAAACGAATAAACAAAAAGGCAGTAGGGTATAGTGATCGCGAGTTTTGTAAAGAATGACATAGGTTTACAATGTAAAATGATAATTCAGTCTGGATAGTGGTAATGTTTTAAATCAGGGTTTGAACAGACTCAGTAAAACCGAGTCTGCTGCTTTATTCTCTTAATTGTGTTTGTTGCTCCCAAAGGATCACATTTATCAGTATTTATTAAATTCATACTAGCGTTCGTTTAGTGCAGTGTGGCGGCTGTAAAAAGTCTCCCCGTGCTACGAATCACTAGTGTTATTTTTACTGGTCCTTTGGGACCAAGGAGCCCAATATAGGTGGCTTTGAAGTAGAATACCGCTTAAGCCGGTGCTAGGGGGCGTGAGAGGTGTTGCTTCTTTCATTACTTCTCATGAACAGACTCAATAAAACCGAGTCTGCTGCTTTATTCTCTTAATTTTGTTTGTTGCTCCTAAAGGATCACCTTCATCAGTATTTTTTGTATACCTCTTTACAATCATACTGGAAACCAGCAATATGGTATATCAAGTTTATGCCGTGTTTAAGTGGTTACTACATATGAACTGGTTCCCTGTTGTTATTTTGTGCAACTCATGATCATGCACATTTGTAGTGAAGTAAAAAAGGTATCAAATATGGCAAAATCGCTCAACTTGCAGCCAATTTAGCCATAATTTGGCGGTTGCTTGGTTGAAGCATTTTTAGCCAGATTTTGGCTTTTACTTGGGTGCAGATGCATTGGCAACCAATTGTGGCCTCATTGTGACTGTTGTTGCTAAGGAACAGTTTCTTTGTTGCAAGCAAGAAATTATTTGAATGTCAATACTTACAAGTACAAGTTTCCTCTTCAGTCGAGATACAGTATTTGAGCAGGTGATAAGCAATACTTACAAGTACAAGCTTCCTCACCTGTCGAGATACAGTATTTGAGCAGGTGATAAGCATTACTTACAAGTACAAGTTTCCTTTTCAGTCGAGATACAGTATTTGAGCTGGTGATAAGCAATACTTACAAGTACAAGTCCTCGCAAGTGGAGATACAGTGTTTGAGCAGGTGATAAGCAATACTTACAAGTACAAGTTTCCTCTTCAGTCGAGATACAGTATTTGAGCAGGTGATAAGCAATACTTACAAGTACAAGTTTCCTCTTCAGTCGAGATACAGTATTTGAGCAGGTGATAAGCAATACTTACAAGTACAAGCTTCCTCGCCAGTCGAGATACAGTATTTGAGCTGGTGATAAGCAATACTTACAAGTACAAGCTTCCTTGCCAGTGGAGATACAGTATTTGAGCAGGTGATAATCAATACTTACAAGTACAAGCTTCCTAGCCAGTGGAGATACAGTATTTGAGCAGGTGATAAGCAATACTTACAAGTACAAGTTTCCTCTTCAGTCGAGATACAGTATTTGAGCAGGTGATCAGCAATACTTACAAGTACAAGTTTCCTTGCCAGTGGAGATACAGTATTTGAGCAGGTGATAAGCAATACTTACAAGTACAATTTTTCTCGCCGGTCGAGATACAGTATTTGAACAGGTGATAATCAATACTTACAAGTACAAGTTTCCTCTTCAGTCGAGATACAGTATTTGAGCAGGTGATAAGCAATACTTACAAGTACAAGTTTCCTCTTCAGTCGAGATACAGTATTTGAGCAGGTGATAATCAATACTTACAAGTACAAGTTTCCTCTTCAGTCGAGATACAGTATTTGAGCAGGTGATAAGCAATACTTACAGTCGAGATACAGTATTTGAGCAGGTGATAATCAATACTTACAAGTACAAGTTTCCTCTTCAGTCGAGATACAGTATTTGAGCAGGTGATAATCAATACTTACAAGTACAAGTTTCCTCTTCAGTCGAGATACAGTATTTGAGCTGGTGATAAGCAATATTTACAAGTACAAGCTTCCTCGCCAGTGGAGATACAGTATTTGAGCTGGTGATAAGTAAGTATGCTGGTGATAAGCAATACTTACAAGTACAAGCTTCCTCGCCAGTGGAGATACAGTATTTGAGCAAAGTGATAAGCAATACTTACAAGTACAAGCTTCCTCGCCAGTGGAGATACAGTATTTGAGCAAAGTGATAAGCAATACTTACAAGTACAAGCTTCCTCGCCAGTGGAGATACAGTATTTGAGCTGGTGATAAGCAGTACTTACAAGTACAAGTTTTCTCGCCGGTCGAGATACAGTATTTGAGCAGGGGATAATCAATACTTACAAGTACAAGTTTCCTCTTCAGTCGAGATACAGTATTTGAGCTGGTGATAAGCAATACTTACAAGTACAAGCTTCCTCTTCAGTCGAGATACAGTATTTGAGCAGGTGATAAGCAATACTTACAAGTACAAGTTTCCTCTTCAGTCGAGATACAGTATTTGAGCTGGTGATAAGCAATACTTACAAGTACAAGTTTCCTCTTCAATCGAGATACAGTATTTGAGCTGGTGATGAGCAATATTTACAAGTACAAGCTTCCTCGCCAGTGGAGATACAGTATTTGAGCAGGTGATAATCAATACTTACAAGTACAAGTTTCCTCTTCAATCGAGATACAGTATTTGAGCTGGTGATGAGCAATATTTACAAGTACAAGCTTCCTCGCCAGTGGAGATACAGTATTTGAGCAGGTGATAATCAATACTTACAAGTACAAGTTTCCTCGCCTGTCGAGATACAGTATTTGAGCAAAGTGATAAGCAATACTTACAAGTACAAGCTTCCTCGAAAGTAGAGATACAGTATTTGAGCAAAGTGATAAGCAATACTTACAAGTACAAGCTTCCTCGCCAGTGGAGATACAGTATTTGAGCAGGTGATAATCAATACTTACAAGTACAAGTTTCCTCTTCAGTCGAGATACAGTATTTGAGCTGGTGATAAGCAATACTTACAAGTACAAGTTTTCTCGCCGGTCGAGATACAGTATTTGAGCAGGTGATAAGCAATACTTACAAGTACAAGCTTCCTTGCCAGTCGAGATACAGTATTTGAGCAGGTGATAATCAATACTTACAAGTACAAGCTTCCTCGCCAGTGGAGATACAGTATTTGAGCAGGTGATAATCAATACTTACAAGTACAAGTTTCCTCTTCAATCGAGATACAGTATTTGAGCTGGTGATGAGCAATATTTACAAGTACAAGCTTCCTCGCCAGTGGAGATACAGTATTTGAGCAGGTGATAATCAATACTTACAAGTACAAGTTTCCTCTTCAATCGAGATACAGTATTTGAGCAGGTGATAATCAATACTTACAAGTACAAGTTTCCTCGCCTGTCGAGATACAGTATTTGAGCAAAGTGATAAGCAATACTTACAAGTACAAGCTTCCTCGAAAGTGGAGATACAGTATTTGAGCAAAGTGATAAGCAATACTTACAAGTACAAGCTTCCTCGCCAGTGGAGATACAGTATTTGAGCAGGGGATAATCAATACTTACAAGTACAAGTTTCCTCGCCTGTCGAGATACAGTATTTGAGCAAAGTGATAAGCAATACTTACAAGTACAAGCTTCCTCGCCAGTGGAGATACAGTATTTGAGCAGGTGATAATCAATACTTACAAGTACAAGTTTCCTCGCCTGTCGAGATACAGTATTTGAGCAGGTGATTGGCAATGAAGGTCCCCTTGTTACAGTCATATTGGTCCCAACCCACCTTAAACCCATTGGATGGCTGATCCGGGGACATGTGGACATTTTTTAGGGGTTCCTGTGTAACTGAAAGAGATCACATCAATACAAATTAATACAAGAATACACATTTAGAAAGAATCAGAAATCAAAAAGAGACAGGCATTAGCTTATTTTACCAAATAACATTTTTACATGAAGATCACAGCTAAAGGTATACCTCAATATACCCATTAAAAGTCAAATAATTATGAAAAGAATGACATTTTTGTTCATTTTCAGCAGTTTTCGATCAGTTTTTGGTCTTAGAAATACAGAGCGCACCCTCAAGCACAGCTGATTTTTTTGTTGAAACAGGTACTTGATAGGGAAGCATCATTAGCCAAAGAACTGTGTGTGCTCAGAGGTGCGCTCTATATTTTTAGGATCAAAATCTTGCCCAGAAAGGTCCAAAATCTACAAAATATAACAAAATTACCAAAAATGCCGTTTTTTGAGACCCTATTAAATCTTCTAGATAAATAAAAATAAAAATATATTTTGAAGATAGAATATGATCAATTTACATCAATATGCACAACGGAGTATATGTAAATATTATTTTGTTGCATTTTGAATATATTGGGGGCCAAAATACCCCCTTATCATACCTTGTCCTTTCACAATAAAGTTGTTATACCATATTTTACCATATTGTTGTGTTTGCAATATAATGCTAATGTTTCTAGTGAATACAAAGACCAGCCAACACAAACTTAAACAATATCTATTGCTAAATAAGCCTCAAATAATTTTTGAGTTTGAATTCATAGTTCACTTTGCTTTAAAATTTAAAATAGTGATAAGGTAGATGACATTTATAACATTTACAAATAAACCTGCTTATCAAAGTATAAATATTAAGTAAAATATGCGTATTTGGTGCTGCAAATACCTGCAAATACCTGAAACTATTTATTAAAGAAGTCATGGTTACCTTTTCCAACCTCATATGTGCACTGGGCCCATCGTATGCCAGTGCTTGTTACATGATCCTTGTTACCACGGAGATGACCTTTAGTAATCAATCCGTACAGGTACCTATCATGGCACTGTTCAAATTTCAGTTTCACAGATATCTCCTCAGGTTGAAGATCTCTCCATTGTATCTGCTCCTGTGTTATAAAGTTATAAAATATGTATATATATATATATTTATCACATACTTGCTAACAAATATAAACATTTTGCATATACAATAGTACTGGGTTCCACTAGGGTCCTAGAGCTAATACATTTTTATGTCATAAATGGAGAATTATCTTTTTAGGAGCTGGCCCTTTAACTTTTTAGAAGCTGGTACCTTTTTAAAAATAATTGTTTTAAGTAACAGTATTAAAGCGTTCAAAAACATAGAAAAATACCGGTACAAGAAAAAATGTTTACTGGGCTGGCCCCTTCCTTTTATCTTTTTTTTAGTAACTCTTTGAAGTTTCTAAATGCATAAAAGCCCTTTTTAGTTTCATTTTTGTAAGTAAAAGTCTTAAAAAAGAAAATGCATAACAAGAGGCCCAAGAGGGCCTGTGGATGCTCTACTGGCTAACATGGCTCTTATAATATCAATGAAGCGAGTGACTGCTATTTATATTTTCTTAAAAGTTTTGAGCAAAAAACAGCTTTTTAACTAAATCAAAGGCCACAACTAAAGAATCTGGTAAAGTTTGGTAATGATCAGATGAAAAATGAAGGCCCTACAGTATTAACGAGGCAAAATATAGCATTTTTAACTAAATCAAGAGCCATAACTCCTCTGTGACTGGTTTTCGAACTTGTCCGAGCTTTCATTGATATTAACAATCTGTGCAAGTTTGGTAAAGATCAAATAATAAATGAAGGTCCTAGAGTGTTCACAAGGCTTAATATGGCATTTTCCAGCAAAACAAGGGCCATAACTCCGTTGAAATTATTTCGATCTTGCCGGTTTTTGAACTTGTTCGAGCTTTCATTGATATAAAGACACTGGCAAAGTTAAGTAAGATTCGATTAATATTGAAGGCCCTAGAGTGTTCACAATGTAGGAAATAGCATTTTTCAGAAAAAACAAGGGCCATAACTCCGCTGTTAATGATCCGATTTAGCTGGTTTTCAAACTTGTTTGAGCTTTCATTAAAATTAACAATCTGTGCAAGATTGGTAAAGATCAAATAATAAATGAAGGTGCTAGAGTGTTCACAAGGCAGAAAATGCCATTTTTCAGAAAAAAACAAGGGCCATAACTCTGGTGTTAATAACCCAATTCAGCTGATTTTCGAACTTGTTCAAGCTATAATTGGTATTTACAATCTGTGCAAGTTTGGTAATGATCAAATAATAAATGAAGGTGCTAGAGCATTCACAAGGCAGAAAATGGAAATTTTCAGAAAAAACAAGGGCCATAACTCCGGTGAAATTATTCCGATCTGGCTGGTTTTCGAACTTGTATGAGCTTTCATTAATATTAACAATCTGTGCAAGTTTGGTAAAGATCAAATAATAAATAAAGGTGCTAGAGTGTTCACAAGGCAGAAAATGCCATTTTTCAGAAAAAACAAGGGCCATAACTCTGGTGTTACTGACCCAATTCAGCTGATTTTCGAACTTGTTCAAGCTATAATTGGTATTAACAATCTGTGCAAGTTTGGTAATGATCAAATAATAAATAAAGGTGCTAGAGCGTTCACAAGGCAGAAAATAACAATTTTAAGAAAAAACAAGGGCCATAACTCAGGTGTTACTGATCCGATATGGCTGTTTTTCGAACTTGTCCGAGCTTTCATTGATATTAACAATCCGTGCAAGTTTGGTAAAGATCAAATAATAAATGAAGGTGCTAGAGTGGTCACAAGGCTTAATATGGCATTTTTCAGCAAAACAAGGGCCATAACTCCGGTGAAATTATTCCGATCTGGCTGGCTTTCGAACTTGTCCGAGCTTTCATTGATATTAACAACCTGTTAAAGTTTGGTAAAGATCGAATGAAAAATGAAGGCCCTATTGGGGTAACAAGACAAAAGTTAACGACGGACGACGGACGGACGGACGACGGACAACTCGCCATCCCATAAGCTCTGCTGGCCTTCGGCCAGTAGAGCTAAAAATGGAACTTGAAATCACATTTTAGGTGTTGACCTCTTTTTTGAAAAATATATGATAATTGGAATAAGAAATGAGCATTTTCATATCACACTCCGCATATACCCTTGACCCATATCAATCCCTCAGGGGCCTAGGAATCTTTATGTGAGGAAGCTATCCAGCTGGCTTGCGGAACGTCGGTGGTTCTACCCAGGTGCCCGCCCATGCACGAAAATTGCGCGGAGGGGCACCTGGGGTCTTCCTCCACCAATGGAAGCTGGAAAGTCGCCATATGACCTTAGCTGTTGGTGCGACTATAAAATCCAATTCAATTAAATACAATTGACCCATATCAGCCCGAGAGCTAATTTAAAAGCTTTCGGCCTGATATGGAGGTCTCGGGCCGATACATATGAAAATGCCCATTCATTATTAGCTATATACCAGGAGAAACAACTTTGGCTCAAGCAATCTGTACGAGGTTTAACGTAGCTTAATTTTAAAACAGTAAATCGTGACAGTGTCTGCTGGTAGCAGAGAACTTAATGCTCAACTTTATAGTAATGCCACACTGGAATACCACACCATAGACACGTGACATGATACCCCACCCAGTCACATTATACTGACACGAGGCCAGATAACTATCATTGTGACAGGTTCATTTACAGCAACAGATAAAAGAAACATATTTGTAACAGAGATTATTTAACTGCTGGTTTCGATTATAGGAAGTCCTTCATGAGATGGTAGGTGTGTGGTTGTTTTCACGATTGAGCGGATGTGTGGGTGTGAAACAAGAGGTCTAAAAGGGCCTGTAGTGCTCTACTGGCTATATGAAGTCTGTGGTGGAGAACACAACATCGATATGTGTAACTAGGCTTGGTACTGATCATTCCTGCCAAGTTTCACTGAAATCCAGCCAAGGGTTCAGGAAAAAGTTCTGTCTGGATAGAGTTTATGTATAAGGGGCCATAACTCTGTCATTCAACTGGAACACGTCAAAGACATGCGCAACTAGGTTTGGCACTGATTATCCATGCAAAGTTTCGCTGAAATCCGGCCAGGGGTTCAGGAGAACTAGTCTGGACATTTGAATTGAATGTTGTTTAACGGCTCATCAACACAGTATAGGTTATTTAGAGCCGGCAGAAAATGGCATTTTTCAGAAAAAACAAGGGCCATAACTCTGGTGTTACTGACCCAATTCAGCAGATTTTCGAACTTGTCCAAGTCCATCTGGTATTAACAATCTGTGCAAGTTTGGCAATGATCAAATAATAAATGAAGGTGCTAGAGCGTTCACAAGGCAAAAATATCAATTTTCAGAAAAAACAAGGGCCATAACTCCTGTGTAACTGATCCGATTTGGCTGTTTTTTGAACTTGTCCGAGCTTTCATTGATATTAACAATCTGTGCAAGTTTGGTAAAGATCAAATAATAAATGAAGGTGACAGATTGTTCACAAGGCTGAATATGGCATTTTTCAGCAAAACAAGGGCCATAACTCCGCTGAAATTATTCCGATCTAGCTGGTTTTCGAACTTGTCCGAGCTTTCATTGATATAAAGATACTGGCAAAGTTTCGTAAGGATTTGATTAATAATGAAGGCCCTAGTGTGTTCACGAGGCAAAAGTTAACGGACGACGGACGACGGACGGACGACGGACAATTTGCCATCCTATTAGCTCTGCTGGCCTTCGGCCAGTAGAGCTAAAAATGGCATTTTTTAGTAAAACAAGGGCCATAACTCTGCTGTTACTGATCCGAACTGGCTGGTTTTCATACTTGTCTGAGCTTTTATTGATATTAACAATCTGTGCAAATTTCGTAAAGATGAAATAATAAATGAAGGCGATAGAGTGGTCACAAGGAAGAAAATGGCATTTTTTAGTAAAACAAGGGACATAACTCTTGTGTTACTAATCCAATCTGGCTGCTTTTTGAACTTATCCGTGCCTTCATTGGTATTAACAATCTGCGCAAGTTTGGTAAATATCAAATTATAAATGAAAGTGCTAGAGTGTAGTGTTCACAAGGCAAAATATAGCATTTTTCGTTAATTCAACTCTGGTGTTACTAATCCGATCTGGCGAGTTTTCAAACTCATCTGAGCTCTCATTGATATAAAGACTTTGGCCAAGTGTGGTTAAGATCACATGAAAAATGAAGGGACAAGAGTGTTCACAAAGTAAAAGTTAACAGATGGACGACCGACAGACGACGGACAACTTTGGCCAATAGAGCTAAAAAAACTAAACTTAGCATTGAGTGAAGGATGCCCATATAATCGAACCCAGCAGTTAAATAATCTATTTATTACATTTTAAATCACTCTGTGTATGATTTTAACTGAAATGTTTTGTTTTATTGAAAGCTATCGGTGAAGGATGTCAAGTCAGCAAGACTTTACTAAGTTCACATGACTCATCACCGTTAGCTATTTTTGTGTTCGGAGTCAGTTATTAATATCATGTAATTATGAATATTTTATCACTGAGAAATACCGATCTTTCACCCACTGAAATGTAATAAAGTTCATTTACTTACCTTACAAAATGTTTCACCTATACACCAGACAATGGTGTGAGAAATGTCAGTGAAGTTGCTGTTTCCATGGTGATCAATCAAAATATCTGCACTCACATTGTGACAGTTTCCCAGCCTGTTGTACCACACTCTAAGTTCTGAAGGTACTGGAGCTAAAATAATAAATGATTCTAATGCATCTGACAACAAGAGGCCCAAGAGGGTCTGTGGACGCTCTACTGGTTAAAGATAAAGTTTATGTATAAGGGGGACACAACTCTTTAAACAAGAGGTCAATGACCTTGAAGCTCTACTGATTGATTTTGATTTCAGGAAGTAGTCGCTACAGACTTGTTGTTCGAAAAATTATTTTTAGCCGTGGTGGCCATCTTGAATTTTCGGCCAACCTGAAATTTTGCTAGGATCAATTAGACACCAAGAGCAACATTCCTGTGAAGTTTCATGAAAATCCGCCAAGTAGTTTCAGAGGAGTAGTCGCTACAAGTTTTCATTATATAACTCTATGTAAACAAAGATGGCCACTGACAGCCACGTTTAACATCGAATCAAAACGATTTTTGACAAGGACCAACATCATGTCATGCTGATCATTTTAGAAAAAGTCCCATATCAATATCACTTATAGTTTTCAAGAAGTAGTCGCTACAAACTTGTATTTTGAAAATCTATTTTTAGCCATGGCGGCCATCTTGAATATCCGGCCGACCTGAAATTTTGCTAGGATCAATTAGACATCAAGAGCAACATTCCTGTGAAGTTTCATGAAAATCCGTCAAGTAGTTTCAGAGGAGTAGTCGCTACAAGTTTTCATTATGTAACTCTATATAAACAAAGATGGCCACTGGCAGCCATGTTTAACGTCGAATCAAAATAATGTTCGACTCGGATAACCATCATGTCATGCTGATCATTTTAGAAAAAGTCACATATCAATATCTCTTATAGTTTTCAAGAAGTAGTCGCTACAAACTTATTTTTTAACAAGAGGTCAATGACCTTGAAGCTCTACTGATTGATTTTGATTTCAGGAAGTAGTCGCTACAGACTTGTTTTTTGAAAAATTATTTTTAGCCGTGGCGGCCATCTTGAATTTCCGGCAGACCTGAAATTTTCCTAGGATCAATTAGACATCAAGAGCAACATTCCTGTGAAGTTTCATGAAAATCCGTCAAGTGGTTTCAGAGGAATAGTCGCTACAAGTTTTCATTATATAAATCTATGTAACATCATGTCATGCTGATCATTTTAGAAAAAGTCCCATATCAATATCACTTATAGTTTTCAAGAAGTAGTCGCTACAAACTTGTATTTTGAAAATCTATTTTTAGCCATGGCAGCCACCTTGAATTTCCGGCCGAACTGAAATATTGCTAGGATCAATTAGACATCAAGAGCAACATTCCTGTGAAGTTTCATGAAAATCCGTCAAGTAGTTTCGGAGGAGTAGTCGCTACAAATTTTCATCATATAACTCTATGTAAACAAAGATGGCCACTCAGGCAGCCATGTTTAACGTCGAATCAAAATAATGTTTGACTCTGATAACCATCATGTCATGCTGATCATTTTACAAAAAGTCCCATATCAATATCACTTATAGTTTTCAAGACGTAGTCGCTACAAACTTCTTTTTTTAAAAATCTATTTTTAGCTGTGGCAGCCATCTTGAATTTCTGGCCGATCTGAAATTTTGCTAGGATCAATAAGACATTAAGAGCAACATTCCTGTAAAGTTTCATAAAATCCGCCAAGTAGTTTCAAAAAGTAGTCGCTACAAGTTTTTACTATATAACTCTAAGTAAACAAAGATGGCCGCTGGCAGCCATGTTTAACGTTGAATCAAAACAATTTTTGACAAGGACCAACATCATGTCATGCTGATCATTTTAGCAAAAGTCCCATATCAATATCACTTATAGTTTTCAAGAAGTAGTCGCTACAAACTTGTATTTTTAGCCGTGGCGGCCATCTTGAATTTCCGGCCGACCTGAAATTTTGCTAGGATCAATTAGACATCAAGAGCAACATTCCTATGAAGTTTCATGAAAATCCGTCGAGTAGTTTCAGAGGAGTAGTCGCTACAAGTTTTCATTATATAACTATGTAAACAAAGATGGCCGCTGGCAGCCATGTTTAACGTCGAATCAAAACGATTTTTGTCAAGGTCCAACATCATGTCATGCTGATCATTTTAGAAAAAGTCCCATATCAATATCACTTATAGTTTTCAAGAAGTAGTCGCTACAAACTTGTTTTTTAAAAACCTATTTTTACATCTGGCTGCCATCTTGGATTTCACATCAACATGTATTTTTGCTAGGATCAACTAGACTTCATGGGCAACATTTCTGTAAAGTTTCATGAATATCCATCCAGTAGTTTCAGAGGAGTAGTCGCTACAAAAAAAAGTTTACGGACAGACGGACAGACAGACAGACGGACAGACGGACGACGCACCACAGCATAAGCTCTGCTGATCTCCGATCAGTTGAGCTAAAAATCTATTTTTAGCCGTGGTGGCCATCTTGAGTTTCCGGCCGACCTGAAATTTTGCTAGGATCAAATAGACATCAAGAGCAACAATCCTGTGAAGTTTCATGAAAATCCGTTAAGTAGTTTCAGAGGAGTAGTCGCTAAAAGTTTTCATTATATAACTCTATGTAAACAAAGATGGCTGCTGGCAGCCATGTTTAACGTCGAATCAAAACGATTTTCGACAAGGACCAACATCATGTCATGCTGATCATTTTAGAAAAAGTCCCATATCAATATCACTTATAGTTTTCAAGAAGTAGTCGCTACAAACTTGTATTTTGAAAATCTATTTTTAGCCATGGCGGCCATCTTGAATATCCGGCCGACCTGAAATTTTGCTAGGATCAATTAGACATCAAGAGCAACATTCCTATGAAGTTTCATGAACATCCGTCAAGTAGTTTCAGAGGAGTAGTCGCTACAAGTTTATACTATATAACTCTATGTTAACAAAGATGGCCGCTGGCAGCCATGTTTAACGTTGAATCAAAACGATTTTTGACAAGGACCAACATCATGTCATGCTGATCATTTTAGAAAAAGTCCCATATCAATATCACTTATAGTTTTCAAGAAGTAGTCACTACAAACTTGTATTTTAAAACACTATTTTTAGCTTTGGTGGCCATCTTGGATTTCACATCAACATGAATTTTTGCTAGGATCAACTAGACTTTATGGGCAACATTTCTGTAAAGTGTCATGAATATCCATCCAGTAGTTTCAGACGCCGCACCACGGCATAAGCTCTGCTGATCTCTGATCAAACGAGCTAAAAATCATTTAACCAGAACATGGGGAT
>JAWPHD010003166.1:0-226539 GCA_037043455.1 Cyrtodaria siliqua
AATATTAATAATAATAATAATAATAATAATAATAATAATAATAATATTAATAATAGAATATATAACAATACTACTACTACTACTACTACTACTACTACTTCCGCTGCTGTTTCTGTTGCTGCTACTGCTACTACCACTACCATAACTACTACTACTACTACTACTACATGTACTACTACTACTACTACTACTACTACTACTACTACTACTACTACTACTACTACTACTACTACTACAACTACTACTACTACTACATTATTCTACTACTATTGCTACTACTACTACGACTACTACTACTACTACTACTACTACTAATAATAATAATAATGGTGTTAATAATAATAATAATAATAATAATAATAATAATAATAATAATCTGGTAATTGCCTGCTGTAAGTCAGGACTAGGGGGACTCGTTTAGAAGTGGGAGACATAGGGGAACATGAATAAAGCCTTCAGACACGAGAAAGAATACCAATGTGAAGATAGATAGATAAACATCGTAGTGTATTCAATATCTGTAATATGTATGTGTATACAGTACGTTTACATAAAACCATTACCACATAAATGTATACCCTACTTTGACGCCAACACTTAATATGCGTTACATTCTATGAACTGAATGTGACATGTGCTCATGCCTATCAAATAGCAATGAATGGGAGAATATTTTTAATATGTTTCTAGAATACATTCCTGTACACTTTTGAAAATGAAGATGGAAAATTAGGTAGATCTATTAAAATTTGTATCGACTTTGATTCAACTGACGGTAAACATATATACCTGGTACAGCCCAATCAATGATGTAGGACTGAACATGTAGTTTATCAACTAATATGTAGAAAATTTGGTAAGGTCATGTATGTGGGTGAGACGGAACGGAAATTAAATGATAGAATTAAAGAATATTTAGCCTATATAAGCCACAAAAAGGAGGGGGTAGATAT
This sequence comes from Cyrtodaria siliqua, assembly GCA_037043455.1. Lineage (NCBI taxonomy): Eukaryota > Metazoa > Mollusca > Bivalvia > Adapedonta > Hiatellidae > Cyrtodaria > Cyrtodaria siliqua. The sequence continues at coordinate 954 of JAWPHD010003166.1, forward strand.
AGCGAGAGTGCGCAGTAGCAACCCATTTCAGTACATGTGACCATAGTATTAATGATTTAGGAGTTCTTATCTTGGAAATAGTCATAGACAATTCGTGATTGTATAGATTTCTATATCATTAAGTTTCAGTTCTCAGGGGAGTCCGGACCATTGACTCCATGAATAAAATATAATTATGAAAGGGACAGAACTCTTTTTTTTTCAATTGTCATTCCTACCTTAAGAGATCACCTGTCTTAAGAGACCACTTTGACTAACTCTCCTATGTTGTCTCTTAAGACAGGTTACACTCTATGATGTTACTTATTAATATGGTCGAATATATTTGGATGGAAATCCCCCACAGATATATCATTTTTATATTTCAAATAATAAAGCAAATGAAATCTATGACATGTGATGGCTATGGTAGGAATACTTCTTATGCATGAATACATACATATATTTACCATAATGCGAGCTCTTATCAGTTTTATTTGATTAGATTCATGTTCAATTTTATGTTAATTCAGGATATAATCTGATCATAATCTTTCATAACTCCAACTGAGTGGTTTTGTACACAGAAATATAAAAACATCGGACAGGGAAAGTAGCATTCAGATCGGACAGGGAAAGTTTTGTTGGTTGGAAGTGTTGTGTATATATGATGTCCAACATATTTAAATAAAATATGGCTAAGTCTATATTTACCATGTTTAAAATCATAATCTATTTGGGGGAAAAACACAACATGGTATCATAATAAATTGGGAACACGTAGTACAAATGTCAGAATAATAATAATAAATATGTGATGAGTAATAAAACAATAATGGTTGCATTGTTATATATGATGACTGAATGCATTGACTGAAATCCGTTTTCTTTTAGCTTCTAAAACTCCAAATATATGATTGCAAAAGCCTACCGAAAGCATACGGATAGCGGCTATGTATACTAAGTTGTGTCTAAGATACATTGAAATAAGACCATACTAGGTTTAGCATAGTAATGGAACCGATAAGGTATACGATAAAAAATCAACCCACGGTTATATGAATACAAATTAAATGTCAATGCAACCTCAACTTAACTAACCCCTACCGGAATAAAAAACAACAACGGAGAGTCGATTTCGAGAACAAGGCATTTAATTGAAAATTTCGATCTTTTTACAGTTGCAAAATATATCCCAGCACAGTTTATATATAGGGCGAATTTATAAATTTGTAAAAGTACCAATAATAACTATAATAAATGCAGTTAGTTATATAATAGCAATTAAGTCCTTCGTGCATTAATTGGCGAAACTCTTGCATATTCAGTTTTAAATAAAACACTATCGTAATTACAACACCATTAAATGCATAATGTTTTATTATTATTGTGTACCCTCTTTCAGTTTAACTTTGAAATATTACCTCGACTTTAGGATGGTTACAACAAGATTTCAATAGGAAATTACGGAAACGTATATTGACCCACTATAGTCAAAATAAAAAACTATGGAAATATAATAAGTTAGAAAATAAATTATTTAAATCGAATAATTGTTTATCGATTATTAATTTCAAAATATAAATAAATCACTTATTTGTTATGATGTATACAGGTTGTAAATATAATTTAAACGTTGCATTAAACTTAGATCTAATTCGGATATTATTGTTTTATAAATTGTGTTCAATTGTATATATGTAAATGTTAATATATGTAAATAAACAAGTCATTTTTAGAAACACAAATTATTATTCAAAAATAAATATGTTAAGCTTTTTCTGACGTTTTGTTTAAAAACGCGCCTTTTTACCAGTCTCGTTGAAGAAAGAGCCGTCATTTGATTTTTACTGGGCTTTTGATGAGAAACTAATTAAAATAAACAAATAACTTTGTAATTATGGCTTATCAGTATTTATTATTACATTTATTCGGCTAAGGATTTGTGGTTTACTATTTGACAGCTATTTACTCTCAATAAATTCATACTTAAAGTTCCAATTTATAATACTTATCTTAGAGACAAAGGTAATATATATGTATTCGGCAATTATAAACCTTGACTAAAAAAGCGATATTTATTTTCAGTAAGTATAACACGGTCAAAATAATTGGGATATTTACTTTTCTCTAATAAACTAAGCTTAATGTAAACATATCTAAAGTCATTGTTTGAATTTAAAAGTGATAGTTCAGAACTTTATAAATAAGTTACTACAAAAAAAATGTATGATAATGGACCTTTGGACAAAACTGTGAACTAAATGTTGAAAATACATAACAGCGTGTGCAACTGTCGGCTTATATACGTTTCCGTAGAAAATGGTAGTCAAGCATTCACCGTATGGGAAGTGTCATTTTGGCTATTCTGAGAAAATGCAGAGAAATATATAACTAATTTTTGAGACATTGATAACATATCTGTTATAATTAAGGATTGACAATTATTGATATATGTTGTACACGTAACAGGTATACACATACCAAACGGTAACAGATATATCTAAGAAATACTGTCTAATTCGAAATGCTTTATTAATGATTTCGGTCATGGCGTAGATGATATTTAGCCGCGAAATAATTGACGAGGTTACGGAAAATCATAGTTCGATTATAATACGAATGGTTATTTTTAACATATTATCTCGCACTAGTTTAACTCATGCGGTATGCGGGGTGGCATTATTGGGTATATGACATTTTCTAAATATAATTCACCGACGTGATTTTTCCGCGGGCGTATGTTGAACGATGACCGTAATTATCTATGATATATGGAAAGTTAGACGTAAATACTTACGACTTCCAGAAAATGATATCCGTGTGATGTTGGAAACACAAAATAAATGTCGACTCAACTCTGGCCTAAACCCATAGATCACATGAAGACGTATATCTTTCTGACTGACTGTGCCTGTGTATATCTACTATCCGACTATATGCATATATTCTGAGTGTTTTATCTCTCAATATTATGGACAGGAATAGACGTACCGGTGTTTTGTAGTCGATAAAGTATTTTATTACCGCAAGTCAGACATAATGTTTCATTCATGAAAACGTAAACGAAATGTCAGTTAACACTTGTTTCAATAACTACTCAATACAGTAATACACACGGTCTTCTTTGCTAAACATATCAGTAATACAGACGATATATACTATACCTGTCAGGGGCGTAGCTATGCCTAAAGCAGTGTGTAGGCACAAGGCCTAGATGGGTCCGGGGGCATGCCCACTCCCGGGAATTATTTTTTAGAAGGAAGCCAAATCCTGCATTCTGGCGGTATGTAAGCAGCAAACAATATGTTTTTAACCCGCGATTTCAAGGTTTTTTAATCAACAAAAAATCGGAACAGAACAAAATAACATATATTAATATGAATACTTGCTTTCTGAAAATCGTTCGAAATTTTGCACAATTATGGTGTGTTTGGTTCCGAAAGACCGCGAGTGAAAACAGTTCGACTTTTATTTTATGAGAAGACCACGAGTGAAAATTGATATGAACTGACCATACCCATCCACCCCCTACCCCCTTCAGTCTTTATTGCATTTTTGACATTTTCATTTGTTTGATTTCTGGGAACAATGCCTGTCACCAAAGCAATCTGCATAATGAGCATTATTTATGAAACTGTAATATCAGATAGTCGATGATCAAATTACTGCGTATTTTATGAAAAAGAAAAAGAGACGGTGAATTTTTGGAACGTTTTATTCATCTTTGGTTTTTGCATGGTGAATGTGATATATTTGAAAAAAAAATAATTGGAAAATTCCAATTTGAATATTTCGAATTGGAAACTCTTATGAAGAATGTGTCAATGTTTAATACTATTAAGTACAGCACATGTATGCATTTGTATATATGTTTGTTATGTTACAATGTCGAAACTGGCGTCTGTATGATAGTATAAGCTGTAATCGAGAGCTCGACGAAGTCAATTTATTAACGTCAGGGCTATCGGTAACGACAAATTAAAAATTTATTACGTTTTACTTTAAACCGTTGTTCTATAGTTCGACTCCCACTGGGAGCTCAACTTGTAAGTGATAAAGTGTCGATTGTTACTGAAGGCAGTATTGGTTCCACCTAGGAAAAATGGGGAGGTCTGCCTGTACCACAAAAAGCGACCGACCTATATATGCTAAAAATGACGAAAAACACCATTCAAACTAACAATCAAAAACAGTATGAGAGTGGACCTTTGGAAACTCCCGAACACGACATATACGAAATATTGCAGTCTCGGTTTGATTGAGACAGTTCATGAACGGTAGTGAAATATGCTAGCTACCGCTCACGCAATCTAGCCCCATAAAAGCAATAGTACACAATTTTAACCATCCCGAAGATGGCATGCATATGGCGGTTGACATGGAGTATATTTCTTCCCAATGTCGTACGGCGTATGGTCCCAGTATCTAATAAAATTAAATGCCCCGAAGAGCGAAATAAACATAATGGAATTTAGGTGGGAGCAGCGGTTATGAAGCCTGCGTATCACAAGTAACAGCCAAAAGACTAAAGTTATATATAAACTTATTTTTTTTGTGGCGTCGTATTATTTTCTTCTATTTCTTACTGATAATCAATCGTTGCTTGTTTTGAATGCATGATTTTTTTTAATAATATGTTCTGTACTTGTCTAATTCAAGTCGAATAAGTCCACTTCATTCATATAATATGGATTTCCCTGCGGTTTTGACTTGTATGTAAATTTGAATTAATCCACCTGGGATATATTCAATTGCACATTTGTTAATTAATATAATAACTTGCAATTTACCTTTTCTTTCGAAAACAAAAGTGCAAGCATAATTGAGACATACACTATAATGTATGACCATGTTCTGTTTAAATAATCCATGGAGTTAAATATTTTAAAATTAAGTTGAGTCTGTGGTTAGTCATTCATAACATAACATGGCTTTTAGGAGTGCAATAAAGCAATGAATTAAATGTCATTACTACACTAGTGTATTTAATAAATATTCAAATGAGGAGCCAGTTATTGTGTGTATACACAGTAAAACATGGTGTCTCATTATAGTATTTACATATCATACAATATGTTCAAGCAGAATTTAAAATACTACTTTAAAAAACATGTAAATAACGACAAGGGCGACCGTATCGTTGCGGCGCTTGATGTGTTGATTTTATCCTGGCCGAATCAACATCGTATCCTGGATGTTATTTTTTTGACAAAATTCGTGAGGTAGGCCTTTTGGTTTTATTGGATTAGCTAGTCTATTAATATCCTTTTTCCAAGTTAAGTTGTTTCACGGAACCCACAGATATGTTACTGTTAATTTTCTGCTTTACATTTACCAAATGAAAGATGAATAACATGATGCTCGTTAGAAAGTATCGCAAATGCCAGAACATGTGAGAAGATCGACATACATACGTATTAAGAAATTCCACGCCTTGTATATATTCAAAATCACATAATACTTGAGTTTAGAACAAATTATGAGTCAGCTACATGAATAAAAAACTATTTATTGGGGATCTTTTTAGAGTATCGCATCCTTTACAATATGGACACCACATCATTGTTACGCATTTTTTAACGTGAAGTCTACATGCTTTCTCACCGATACATGTATAAAACTTCGGGTCGGAGTATTGTTTCTGTCGTAAATAAATTAACCATTGTATAGTTGTATAGTATATGCAGACTAGCATATATGTATATATCATCTGGTGAATATAAACAATATTAAAGACTGAACTCGATCTTTTATTTTTATGATCAGCTTTATATCAATATTTAGACCCTTAAATGACCATTAAATATATTCTATTTCCCATATTCAGCTTTAAATTACTACCAGTTGTTACCTGTCATGATACTATAAAACAGTGTTGGCGTAGGAGGGTGGGGTGAGTGTTGGGAGGATGGGTTGGTGGGTGGTCGGGTCAGCATAACAGTTAAAATAATTGATTACTTGTTTACCTATTCACACCGCCTCACCCAACCACCACAACCCCTCAACATACACGCACGCAGGCACGCACGCACGCACACACACACGAACACACACACACAAAATAAACAAAGTTTAATTGATATACGGTTGATAGAGTTGTAAACACATGTCAGAATTGACGAATAACGCGTAGTGAACTCATTTGCAGTCTATATTTAGACAAGTTGATTTTTTTCTTTTAAAAGTGCACAATGGTCAGGTCTAATGTCATGGCCAAGTATTTAAAATGTTTGAATGTTGATTTACGGTTAATAAACATAGTATACCTGTAATGTTTTTTAGAGACACCAACACAGTGGGAAGGATACAAAAGGAACATGCGGGAACCTGCCCTTCTCTTACTTGCGAATAGATTCATATGGATCTTTAACGTGCTCGCAATATACCGGTTTACGTCTACATGTGATCATTTCCTCTTGTATGTCTTCGTGAATTCTGAAATAATTTTGATCATGCAGAGCACACATACCTCTGCTAAGCGAGCCATTTCCTCCGCCGCTAAGGACAAAGTGATTATTTCAGCGCATTTGAGAATACCGCAATCGAAATTTCCAAATTAACTGATATATAATTATGGTCGGTTTGGACTTTGTGCTGGGTGCTCTAATGTGCAGGTAGAATGATCGCTTACCTGGGGCATGTTCACATATATCAAAGTCCGTTCAGTATTCACGAAAAATTGACAATGTCCTATAAGCTTTCGTTATAAATGAAAAAAATGCATTCTTACGAATTTAACCAAAGGCCCCTTCCCTAACACCTGCCAAAAAACATATTTCCACATAAAACATATTTATGCCCCCAACAAAATGCCAACGTCCCACTAAGAAATGAAATGGCAAGAAAGGTGTTTTCTTTGTTTGGGTTTGTGTAGACATAAATATGATTTTCGTTTCGTACTGCGTTTGGTTCTGAGATAAAAATGAATAGACGAACTTGAAAATACCACAATAAAAACATTATTTTGTAATATATATACAATATGGGTTGGATATGCTCGCTTAAATTTGATAAGTATAAATCTCTCTCTCTGTCTCTCTCCCCACTTATATTTGAGATAATATACAAAGGATGCGCTCTCTACTTATACATAAACGAATGTATGCCCGCGAATCACACGAATCCATGGATGAAATAAAGGTAATATATACATGCTTATAGAAATACAGGTAATACACATGATTCATATATGTCATACATAAACATTGTGTCCGCCAGGTTCGCTGCGCTTCTGACCTGTGTACTTCAGCGCGAGGCATGTCGGAATTGAACTACTTTCACAATGGCGGCGTTAGAAGGTTTTGTAATTTTGCGACCAGTGGTTTTTCTAATTTTTTCCTAAATTTACAAGGTAATTTGTTTCAAAATGGCATTTGCCTATAAACCGAAACTTGCTATGCCTGTCAAGGATGTAAAGTCATGTCTAGCATGTGATAAAAGTACGTCAGGACATGTAAGAAGCTTAAAAAATGTAGCCATGCGAACCATATTGACTGCATTATGCATATATGATGATTTACTGTCAGTTTTGAATGTACAATTGTCCAAGGATATGCAAAACATTTTTAAATGTGATACCTGTTTATGAACCGTTTAGAAGGTCGTCGAAATGAGAGCTGCTTGTCAGAGAAATCTGATGAATTAGGGACAACCCGGACCATGGGACATCCCGGACCAGACAACCCGGACCACATTTAGGACAACCCGGACCACATTTTAGGACGACCCGGACCACAGTTTAAAAAAACTGGGACCAAGTCTATAATGAATATAAATGAGTATAAACATGTATGTGAGTTATTTAGAATGACTCTCTGACTTGAAATCACTTGCCCCTCACCGCTGTAGGTTCGATCCCTCAGGGGCCTAGGAATCTTTATGTGAGGAAGCTATCCAGCTGGCTTGCAGAACATCGTCGGTTCTACCCAGGTGCCCGGCCGTGCACGAAAATTGCCCGGAGGGGCACCTGAGGTCTTTCTTCATCAATGGAAGCTGGAAAGTCGCCATATGAACTATAAAATCCAATTCAATCAATCATTTACAATGGCACCACGACTTCAATGTTCGGAAAGGCAATGCTTTTGTGGAAATTTATATACAAAAATAGCTGAAACAAATATATTAGTTTAAATATTTTTTTGAATAGCTTGTCTAATTGTCTAACTTTCGGACTACCTTTCCAATACTCTACCTACCAACTGAGTTAATTGAGCTTATCTGTCATACTATCTACTTCATCAATAAAAATTATATACACAAACCATGATGCTTATAATTTTGCTGAACAGCATCATACAGTAAAAAGCAACATGAATATTTGCAAGGATCAACAAGACTACATGGGCAACATTTCTGTAAAGTTTCATGAAAATCCATTAAGTAGTTTCAGAGGAGTAGTCGCTACAAATATAAGTTTACAGACAAACGACGGACGCCGCACCACGGCAAAAGCAGAGATCAGTCAAGCTAAAAATCATTGAGTTTGACAGATAGTTACTTTATTCATTCCCTGAATTATGGCATTCACTGCATTCTTTTTATCGACTTCATTAATTGATATTTTGGTATGTTTGGATACAATTATAACAGATTCACTCACCATGATGAGCAGACAAGTGGAATTGTCCTGCCCTGGATCATTACAGCTGGTATGGGATGTTGTAACCAGCATCTTTAATCCATCATATGAGCAAAGTTGAATTGGGACTTTACGGCGCACCAACAAAAGAAAGGTTATATGGTGCCAAACAGGGATGAACATACCAGGCTCATCCTCCATTTACATCTAGATACAATATGGAGACTGGAACTAGAACCTTTTGAGCAAAGATGAGATGTCACTACAGAATAACACTCTCCTCAAGAAGAGAAAGTGTCTTTATCCTATGTATATATTTAAATGGTTTTCTATGACTTGACATGTATATTATTTCTGTCAGGCATTTAAAGCCTGCATTGGATAATTACACAAACATCATGTGACTGCATCATTAACATATCATCTGGACTGCTGTGAAATGGATTTAGATAAAGAACAAAGATGATGTCAACTTCAAAACAGCTGTAAAAAAATAAATATATATATATACTTTGTATGTTTAAACAATTATGTGTGACTGATAGTATTCTGTCAGCTTTGAATGGCAGTTCACATCTGAAAGCATTGAAGTCGTTCGATAACTCAATTATAAATTTAAAGGGTCACATGGGAATCTTGTTTTTTTTATTATATAATATATACTTTTTCCATATATATGCAATTGCTCAGTCATTTATATTAATCAAATTGACTTTGTTTTTGTATATTACTAACTATTGGCAACATTGCAGCAATATTATATGTAAACCTTTGGTTGCCAATTAAATTTCAAAATTTAATTAAGTTTTATGTCTAGAAGTGAATTGATTGATGCTAAGCAGCTTCAAGATTGCCGTGTGTTAAACACAGTTAATTTATACGGTGATAACATTGCTCAGGGGGTTACAGAAAATATAGAATGCCATTATGGTAATAAAAAAAACTAATATGTTACACCATTTTTCTTTTTTTTTAATTTTGGCATAAAATGATTTAGGTTTGCTCTGTTGAGAAATAAAATCAGTTTTTGTATGTTTAAGCAATTTAATAACTTGATCTAAGAAGGCCCCAACATAGTATGTGTTTGTAGGATATACTTTAGTTAATACTTACAATTGTCATGAAAGTCTGTTCTGTCTTATATGTGATGGGAAATCCATGGGCAGATGTGATGAAGTACATGATTGTAGAAATAACATGCTTATCCCAAATCACTATCCAATCGCAAATGCAGAACTTAAATACACACTTGCAAGATGGATAGTTTCATGTGAAAGCAAGAGGTCATGACTATGTCCCACTTCCTTTATGGTCTGGCACAAATGCTAGCTGCAGACTGCTGTTATCACCTTATGAGTATCTGTCCTGGTTTCTTGCTATACTTAACTAGGGTATGCAGATGCTAAAACATAAAATACATAGCAAGTATAGGTACATGTACATTATCACTGTGTAGCATGTACATTATCACTGTGTAGGATGTATAATAAAGAATGAGTCATTTCCATTTCTTTCTACTGATACTGAACACAATCAGTTTTAATTTAATGTCATGGCAGCCTCATTTCCGAAGAAGAGTTTGTTAGTTTTTTGTATCACTGATTAACACAGACCTTCAGTGAGATCTTTAATGTGCATATGGAGTAACCTGTTTCTTCAATACACTGATCGATACATGATTACCTGCATACATAAAAGGTCTACATTACTTTATTATTTTAAAAGGTACTAGTATGCCATATACATTGCTTTGGCATAACTGTAACTACTGTAGACTGCAATAGCTACCTCAATACAATATCGACAGCCGATGATACTGAATTGAATTGGGGTTTTAAGGCGCACCAACACATGAAAAGCGTATATGGCGCCTAACAGACATGAACATGCCAGGCTCATCTTCCATGTACATCGAGATAAAATATGGAAAATGGGCCTAGAACCTTCTCACCCTGAACTGCAGAGTTGCTGCAAATTTTATCGTAGAAACTCCATTTACGCTGGAGCCACGTTATTGTTTTTCTGCCACTGCTCTTTTGATACGAGCGAGATAGCACCTGAAACAATGCAGGGATCATGATGAAGACCTTTAATGAACATGAACAAAAAATGAACATGAATTTGGTGGGATTCTACCCCTCTGCCTACCCCTCCAAAGGGATCTGCAGTGGTCCTATTCTTTGCCCCGTGACCAAACGGGGGCCCCCTGGAACCACACGGGTCCCGATGATACTGAACACAGCTACATGTTAAATAACTGAATCCTAACCATATGTCTTCCATAGCTCAGTAGGTATAGTGCAAGTATTATGCTGACAAGAAGTCGCCCCAACTACAAATCAGTAGTGTTATTATGTACTTGTCCTTTGGGATCATCAGGCCCATTCTGTGTAGTTTTAAAGTAGAATATCGCTTTAGTCGGTGCTAGGAGGCGTGAGAGGTGTTGCATATTATAATTACCTCTCATGAACAGACTCAATAAAACCGAGTCTGCAACTTTTCTCTCTTGTTTGTGTTTGTTGCTTCCAAGGGATCACCTTTTCAGTAATTATTTACATATAGAGATGCATAATGTTACGTTGAATAAACCACATTAAACATTGTATCATTAACAGAAAGCAATAACATTCATTTAAAAATTATTATTCCGTGATTAAATCCATCAAAATATCTGCCATGACAGTAAAATTGACCGTAATTTAAATTGAATGTGCCCATATTGGTGTTTTAAACTGAGCACAAAAAGACGATTCATAGCTATACATATATATTCAATACAGGAAGACGAAAGTGTACCAATATTTCGTATAATGGCACACTTTTCAAAAAGTATGCTGTTATACCATAGGGCCGTCGATCTGCCAATTTGGCTTACCAGACGCAAAATTTCCCCCCTCCAAAAAGTATGTTTTTCCCCCATTTCAGACTCAAAATTCCCCCCCTGAAAAAAACACAAAAAAACTTCTGGTACGTAAAATATTGAGTACGAACTGTATTTAATACAAATAAAACTTGTAGACTATTTCAAACAATGATTATAATCAAAATTATGGCCACGAAATAATTCCCCCTTTCCTGTAAAAGCACGCTAAAATTCCCCCACCCAAGGGTATGGGTCGCCGTCCCCCAAAACAGATTGACGGCCCTGTACCAGATATCATACAAGGGGTGTGTGGCTAGCAATAAAACAGTTATAAAATATCCAACTTGGTGTTACACGCATATATCATGAAAACATTTCAGCTAACGCCTCAATATATGTTATGGTATATGCTCAGAACACCTAGTTGGACATTCTGTAACTAATACATGTTGTATCTCCTATTGATATCATTGAGCATGAATGTTGTTTTATTTTGCATGTAAAATATTTTGTCAAGGAGTCTGTCTCCTCCCACAAATAACTCAAACAAACTTACTTTCTTATATTTGTGTTTCTGCTTGCCAAATATGTTTTCTCTCAAACAGTTCCTCCTCCCCCACCCCTCCATTGTTGGATACGTTTCTACGACAATGTATCCAACAATATTAAATATGGGCCATGTAAAAAGAAGGTGGTGGGGTAGAAAATATCATAAAACTGACATAACTTCCTTATTATTAGGCCCATAGACATCAGATCGGTTTTAAATCAAAGAACAGACAATATGCTGTTCAGCAAACCACGTTAAAAGAGAAAGAGACGCCTATTTTAGTTTCCATTGATAAAGCATGTTGTTGACACCTACCTGCAGATTCGACCCGCTATCACACCTTTGGAAGTTTGGTGCATATATCTTATTTAAAGCATTATTTACTGGAAATGTCATGTCAGTCAGATAAATTATACCTAAGCGCAAAATAATCACTTGCGGTAATGCGGAATAAGCAATAGCGGTAATTCGGTGAGGAGGTAGACAAAAGCCATATTTTGCTGTGATGCGTCTTAGTATAGAGGCCTATCGTCAGTTGTGACGTAGCCGGTGTATGTATAGAATGATAAATAAACGTATGTGTGCGTGAGAAACACACGGATGCAAGGATGAAATACACGTAATACAGATGTTTCATAGACGGCATACATATTTAAGAATCTCACGGATCCACTGATGAAATACAGGTAATACACATGCGTCAAGTATGTTATAAATAAACTCGTGTATTCTTTTGAAATTCCATGAAGCAAGTATATAACTTATCTAGGGAGAGTACTTAGTTAATTAGAGCCACCCCAGAGAGAGGGGGAATGTGATTGTATAGCTTAATAATTGAATCGAATTGAGTATTGCTTAACGGCTCACTAACACATTATAAGTTATTTAGTGCCGCCACAGCGAGAGGGGAATGTGATTGTATAACGTATTGAGTGGTGAAATAAGGACTAAATAAGTCAATTCAATTGAACTGAAACTTGTTTAACGGCTAATCAACACATACTACGACATTTAGAGCCGCCCCAGAGCACAGACTTCAATTGATGTCAATACCATCAGAGAGCGTAGAGAGCGTAGAAAGCGGTATTATAACGTATTGCATGGTGAAATAATGACTAAATCAAAAGTTAAATTGTAACTGAATCTTGTGTAACGCCTCATCAACACATTACATGTTATATAGAGCCGCCTCAGTTGATTCTATACCACAGAGAGAGTGGAAAGTGTTATTATAACGTGTGGAGTGGTGAGATAATGACTAAATAAGGAAACTTAATTGAACTGAATTTTGTTTACGGCTCATCAACATATTATAGGTTATTTAGAACAACCTCAGAGAGATTGAAATTACACTTTATTGAATTTACAGGTGTAAACGTACAGAAAATATCAAGAATCTCATCCTTAAGTCTTGACAGAGGATTGTCAGCTAAAACCGTTCATTACCCGCAGTCGACTAAACTAACGTGCCAGTGTCAGGGGCGTAGCGTGGCCTGCTTTAAACGTACTCCTAATACGGGGTGCGAAGTAGTGGAAATATTGGGAGAAGGTGACTCCCGTACTGAATGTTGGTTCCCGAATATTTTTTCATTTTTGGACCAAAATGGTGTTCGTATAAACGATATTTGTCAGGAATATAGACATTTTATGCTCGCAAAAAAGTGGTAATTGTCCACCCTTCCTCCGTCCTACTCTGATTTATTATTGCATCAAGGACTCTAAATCCGGTTAAATATAAGTGTGCGATATGGATTTCAATATGCAAATGTGTTGACTCGTAATGTCATTACGTTATAGCCTAGTGGGATACTATGGTCAGTTGCGTGATTTATGGTTATGACCCCGCTGTGTCTATAATTAATGTTATGCAAATGACTGTGGTATCCCATTAAGCCGTTAATGAAGTTGAATCTTAAAATTCATACCGCACACAGATATATTTTGCCGGATTCAGAGTCCATTTTTAAGGAAAACAGGTTTGTATGTAAATTGCATTGGTAATTATTATAATTATATGATTTTCTGGTATGTTTAGTGTGTATTCGGTAGAGTTACATTTTTTCGGCCCACTATATTAGTGTAACTTTGCAATATTAGGTGGATAAATTTTACTTATAAAGCACTTTTAGCCCGTGGATTTTAGATTTTAGTTTAGGTTAACTATGTATACTGAACCTAGATTAGTTCATTTTTAACTCATGCGGGAGGTCGTGTGTTTAATAACCGACCGTGGCATACGCATAATATATGGACGGATGAAATGTTGTTTTGCAAAGAAAACATGTCTTTAGCCTAGTTACATTGACACTTATTATATATAATTTTATGTTATGTTTAGAGAGTCTACTGAACATGGATTTGGGTAGAGTAAGCTTTATTCTATCCACAATGTGTGTGTAAAGAAGCAACTTCGAGGGTTTAACGACGTTGTGTTGTAAACCTTCTTGCCTCTCACCGCTGCGAGTTCGAATCCCGCTGGGAGTCCGACTTGTAAGTGAGAAAGTGTCGATTCTTACGGATGGTGGGAGGTGTACAGTGCTTGTCCTACCCAGGAAAAGTGGGTTGTCTGCACCCACCACTACCAGGCGACCGTCATATAATTTATAAACTTATATGTGTTGAAAATCACGTAAAACACCATACAAACAAACTGTTAGTGTTACATGCAAAACCGTGGAGTTGGGTCTACTTTGGAATATAGTGTGTTCAGTCCCCGGCTGGGCCATTCCAAAGACTATATAACAATGGTATTCCCTTACTTGAGGCTCAGCATATAAAGCGTAATGCTAGGACAGGTCGGGCCGTTGTCAGTATGTGACTGGTTGTGGTATCATTTAACGGCGGGGTATTCCAGCGGGGTAGCAATATAAAGTTAAGTTGAGCACAGAGCTAAGCTCACTGCTAAAAAGTATTTATATGTATCATTTTGCTTTCAGATTGGAAACCATGCCTAAAACTCTTCTTACGAACTTCTAGAGTTTCTTTACTTTTTTTCTATTTTTAGAATTTCACGAACTCTACTGAACATAGATTTGGGTAGAAATAAAGAAACTTTATTTGGCTCGTCATAAGTGTATGGAGGTTGGAGGTCATCCTCCATAAACTGAAAAAATGTACATATACGAGTACAATATTGCAATCAATCTGAAAAGATCCTTGAGCAAATCAATCAAATACATACAATTTCACCACTCAGTATGTTATAATACCACTTGACACTCTCTCTGGGGCGGCTCTAAATAATATATATTGTGTTGATGAGCCGTTCAATTACCTTATTTAGTCATTATTTCATCACTCAATATAAAGTTGTAACACCAAATTCCCTAGTATAAAATCCAAATCAAGTAAAAAGCCGACCATAAAACATTATTATATAAAATATATATACACACAAAAGCTGGTTTTCCCGTCATTTGCGCATGTGCATGCGTTCTGTATTTTATAAATATTATGTTATTGCTCAGACGCGGATTTAGGGGGTTGGAAAGCGTAAACATGGGACGAAAGCAGCTGATCCAAATAACTCCGAAAAGTACACTTAAAAAAACAATTCTTCCCACCCGAACCCCATCCACCTCACCCCCAACATTGCGCACCACCCTGCTAAGCTGAAATCCTGGATCCGCACCTGCTGTAATATATGTTTTATATATGTATCCTATAAATGAAAAGAAATCAGTCAATTGTATTGAATTATTGTATTTTTTTAGTGTATCTATTTATCATTTTACCCTTTTAAGGCTGATTTCTAATCAGCCACATCCTATTTTCGTTATATTATATTATTATTATAATAATGCAAAACATCCCACAAAACATTATTATATTTTAAAAATAAATTGCCACTTTGAAATAAAAACAATCACATGTGGCATTCTAGACCATAATTACTTTGCTAAGCATTATTATTACATACACACACACATAGAAGATATGCGTTAATGATTAGCATCAATCTACCAATATTATCACCGTCACAGTGGGCTTTATTGTTATATTATTTTATCAAAAAGTTCAACAGATAATTGAAGAATACCAAAAACGTATGATTCACATACTATATATACTCCATATATCATTAAATGATACATACTTGAAATGCGTGTTAATCTCACGTGTGAATCTCATGAACCCCACGTGAGATCCACACGCGTGGACTTTTTGTCCACGCGTGTGGATCTCACGTGACACCGGTCTTATAACGCAATTGTGAAAATTATACGGGATGCGTTGCCGTACACAACTGGCCTTCTCATTTGTTTCCATTAAAGAATACAATGCATGTCTAATGTAACTAGGAAATGACAATCTCGAAATTAGATGCAAAGCTTTTGGCCAACTGAAGTGATTTCACATCAAAAATATTATTGAAATTTGATTGTCAGCTCCTTGAAAAAAGACACAGCCTTTGTGTTTTCTCTATTTCTAAAAATTCTTTCAAAATAAAATGTCGCATATTTATTGCATATATAATTAACTATACAATTCATTATAAGATGTATAGGTGTTCCGTGAACGGTATCGTTGTTTTACTTACGCCTGTAATTCTTCATTTTTGTCGTTTTTATCGGGTGAATCCAAGGGTATGATCCCATTAGGATGTGATATACATTAGGATGTGATGTTGATTCGGCTGGATGATGATCATGTACGTGACAGTGATGATTATGAGAACATTGATAGTCATTGATGGTAACGAGGATGACGCCTACGAGGATGATGATGATGATGATGATGATTATGATGACGATGATGATTATGGTGGTGATGAAGACGATGTCGACGTCGACGACAATGATGATGATGATGATGATGCTAATATTGTGATGATGATTACAATCGCAGAAATGTTGATGATGATAATGATGATGATGATGATGATGATGATATTGTGTTGATGACCACTAATGCGAATATGTTGATGATGATAATGATGATGATGATGACGACGGTGATGATGATGAAACGTATGTGATAAATCAAATTCCACGTGGCTGTTACAGGCTTCGGTAGAGAAGGCTATGAACTGTGATATTATTTATTGTGTGTTATTTCCTTATTATATTGTTTAAATCTTAAAATGCGTCGTTAAGCGACTGGTGACAGTTGAACTACCGTTCCGTTCCGATGCTCTGGCAAAGGAGGTAACACAACTGACACAGATACATTAGTCTACATCTTTTGAACTGTATACATGACTTTGTCTTTCATCTAGACTTTTACATATCATCTGTAAATATTTTCAAAACATATATGTTACCGTTAAGGGAAAACAGGGCAAAAACTAGATATAAGCAGGGAAAATAGGGCAAAAACATATTGATTCATAGATATGAGCAGGGAAAATAGGGCAAAAACTAGATATGAGCAGGGAAAATAGGGCAAAAACTAGATATGAGCAGGGAAAACAGGGCAAAAGATAGATATGAGCAGGGAAAATAGGGCAAAAACTAGATATGAGTAGGGAAAACAGGGCAATTAGGATAAAACATACCATAAAAACAAGATAAATTTGTCCTGTTTTTCCAAAATGTGTAAAAATAAGGTAACAACTACCCTTAATTTTACACGTTTGCCCTGTTTTTATGGCAAAATATTTTAGGAAAAATAAAAAAAATAATATTTTTTTTATTTTCTTTTTTTTATAATTTACTTATATAGAAAATATATTTTTTTTAATTTATTCTTGTATTCTATATAAATTTAAAAAAGAAAAAACGAAAAATATATTTGTATAAAATATTTTCTGTAAAACAGGGCAAATGTGTAAAATTAAGTTTACACATTTTGGAAAAACAGGGCAATACTTTCTGTAAACAGGGCAAATGTGTAAAATTAGGGTTACAACTACCCTTAATTTTACACATTTTGGAAAAACAGGGCCACACTTTCTGTAAAACAAGGCAAACGTGTAAAATTAAGGGTAGTTGTAACCTTATTTTTACACGTTTTGGAAAAACAGGGCAACACTTTCTGTAAAACAGGGCAAACGTATAAAATTAAGGGTAGTTGTAAGGTTCATTTTATAAAATAGGCACCAATCTTGTAAAACAGGGCAAATGATCCTATAAAAATGGCAGGTATGAGCAGGGCAAATGATCCTGTAAAAATGGCAGGTATGACCTTGAGGACGTTCAAAAACAGGTATGACCAGGGCAACTATATAACTACAGTATGGCTCAAAATACATATATTTTTTATATGTATTTTTGTAATAAAATAGGATTAAACATTAATACGTCTAAATTTTAAGAACTCAACATTATAATATTTAAATTTCCAATAACTTGCCATTATTCTGACTGAAACTCCACCACAATCAGCACAAATTTTATTTTTTGCTCTTGTACCTTTTTTACATATTGAGCACGGCAATACATGACTTGTTTTTAATAGAAACTTACGCAAACTGCAATAATTAGAATCTTTTGTAGTCTTACTGTTACATGGATTGTGTAATCCAATTTTAAGAAATTTGCAAACATTGATTTCTTTTTGATAATTGATTTCCATTATTTCTTTGTATTATATATATATTTCCTTAATACATTTATATAAAAAATACATATAAATAATATATGTATTTTGAGCCATACTGTAGTTATAGTGAGATGACCGGTGGGCTATGTATATATCTGAAATTTGGGGGGTTGTGGCTCACCTCCCCATCCCCACGTGGAGTAAGTATGCCGTATATAGTGATATACATGAAATTATACCAACCGATAGTGTTTTTACACCTGCTTCAAATAGGTGTATTATTTTTTCTAAAACAGTATTCATTATTTCTTTTTGATATAGTTATATATTTCCTTAATACATTTATATCAAAAAAATCATGCCATACGAAGAGGGGTAAATCTCGCGGTGAGACTTTTTAAAGTAAAATTTGTATGTCTTAAGTCATTTTAAAAAACCTTAAATTAACAATTTTCCGACCTTGAATACAAAGGTGGTGGATCA
Source organism: Cyrtodaria siliqua (assembly GCA_037043455.1). Lineage (NCBI taxonomy): Eukaryota > Metazoa > Mollusca > Bivalvia > Adapedonta > Hiatellidae > Cyrtodaria > Cyrtodaria siliqua. The sequence goes on from JAWPHD010003166.1 coordinate 19,893, forward strand.
TACTCATACACATTACTAAAACAATTTATCACATACTTTATAGACTTTTTTGTAAGGTTGCCATTGCTTCATTTCTTCCCTGCTTCTCTAGTTCTTTTTTTTGAACTTCACTTATTTCAGCTTTCTTTTGTTTGGTGTCCTGTTTTAAACTATAATATTTATCCAACTCATCCAAAATCAACTTAAACTCTTGCTCAGATATCTGTGCATCACTCAATGCTTTTGATATTAACTGCTTTATACTATTCAACTTAGACTCTGCTAAAGTTTTTATTTCATGATGTTTTTGAGCTTTTACATTAAGCTTGCGTCTAATGAAATTAATACAAACACCTGTAGCTCCACATATTATTGCTGCTATTTCTAAAGGTAACAAAACTGGAACAACAAATCCAATCCCAGCCATAATAACACCTGCAGATATTAAGGTAGTGTCAATTCCATCCGTGATATTAATACCACGTTTATATTTTTTATAAAGAGACTTGCGTGTGTCTCGCTCTGTAATTAACTTTTGTTCAATCTCTGAAATTTTTTGTAATCTATAATTCTGTACGTCCTCTGGCTACTCAGGATATAAAATTGGTGCTGTCGGTAGCTTCATTTTTTTTTTTATAAGAAAAATTAAATACATAAAAATTAATAATGATGCCACCGTATTCACAGCGGTAGCGTTAGCAACCGGACGTGATTTGGTTAAGTTTCAAGACTCCCAGTGGGAATATTAATCAGCCGGCTATTATGATTCCTGTTAAGCCTGGTGGGTAAAAAAAAAATGTGTTTTATAAAAATGAGAAAAAAAATATGGATGTTATCAATCCCTGCTAAGCAGTGACTGTACTCTTTTTTTTCATTTTATATATATGTTTGTAGGCCAAAAAATAAAAATAATTATAAATATTGGTAACCACGTGTTAACAGTTTCAAAAAATGGCCATCTTTTCCAGTCTACCCATATAATTTCCTCTTCCTCTTCATCAACTCCATATTCCTCTTCCTCTTCCTCTTCATCAACTCCATATTCCTCTACCTCTTCATTTTTATCTTCAATTCCATATTCCTCTTCCATTACTGTTTTTTTAAATATATAAAATAAAAAATATTTAATTCTACGAATTAAATTATTTCAATTAATAATGATGCCATCGTATTTACAGCGGTAGCGTTAGCAACATTGCATACAAAGTTAACAACAGAACCAGCATCAATCTCTAAAGGACTATCAAAGTTATCGTGTTTGCGTGGGGTGGTGTGAAGCGTTATACCATAATTGGGTTGTTCAACACCATCGGCAGAAACTATTACAGTTACGTCACCAACTAATCGGTCACATGCTAAACCTATTCCCATAATCCGACCACGGCGTGTCATTACATACCCCACATTTGTTTCTGCTCCACCGTTACCAAATGAGAGTACTCTATTCATTGCAATTGGACCCTTAGCCTCCGCACATAGTGTTATAATCCCATATTTAAGATTATCAACTCGGTTAGCAATAGGCACAACTCGCCTATATAAATCTTGAACATCATTTATCAAAGCCTCTAAGTCTTCTGTTTTTTTAGGTCTTGTTGGCCCAAATATACTCATTGTTTTTAATAAAAATGTAATTTTTTTAAATAATTTCTAAAACACAACTCATAGGCAAGCCGTGATTATCTATCTTGTTGCCATACTCATCTTTGACTTCTATTGTCAATTCAGAAATTGTACCATTTGTAAGACAGTGATATTCAGGATAAAAATGTGTATATACAATATCTCCAAACTGCTTATTTACTACAGGCACAACACCTATAATAGTGCTTGGTTTACCATTGAAATAACTACTATTTGAATTAATTTGTTCCAGATGAACATAGAGCTGTTTATAAGGAGCTAAAGCAATTTGGTAATCTCCCATACGTACACCTTTTATCCATCTTCTGTCCTCGATTCCCAGCATTTTTGAAAGATTGCTTGACATTCGTGTCTCTATTGGCGTATCTAAAACTGCTGTAGCATTTTGCCTATAAATGGCTAGGATAATATCTTCATTTAGCAATTTAAACCTTTCTACCAAGTCTTGAAAGTTATAGAGTCCGCCTGATATATGTTGGGTTTTATCTGGGTTTCTTGTCTTTATGAGTTGTTCATCAAGATTAAACCAACCAATAGTATATGCAAAAGTTTTTAATCCAACGCGCTTATCTCCATATCTATTATCGATATACTTTTGTAAGTTAATAGAGTTGTCTATGTTTGAAATTGTATGAAACATTTTTTTAATATATATAAATAAAAAAAAATGATTTCTAAAGAATTTAAATATAACCCGGATGCTCAATACAATTTAAGTACTTTCAGCAAGAAAGTGATAGATATAATAAATCAAAACATAGTCATTACATCCAACGGTAAAGGCTTTAAAGCATCATTTCCCAATGTCTTTGAAAAATACAAACTCCCATACGTTAAATCAGATGATATAGTCCAACGCTGGGGAACAGACTGGATGTTATTTTGGCAGAATCAGTTGAATTTTGCTATTTGGTGTGCGACAACTGGATGTGGCATTGATTTCAACAATCATCTAAAAGCTGATGCCCTGGTTGGTTCGTTATTTCGATTTCATGTCTATTACCAAGTCAGAAGAATATTATTTGAGATGAGTGTAGCAATGCCGCAAGACTCAAATTGGAATGCGTTTAATAACACATATAACCGAAACGCATACGAGAGAATATGCAAGGAGTTTAACGTTGACTTACATTCAGATTGGAGACAAAAACAAAGCTATAATGATGGGCTAGGAACAATTTATAATTACTGGACACATATTGGTTATCATCCTTTGGTAAATACTGTATACGACAACAAAACGATGAGTTTCACAGTCTATGAGAGTGATAAAACATATCACATTGATTACATTGCACAAGGATCTGAGGCTGACAACAGCTGGTCTACTTTTATACTAGATTGTTCATCTGGATTTACAAGAGCTGGAGTAGAAAGAATCAATGACAGCATAAGAACATACTGCTGGGCAATCCTTGGCTCACAATCACAAACAAAAACAGATAAACTTGGAACTGGAACGGCATTTGATGCACAGAAACAATTTCTAGCAAATGTAGAGGACGCAATAAATAGCCCGATCAACTTGCCCAGTCAAATTTCAAGATATGAAACCACCCTAAAATATGCAAGAAGTAAAGTTAGTTTTGTCTATGGAAGTTGATTGTACATGTCTCCGGGTGACATGGAATTAAGAATTTGAACAATACAAGACTACAATAATGAAATTGTAATAGCAACCGATGCACAAGCATTAGGATTAAATAATGATGTAAATGTAAAACCAGTACCGCCAAAAAGTGTTCAACCTTTTCAAGGCACCACAACAAAGAAATTTTTACCGTAACACTTTGATAAATCAATACATAAAACTGTGGACCCACCAGAAATACAAAAAAATAGCGATTGAACACGAAGATAACAAAACAACTATAATTGTTGGTACTATAGTAATAGGTCTTGCTGCATTACTTATCTACGAGATTTACTGAACCACTCTTTAGCTGCCACATACAACAACCCGGAAACAAGCACAAGCAAAGCCCATATATTGTTACCAAGCCAATTAATAGCATTACCTGTTGCAGATAAAAGCCATGATACTATTGCACCAATAGTATCATGGTAAAGCTGCTGCAGCTTTACCAGCTAGGTTGGCAAGAAGTTTACTAAGCTTACTTAGTGTTTTTTTATCCAATCCTTGGCACTTGATGAATCAGGTTTTGGAGTTGGAGCAGCACTTGATGTGGGAATAATGGTCTCAACTAATACCCCAATAATCATACCAAAGGCAGTCAAAATACTAGCAATAGTAATACCTTGCTCCCTAAACAAGGTTTTGATTCTCTCACTCAATGTTGTGTCTTCTTTTAACACATTATTTATAGTTTCTTTTATCCTGTTTATTTGACTGCGTAATGCTTCTTTGTTTTCACTCGCCGCTTCAAGTCGTGCACTTTTTTCATCTTCTAAGTTTTTTATTCTGTCACGTAGGCGCTCTTGTTGAAACTCATCCTCCTGCCCGGGGGTGCTTACCTGTTCTAATATTTGTTTTTCTTTTGTTATATCTTTATCAAGCTCAGTGAGCTTTGAGAGATTATTAGTAAGTTCTCCACGAAAGCTTTGCAATCTCTTATCTAAACCTCGTATCTCTCGCAGTGTTAGATCTTCTGATTGAACAGCAGTTTTAGAATAAGTTTCATCTATATTACTCTATATTATAATTACAGCATCTACTGTATTTTGTACATCTTCAGTTGTTGAAAAAGTTTGCAATGGTATATTCTCTGCAGCGATGGTATCTCTTGTTTTACCAAGGCTGCTATTTCTGCCCTACCCCGAGCAAGTCTTTCACGTGGAACTAAATAATCATACATTTTTAAAGTGTTTTTCACAAAGTAAATACCATGTTTTCTAACTAAAGTGTCCAGCACATAAAACTTGATTGGTTCGTTTGGATTATTTCCCTTATAATAGGTAAGTGGGACGTCATCCTTCCCCAACCGAACTGCATATAACATTGTTCTACCGATTTTGTCCTCAGCCACTCTAAAATCATCTTTATAATCAATTCCGCTAATCTCAGCATTAACTTCAGTAAAAAATTGATCTACTAACCACTTTTTTTGTGTAAGCTGTTCTTTTATTTTATCTTCCCCTTGAAGCTGCTTAATATGATTATTTTCATTTACAATTAGTCTCTGGAATTTTGAGCCAGGTTGTATAAATTCTTCATCAAGTAATTCATCTACATAAGCATCTGGATCAAACGTAGGATTGTCAAACTAAGCCATTGTTTATTTTTTATTTAATTTTTAAAAAAAAAATATATATATATATATTTAAAAAATGGCAGCAAGTATTGACGTAAAACAAATTGTAAATATGATGTATCACGCTGGAGTGGAAACAATTTTAACTGTTGGATATTCTGAGATTGGCAGAAAACTACTAAAAAGACCAGCACCTAAAGTGGATTTTAATATGGCAGATGTTGGGATGCTGTCTGTGGATATAATGTTAGCAATGACAACAAAGGATATGTTGATCAAGCAAGGTAATATTCCTGCGGATATTATGAAATAAAATAAAAATATATAAAAAAAAAATGGCAAGCGCAGTAGCAATGATGATCGGTGGCGCATTAACAAACGCATTGGCATTTAGCGGTTCAAATTATTTCTTTTCAAAAATGGGAAGTCATTCAGATGAGGAAAGACAAAGGCATGACAAAGCCGTAGAACAATTGGAAGCAGCACAAGCGGCGTGGAATAAAAAAAGAACAGAGAGATTAGATTTTATTAACAAGCAACTACAAAAAGAGCATCATGCAGGGCAGACTTTTGATGATGTGGACCAAGCTATGAAACAGTATTATTACATAACTGGCAAACATTTGCTTTTGGAAGCGGAGCCCAAGTTGAGTGATTTTTATACACCATCTCCGGATCAACAGAATAGAGAAATTACGTGTATTGTGGTGGGCATGGCTGCAACTGGATTTGTAGCGTACAAATTGTGTTCATAGTTTAAAACTATATAAATATAGTTTTAAACTCTAAGTATGTTATTAGCATTACTCATTTTGCTCATAGCATTACTCATTTGCTATGAGCAATGCTATGAGCATTACTCATTTGCTATGAGCAATGCTATGAGCAATGCTATAAGCATTACTCATTTGCTATGCGCAAATATATATTTCCCGGGAGGCTGCTTTTGTTGCTGCTGCTCGAATTCAGAGGCGCTTCTGCTGCTGATGTAGCGGTGTTTGACCGCCGCGCGCGCCGCGCGCTGCTGCTGAAGACGTCGTCGTATCGTCCACTCAACTAGTCTGCTATTAACATTGCTGTGTTGCTGTTACTATTAGTAACAAAGCAATGCTATTCAACCCAATAACCAGTGGATTGGTCAGTCCCCAAAATTAATTCGGAATATTTAGTCTTTGCTAAAGCTTTTCTTATTCTGGTTCTCTCTTCCAGCGTTGGAATAACATCATTTTCTCTCAAACAATTTTCATAACTATCTCTGTCCTTGGTGTAAAACATACACAACCATTTTGCTTGCTCCCTCAAATCATTCAATACAGAATTATATCTCTGTGAAATGACCCATACTGATTGTTTGGCGTGACGACCGGAGAATGCCAACTCTGCTAACATATCCTTTTTCTTTGTTAATTCTTTTGTGGCGGAGCAATCATCAATAATGTATAATGTGGGCTTGCCAGCATATTGTTTGAAAAATAAACGCAACAGTTCTTGTAGCATTTCTTTGTCGTTGCTCACGGGATTGACAATTATTATTTTTTTATCTTTTGAGTGTCTTACATCTCCTATCCAGGATCTATTTTTATAAGCCTCGTTCCACTCTATGGTTGGACACAATATAATTATAAGTTCAAAAACTCCAACATACTCTTGTTCAAGTATGTCAAGAACAAACTCTGTTTTGCCGCAGCCTGTCTGACCGCAGATAATGGCACTGTGTGGATATTTAGGATATTTAGTATCGTACTTCTTTGAATCTTCCATCTTCGAAATTGATTTGCGCATCTTGTATTATATATAGATAAATATTTAAAAGTTGATCTGCATATGCTTTTTTATTTATGACTATCGTTATGCCTTCACTGCCGTTTTCTATTCTTCTTCCACTGCCGTGTAATAAATTGTCATCACATGTTCTAAGGTCAAGCCACAAAGCATATGCTTTTGTTAGATAGGTCTCAAGAGAAACATCGGAAAAGTATAAGTCCCTCGCTACTACGTCTGTCTCTTTGTTTCTTTTTGATGTTAAAGCAAAATATTTGTTGATTTCATCCCAATAATGATATGCCCTCATGCCCTGACTATACAACTGATTTGGTACGCCCTCTATTGTCATTTCAACCTTTTCAATCTTTGGGATGTAAATGGAGTCCGTGTCTGTTCTTTCTGGGTCTTCAAACAGCATGAAAATACCTTTCATGCTCCGTGCTGGTACATTAATGTTGATATTCCAAAGGGTATCAGATTTGTTTGCTATTATTTTTTTATGTCGCAAGATACGATCATACATAAATACTATCTTACCATTGGTTTGCTGTCTTATTTGTCTGGCTAATTCAACATCACTAACCATATCAAATTCCAAGCAGATATTTTTTATATCATAAGATGCATCCGCATCACTGCTTTTGATAACTTTGTTATAATCGTTAAACGTTAATTCATATTCTAACCTATCACCATAAAATGGCATATGACTTTCTAACATTTCAAAGTCCAATGGAATACAAAATCTATTTCCATAAGCTTCTGCTATAGCTTCATCTTCGGTGTCTGAGGATTTATCTCCCGCACCAATTCTATGTTTTAACATGTTTGCTTTACCCACACCTTGGTAAACTATGTTTTGTCGTTCGCTAGGGCTTTTCCATAAATCTACATAACTGTGATATATATCACTGTCATCTATTGACATGACTTCATTGCCACTTATTCTGATTGTCATTTTTTTCACAATTGCTCTACCCAGATTCTGGTATAGAGTAGCGTTGACGTCTCTACTTTTAAGTTATATTTCAAAGGCAAGACGAGCAGTACGTGGAACTATCACATCATTAGTACTTAGATTGGGAAATCTCACAAGCAGTTGCTGGTTTTGGTCTATTGTCGAAGGGTTGTTAGTAATAACTACACTTGTGCGGATGCCCTGGGCACCATGAGGCTCTTTTAGTTTTCTATGAGGGTTGAGTTTGTTTCCGTAAGCTGACATTTTTTTAATATGAAATTATTTTATTTTAAAAAAATCAAACGGGTCTTTTGGTGCAACATGAACAGGTTGCACAGCTACAGGTGGTGCTACCGATTTCTTGTAATAAATATACAAACCCAACCCAGCAAAGCCTACTAATAAAATCGGTGGAATATAATTTTTGTATACATTTATTTTGATTTTTTCTGGTTCCTCTTCACCTCTTGGTACTTTTGTTATCTGTCCTGCATCCTGTGCATCCTGTGCATCTTGCTCTATCTGAAGGCAACGCTTTGCCTTCCTTGCCGCTGCTCCTTTTTTTCCCAGCCTCTACTCGTTTTGGATTTTGTTGTTTAACAGATTGTGTATCAACTTCACTCTCTTGATTCTCCACTTGGTTCTTCATTTTTATTATCGACATTTTTATTAAAATCATTGCTGTAAATGGCGCTAAGTACATTCCATACTTGTAAACAACTCACAACACGCACTTGTTAAAGCATGTTTAATAAATGGGTCTTCCTCCAAATCTTCTATCAGTTTTGGTGGATTGGTTATATTAAAATATTTTGTTACTCCCATCACATACAAGTTAATAAAATAATTGCCTAAAGTCTTAGCCATGCTTGCCCCAAGTCTTGCTTCATATCTGCAGTAAAGTTTATTAATTTCATCTGGGGGCATGCTATCTAAAGTCGTGAGTTGTATGTCTTTACCCAAATATTGACGACTACCGCCGCCAGCCACTATGGCTGATAATCTTTCTCTTTTTGTTTCTTGTTGCTTTGATTCATCACGTTCCGTAAAACCTTCCGGTATGATACCTTGTAATAGTTCTTCCGCATTCATTTTTATAGTAGTCATTTTATTTTTTATCTTGAAATAAATATAAAACACAGTTGCGATATTCACCACGCAACTAGTAATGGTTAGTATTGTTAATAGCATTGTTTACTTTGGAATGACTAAGTCATATGCATGATACTTATTATTTTTGTTGTTCTTAGTTGGTTTCAATCCAAGTGGTCGCACATAATATGGTAGTTTAGCATTTGTCTTCTCTATTTTATCTTTGAGATGACCAGGCGCCCATACTTCACCGTTGTCTGATAATGTTAATACCATGGATAAACCATATTGAGTATCCACTATTTTTGTATTTGTAATATTGTATATTTTATTCTTTTCCAAGTCTTTCCATTTCTTTGTGCTATTTTGATTTAGCGCTTGAAGCAGTTCATCAGATCGTGCAGTTGTGATTTCCATTTTATATATAGTTATATATTTTCTTAATACATTTTAAAATGGAAAAGATTTATTACAGCCCACAAGGATTTTGGAGAGGTTACACAGCAGTTAAAAAATTAGCAAAAGAGGCTGGTGTCAGTGAAAAAAAGGCCTTAGAATTTTTAAAGAAACAAGCTGTGTGGCAAATTTATTTACCTGCGCCAAAGAAAATAATTAGACCAAGGTTTGATGTTTCTGCTAAGAATGGAGTGCATAAAGCTGATTTGTTATTTCTGCCGCATGATACTTTTGGCTTTGGCCGTGGCCGCAAGACATATAAATATGCATTGACTGTGGTTGATATTGCGAGTAGATACAAAGAAGCAGAGCCGCTGACTTCCAAGGATAGCAAAGAAGTTGCCAAAGCATTTGAAAATATATACAGTCGGCATCTAAAATATCCAAAGTTATTACAAGTGGATCCAGGCAGAGAATTCACGGGTGCAGTATCGCAGTTGATGGTAAAACATAATGTAAATATTAGACGGGGCAGAACAGAGATACACAGAGACCAAGCTTTAGTGGAAAGATTTAACAAAACATTAGCTGAAAGATTGTTTGGTTATCAGTATGCTAAGGAAATGGATTCCCAAAAACGCAACAGAGAGTGGGTAAAGAGATTACCAGAAGTTGTTAAAGCCATAAATGTGGAGACAAAAAAGCCTCCTCCTGTTGAAACAAAAATATTAAAAGGTGATCCTATCTGTATGAATGCAAGTGTAAGATATTTATATCAACCCGGGGAACAAGAAGGTGGAAGACGCAGAGCAACTGATCCAATGTGGAGTGTAGATATTCACAAGATTAATAGTTATATGGTGACGCAAGGCATAAGAGTTTATTATTTAAAAGCACCAGCGCCTCAAAGAGGATTTGTCAAAGAAGAATTACTTATTGTTCCTGCTGATACCCAAATTCATAAGTTTTTATAAAAACCATATGCATCAGTTGTAATTCCATCTTCTCGAATGTATCTTTTAGTGTAAAATGGTGACAGTGTTACTTTGTTTACTGTTATGCCATATATTTGATGCTTTTTTGATCGTATCATTTTCATTTCATGGATGTATTTTTTCTTGTTAAATAATGCATCCTTGTAGTTCTCAAAGTTGATATGTTTTTGGATTACATATTTTTTTACTCCCTTTGCTTTCTTAATAATCTGCTCATCCGCTCGCAAAATAGAATATAGCTTGGGTCTTAATCCAATATACTCAACTATAGGAACACCAGCACATTCATCTTTCATTTTACCTAATACTTTTTTGTTTGTATCATCGTGCATTGGGTGATTTTGAGGATAATCACTTAGATCATACTCGTCTTTCATTTCAGTCATGTCTTTGTAAGCATCATCTGTTTTGATGTCTACCAGTAGGCTGTCAGTGTCTGTGTATAATAAAGTACAGCCATCTCCGTACCTTTTCTTCAGGGTATTATAGTACCAGTCGTACATCATGTACTTTGATAAATCCAATACTGCCATCCCAAAATAAATTGGTTTGCTTAATGTTAATTTCGTTTTGTTTACATATAATGCCGACAATTCATCTGAAAATGTTATCCCCCTGTTAAAGTTGGGTTTAGCTGTTATTCTTCTTATCTTTTCATTTTCAGAGCCTTCAGTTTTGACTAGTTTTATATCAGTTCGCTTGCGTATATTTTCCATTGTTTTACCAAACACAGAGTTGTTCATAAGTTTGTAAAAATCTTTTTCAAAGGTTGATTTAGCTTTTTTCCTAAGTTCTGTGTTTAGGTTTATGTATGATGCCATCCATGGTTTTTCATTAAATTCTAATACTCTGTGGATTTTTGTTAATTTCATGCCTAATACAACTCTAAATTTTTGTAATGTAACACATATTTTTCTTTGTCCATAAGATTGGGGACTAGTTGTTCTGTCATAACGTTATTTTCTAACAGATCTGTCTGGTATTCAGACAACCATACTTTTTTCACTGCTAATCTTTCCGGTGCAAGTGGATAATCATTGTGAGCTTCATGAACTTCTTTTGGATATTCCAAATCCACTTCTAGAAAATATCCTTTTCCTTCTTTTGACTTTGGCAACGTTTCTGTTTCCACCCACTTAAAGCCAGAATATGGAAGTGGCTGACTCATTGTCCACCCATAAAGATTATTTGCATCATAATACATTAAAAAGTTGTTTTTCTCGTTAGGGTTATAATCAGCTACGTGTGGATTGTTTGCTTTGGCATATCGTTTTGATACCATACTAATTCCACCACGCATATCTTTTTCTATAAACAAGTGCTGGTCAATGTCTGTCAAAAGTTCTAAATCTATTTTAGAATGTTTAAGTAAAGCATCCTAAGATAGGTGCTGTGTAGTAATGCAAGGGATCGAGTTTATATGCATTCATGCATGTTTTTCTGAAAGTTTGAAATACATCTGCTAACAGAGTTACATCCGTTTATAGATATAAATCATGATAGTCTCCAAGAGTTTTACAGTTAAACTCTTTCCATATTTTTTGAGCATGATCGTAATCTTCGGGACTTATACTTTCATCTGAGAGACTACTGTAAAACTTTTCTATAGGTGGTAATTGCGTTTCCTCAAATCTTTCCATACTGTCCATATATTCGTATGGATAAACACCTTTTCGCAGAAGTAAATTTGTTTGCCCCCAAACTGATTTTTAGTAATTTTGAAATCAGATTTGTCTGTTGCATCAACCAATTTTTCCAGAGACGAAGCCATAAACTGAAAGCTATCCAAGAATCTAAGTTGTCCGACACTAAATGAAATATACTTTTCAGCGTTGTTTGGGATGCATGTAATACTACCTGTCATTTTATGTATTTTTTGCATGATGAGATGGCTATCATATCCTTTGAGGTTAGTTATGAAATACAACAGGGATGATTGTTTTACCTGGTTTTATTTTTATTTCCAGGTTACAGTTTTTATGTGCTGCGCCTCTGTATTCACCTGTAAAATGACAGTGGTCTCTTACTTTACCGCTTCCTATTTCATTCTCACATATCCAACAGTGTGTTGCTTTTTCATGATTTTCCTCATTTTTCTGCGTCATGATTAATGGGGTTGGTTGATCAAATATGTTATTAATGTTTTTTTTTTCACATTCTAAGTGATTTAAAAACTTTTCAAGAACATGTGGACCTCTGTAAATAACAGGTTCCTCAGCTTTGCCATCATATCTAACAACTTGATATCCAAAACCACAAGCTTCGTGTACATTTTGAATTGCAGATTTCTTTCCAAATTTGGTTGATTGCGGCCTGATTGTACTCTCAAAATCAGCATATATTGCATAAGGCAAAGACATCTGATTTTGATGATTTTTAAAGTGTGTGTGATTTCCACCTTCTTGCGGCATTTCTATTCTGCAAGCATTTTTGTTGATACCTTCACAGTCTTCTCGGTGTTTGGTAAGTAGTCCTTTTCCAGAAAAGCCGTGAAGGCAACGATCGCAGAAGAAAGTTTGACCTTTATATTTGTTTTGGTCACAGAGTAGTCTCTTCAGATTTTTTATCCAACAATAGTGATATTTTGTTGTTTTTGTTTGGTCAACCTCAACGTCTTCAGATATTAAAAGCAGATTAATTCGCTCAATATCTTTTGGTTGTTCTGATATTTTATATGGAAAAACAGTTACCTTTTTACTGTTTTTTGATATGGTGTATCCGTCAACATTAATAGCAATATTGTCTAGTTTTTCTACTTTGGAAATTTGAGAAATTGGAGTGGGAAAGTCAATGCCCTTTTTCTTAAAAAACTCTATACTAGGATACTTTGATAATCTATCAGAATTCTTTTTGGCTGGATTTAAAGCAGAATTTATTGCATGAAACAAACATTGATCATCATTATTTTTTACATTGATAATCGCTTTCTTATTAGCTACTGCTTTAGGCAAAGGAATATATGAAGAACCTTTTAACGGCTCGTACTTTGCAATATTTAAGTAAAGATTAACACAGTGGTCAATTTCCAATCCTGATGCTGTGTTTGTAAATCTTTCCAGGCTCTCTTGTATATATGCAGATGCTTCATCGTAAAACTGATTTATTTTTTCAGAGTTTAAAATTGTATATTGGTTGCTGTGTAATGCTGTTGTGATGTATGTTTTGGTGGCACCATTATCTTTGAAGAGCTTTACAGTGAGACCTAATTGAAACTTTAATCCATTCATCTTTGTCAGCTCTTTGCTGATTTGTTTTGTAATAATGGATTTCTTATCATGAAATAGTTTTTGAGGGTCTTTGTATTGCTTAACAGACATCTCATATGCTTTGAAATAACCACATTTTGGTTTGTCAACCAGTTTTAATTCTTCTTTAGATTTTCTATCATTAAGCTCTTTCAATTCATTTATAACATTCTCTCGTAATTTAGCATATTTCTCATCTTGTTTATCATATTTCTGCTTTTCTAATGTTTGAGCTGGAAGAGGATTTAGCGCGGTTTTAAGATGATCATCATTAATTCTTCCTTCCCGGTGTAATTGTACAATGTAGTGAAGGTCTTCGGTACTAATTTTTGGAGCTGGGATTGGTTTAACTCTTGTAACAGGAATTGGAATTCTTGATTTAACTCTTGGTTTTACAACTTGCGGGATTGGATTTTCACGTCTTACACTTTCCTGCACTTTAGACTCAACTGGTTGAATAACCTCTTTAAGAGCATTTATACCAACCGATAGTGTTTTTACACCTGCTTCAAATAGGTGTATTATTTTTCCTAAAAAAGTATTCATTATTTCTTTTTTTTATATATATATATTTCCTTAATACATTTATAAAAAAAAGAAATAATGTACATATATATATATATAATTTAGGGTTGTGGCTCACCCCAAAAAATACCAAATTTAGGGGTTGTGGCTCACCCACAACAAATTCAGATATATAGTGATACAATGTGGAAGAAGTATACCAGATATATAGTGATACCATGTGGAGGAAGTATACCATATATATGTATATTTGTTGTGGCTCACCAACAACAAATTCAGATATATAGTGATACCATGTGGAAGAAGTATACCAGATATATAGTGATACCATGTGGAGGAAGTATACCATATATATGTATATTTGTTGTGGCTCACCAACAACAAATTCAGATAAATAGTGATACCATGTGGAAGAAGTATACCAGATATATAGTGATACCATGTGGAGGAAGTATACCATATATATAGTGATACCATGTGGAGGATGTATACCATATATATAGTGATACCATGTGGAGAAAGTATACCATATATATAGTGATACCATGTGGAGGAAGTATACCATATATATAGTGATACCATGTGGAAGAAGTATACCAGATATATAGTGATACCATGTGGAGGAAGTATACCATATATATAGTGATACCATGTGGAGGAAGTATACCATATATATAGTGATACCATGTGGAGGAAGTATACCATATATATGTATATTTGTTTTGGGTGAGCCACAACCCTTAAATTATATATATATGGTGAGTCTCTATGTAAATTGCAATGACATTGTCTGGTTATATGATCAGCTGTGTCTCTCTTTAAATTGCAATGACATTGTCTAGGTATATGATCAGATGAGTCTCTCTTTAAATTGCAATGACATTATCTGGATATTTTGTCAGGTGAGTCTCTCTTTAAATTGCAATGACATTGTCTGGTTATTTGATATGGTGCGTCTCTCTTTAAATTCAAATGACATTGTCTGGGTATATGATCAGGTGAGTCTATCTTTAAATTGCAATGACATGATCTGGTTATGTGATTAGGTGAGTCTCTCTTTAAATTGCAATGACATTGTCTGGGTATATGATCAGGTGAGTCTCTCTGTAAATTGCAATGACATTGTCTGGTTATATGATCAGCTGTGTCTCTCTTTAAATTGCAATGACATTGTCTAGGTATATGATCAGATGAGTCTCTCTTTAAATTGCAATGACATTATCTGGTTATTTTATCAGGTGAGTCTCTCTTTAAATTGCAATGACATTGTCTGGTTATTTGATATGGTGCGTCTCTCTTTAAATTGCAATGACATTGTCTGGGTATATGATCAGGTGAGTCTCTCTTTAAATTGCAATGACATGGTCTGGTTATGTGAGTAGGTGAGTCTCTCTTTAAATTGCAATGACATTGTCTGGTTATATGATCAGGTTTGTCTCTCTTTAAATTGCAATGACATTGTCTGGTTATATGATCAGGTGAGTCTCTCTTTAAATTGCAATGACAATGACTGGTTATATGATCAGTTGAGTCTGTCTTTAAACTGCAATGACATTGTCTGGTTATTTTATCAGGTGAGTCTCTCATTAAATTGCAATGACATTGTCCGGTTATATGATCAGATGAGTCTCTCTTAAAATTGCAATGGCATTGTCTGGGTATATGATCAGGTGTGTCTCTATGTAAATTGCAATGAAATTGGCCGGTTATATGATCCGGTGAGTCTCTCTTTAAATTGCAATGACATTGTGTGGTTATTTGATCAGGTGAATCTCTCTTTAAATTGCAATGACATTGTCCGGTTATATGATCAGATGAGTCTCTTTTTAAATTGCAATGACATTAACAGGTTATTTTATCAGGTGAGTCTCTCTTTAAATTGCAATGCCATTGTCTGGTTATTTGATCAGGTGCGTCTCTCTTTAAACTGCAATGACATTGTCTGGTTGTATGATCAGGTGAGTCTCTCTGTAAATTGCAATGACGTTGTCTGGTTATTTGATGAGCTGAGTCTCTATTTAAATTGCAATGACATTGTCTGGGTATATGATCTGGAAAGTCTCTCTTTAAATTGCAATGACATTGTCTAGGTATATGATCAGATGAGTCTCTCTTTAAATTGCAATGACATTGTCTGGTTATTTGATCAGGTTTGTCTCTTTTTAAATTGCAATGACATTGTCTGGTTATATGATCAGGTGAGTCTCTCTTTAAATTGTAATGACATTGGCTGGTTATATGATCAGTTGAGTCTCTCTTTAAACTGCAATGACATTGTCTGGGTATATGATCAGGTGCGTCTCTCTTTAAATTGCAATGACATTGGCTGGGTATATGATCAGGTTAGTCTCTCTTTAAATTGCAATGACATTGTCTGGTTATATGATCAGGTTTGTCTCTTTTTAAATTGCAATGACATTGTCTGGTTATATGATCAGGTGAGTCTCTCTTTAAATTGTAATGACATTGGCTGGTTATATGATCAGTTGAGTCTCTCTTTAAACTGCAATGACATTGTCTGGGTATATGATCAGGTGCGTCTCTCTTTAAATTGCAATGACATTGGCTGGGTATATGATCAGGTTAGTCTCTCTTTAAATTGCAATGACATTGTCTGGTTATATGATCAGGTGAGTCTCTCTTTAAATTGCAATGTCGTTGTCTGGTTATATGATCAGGATAGTCTCTCTTTAAATTGCAATGACATTGTCTGGATATATGATCAGGTTAGTCTCTCTTTAAATTGCAATGACATTGGCTGGGTATATGATCAGGTGAGTCTCTCTTTAAATTGCAATGCCATTGTCTGGTTATATGATCAGGTGAGTCTCTCTTTAAATTGCAATGACATTGGCTGGTTATATGAGCAGTTGAGTCTCTCTTTAAACTGCAGTGACATTTTCTGGGTATATGATCAGGTTAGTCTCTCTTTTAATTGCAATTACATTGGCTGGGTATATGATCAGTTTAGTCTCTCTTTAAATTGCAATGACATTGTCTGGTTATTTGATCAGGTGAGTCTCTCTTTAAATTGCAATGACGTTGTCTGGTTATATGATCAGGATAGTCTCTCTTTAAATTGCAATGACATTGTCTGGTTATATGATCAGGTGAGTCTTTCTTTAAATTGGAATGACATTGGCTCGTTATATGATCAGTTGAGTCTCCCTTTAAACAGCAATGACATTGGCTAAGTATATGATCAGGTTAGTCTCTCTGTAAATTGCAATGACATTGGCTGGGTATATGATCAGGTTAGTCTTTCTTTAAATTGCAATGACATTGTCTGGTTATATGATCAGGTTAGTCTCTCTTTAAATTGCAATGACATTGTCTGGTTATATGATTAGGTGAGTCTCTCTTTAAATTACAATGACGTTGGGTGGGTATATGATCAGTTGAGTCTCTCTTTCAAACTGCAATGACATTGGTTGGGTATATGATCAGGTTAGTCTCTCTTTAAATTGCAATGACATTGACTGGGTATATGATCAGGTGAGTCTCTCTGTAAATTGCAATGACATTGCCTGGTTTTATGATCAGGTGAGTCTCTCTGTAAATTGCAATGACATTGTCTGGTTATTTGATCAGGTGAGTCTCTCTTTAAATTGCAATGACATTGCCTGGTTTTATGATCATGTGAGTCTCTCTTAAAATTGCAATGGCATTGTCTGGTTATATGATCAGGTGAGTCTCTCTGAAAATTGCAATGACATTGTCTGGTTATTTGATCAGGTGAGTCTCTCTTTAAATTGCAATGACATTGCCTGGTTTTATGATCATGTGAGTCTCTCTTAAAATTGCAATGGCATTGTCATGGTATATGATCAGGTTAGTCACTATGTAAATTACAATGACATTGGCTGGTTATATGATCCGGTGAGTCTCTCTTTAAATTGCAATGACATTGTCCGGTTATATGATCAGGTGAGTCTCTCTTTAAATTGCAATGACATTAACAGGTTATTTTATCAGGTGAGTCTCTCTTTAAATTGCAATGAAATTGTCTGGTTATGTGATTAGGTGAGTCTCTCTTTAAATTGCAATGACATTGTCTGGTTATATGATCAGGTTTGTCTCTTTTTATATTGAAATGACATTGTCTGGTTATATGATCAGGTGAGTCTCTCTTTAAATTGCAATGACATTGGCTGGTTATATGATCAGTTGAGTCTCTCTTTAAACTGCAATGACATTGGCTGGGTATATGATCAGGTAAGTCTCTCTTTAAATTGCAATGACATTGGCTGGGTATATGATCAGGTTAGTCTCTCTTTAAATTGCAATGACATTGTCTGGTCATATGATCAGGTGAGTCTCTCTTTAAATTGCAATGACGTTGTCTGGTTACATGATCAGGATAGTCTCTCTTTAAATTGCAATGACATAGTCTGGTTATATGATCAGGTGAATCTTTCTTTAATTTGCAATGACATTGGCTCGTTATATGATCAGTTGAGTCTCCCTTTAAACTGCAATGACATTGGCTGGGTATATGATCAGGTTAGTCTCTCTGTAAATTGCAATGACACTGGTAGGGTATATGATCAGGTTAGTCTTTCTTTAAATTGCAATGACATTGTCTGGTTATATGATCAGGTTAGTCTCTCTTTAAATTGCAATGATATTGTCTGGTTATATGATCAGGTGAGTCTCTCTTTAAATTGCAATGACGTTGGCTGGGTATATGATCAGTTGAGTCTCTCTTTAAAACTGCAATGACATTGGCTGGGTATATGATCAGGGAGTCTCTCTTTAAATTGCAATTACAATGGCTGGTTATTTGATCAGTTGAGTCTCTCTTTACATTGCAATGACATTGGCTGGGTATTTGATCAGGTTAGTCTCTCTTTAAATTACAATGGCATTGACTGGGTATATGATCAGGTTAGTCTCTCTTTAAATTGCAATGACATTATCTAGTTATATGATCAGGTTAGTCTCTCTTTAAATTGTAATGACATTGTCTGGCTATATGATCAGGTGAGTCTCCCTTTAAACTGCAATGACATTGGCTGGTTATATGATCAGTTGAGTCTCTCTGTAAACTGCAATGACATTGGCTGGGTATATGATCAGGTTAGTCTCTCTTTAAATTACAATGACATTGTCTGGTTATATGATCAGGTGAGTCTCTCTTTAAATTGCAATGGCATTGTTTGGTTATATGATCAGGTGAGTCTCTCTTTAAATTGCAATGACATTGTCTGGTTATATGATCAGGTGAGTCTCTCTTTAAATTGCAATGACATTGACTGGTTATGTGATCAGGTTAGTCTCTATGTAAATCGCAATGACATTGGCTGGGTATATGATCGGGTGAGTCTCTCTTTAAATTGCAATGACATTGTCTGGTTATTTGATCAGGTGAGTCTCTTTTTAAATTGCAATGACATTGTCTGCATATATGATCAGGTTTGTCTCTCTGTAAATTACAATGACATTGTCTGGTTATATGATCAGGTGAGTCTCTCTTTAAATTGCAGTGACATTGTCTGGGTATATGATCAGGTGAGTCTCTCTGTAAATTGCAATGACATTGTCTGGTTATACGATCAGGTGAGTCTCTCTTTAAATTGCAATGACATTGTCTGGGTATATGATCAGGTGAGTCTCTCTGTACATTGCAATGACATTGTCTGGTTATATGATCAGGTGAGTCTCTCTTTAAATTGCAATGACATTGTCTGAGTATATTCTCTGTAAATGACAATGACATTGTCTGGTAATATGATCAAGTTAGTCTCTTTGTAAATGGCAATGATATTGTCTGGTAATATGATTAACCTAGTCTCTCTTTAAATTGCAATGGCATTGTCTGGTATTATGATCAGGTTAGTCTTTCTGTAAATGGCAATAACATTGTCTGATATTAGTATCAGGTAAGTCTCCCTGTAAATGGCAATGTAATTGTCTGGTAATAAGGTTTGGCTAGTCTCTCTACATACCGTACTTGTATGGTGGAATTATGGGCGATCGGAATATACAGTAAAATCTGCATTAAGAGACAGCTAGAGCAGGGAAGAGCATTCTCGGTCATAACACAGGTTGTATTTTACTTCAGATGCATTTTAATTTAAAAAATAATATTGGTAACTAAAACAATGGTCACTTATATCATATTGTCTCTTAATAGCAATGGTCCGCTGAACAGGTTTGATCTCAAGGATAATTTGTGTTTTGTTATTTATTGTTTTAATGCCGATAAAATACCTCATACCAGTTTACCTTGCAGCTGCTTAACAACGGTATAAAACCATAACGATCGCAATCACTTTAATATCTTTTTTTTCTTTAAACAAACAGGTTAAATGAAATGTCTGATCGACGTGTGTATAATTTATTATTTCGCTGGATGAGGAAAACTTTTACAGGATAAACGATTTTAAGTCTCTCCTATGTTAATAAACACTTGAAAAGATAACAGTTGATATGTTGTTTGCACAATTGATACAACTTTAAGCTACTTGAAACATTATTAGCTTCGTTTGAAAGATTGATTAGTTTGTACCTGCGTAAGATAAACACTCAAACTATTTTATTATTTATTCACAAGTCTAATACCATTTTTGTTAAAAGTAAGTACTATATAGTAGATATATGTAACGCTTCTGTAACTGGCAGAAATACAGTAGACTGTATGGTTTAACGTTACTTTTAAAAATATTTAAGTCATTTCACAGCGGTTTCTACTTATAAAAGCAAACTCAATGCTCAGCTGTATAGTGCTTACTCACTGAAATGTCACATTCTACTGACACAGGTCTCGGGGCCTAGCAGGCCTAGAACTACTCTCTATATGCTGAACGTCAGGCAAGGGAGCTATTAGTGCGATTCGTTCGGTATAACCTGGCTGGCTATTGAACATCGACATCCCCATGCGAGGCGGTGCTCAACCACACGTCATCACAGTGGTAGAAAAAAAGTAGTGTGTGGTGCGTGCGTGCGTGCGTGCGTGCGTGCGTTAGTAGTGTGTTTATCACATTGTCATTGTCTTTTTGTGCTCTCAATGGTTTATTGCACGGCGTTGATATGTCGTGCCTCTTTTGGTGGCTTAAGAATGTGCAATGGGTTAGGAATTGACTATTTGAAACCTTTCGGTTAACTGTGATTGACTAGCAACCTTTCGATTAACTGTTGTCGGATCAAACGGATCAAACGAAACACATAGCTGTACAGCAATGTTTGTTCACGGTTTTTCAGTGCTGTTGTACAATTTGTTCAGGCTGTTGAACAACCACTATTATTATAAATAGCTCGGAAATCATCACTTAGAACCTTTCGGTTTACAGTTGTCAGTTTTCCCTCTGCGTTTTACGTATAATGATAGCAAATGTAATAATGTGTCTGTTAATAACTTCTTATACTATCATTATTATTTCTCTATATACAATTTCACTGATTTGGAATGAGGTTTATGTTATAAAGATTGAAGTTAAATTAAAATTGAAATCAAGGATGTTCCCGCTTTATTATTATGGAATAGGCCGAGTAGTTACGGACTTAGCCGATTGATTTTGTGTATTAAAGGGAAAGTAGCGACACAGCCAAACAGCTCTGTTATTGAGAGTTCTGAAAAACTTGGAAAAGGGTGAAAGAATTATCAAAATCGGATAATAAACAAAAAAGATATGATCATTTAAATGTTGTTCTAAAATGAATAGGGAGCCGCCATTTTTAGAACTATGACGTCATAGTTCCATATTACCATATATGGAATATTGATAAATATCATTTAAAACGAAAAAATCACTGCAAATGAAATGCCAATACGCTCTACTCGTGATTATTTTGTGACAACATCTCCCCACTTAAAGAAAGTGCTACACTTTTTAAAATTCAACAAAATTGTCTCTCATTAATTAGTAAAATACATGGTTGCATAATAAGCAACATTAAAATTTCAACAATATTCTACAATTGTACACTACACTGACGTAACATACACTGCTATTGTACAATACACTGCAATACACTATTATACTATTGTATTCTTCTGTCATTATATACGGCGACATAAATAGTCTGCCCCAATATTGTGCTTTTCGCGGTCTATTACACCGACTCTACTGTTACGAATAACACTACTTACTGAAACTACAAGAACTCCAACCTTACACATTGTATCCATCGCATTACCAGTATACTGTTTGCGAAATGGAGTAGGGTCTCCCGTTTCCCTAATCGACTTTGCTAAAGTGTGCTTAAAGCTACACTGCATAACATCTGTTGGTGTCGACGTATCGGACCGAACAGTACTACACTCAGAGTGTAAACTATCTACGTCTCTTGTCTCTACTACTTTAGGTCATATACCACTATTGAATTTTACATAGGGTTACATTATAGCCTTTTGGCCCTAAAACACATTTTACACATCCAAGGGAACCTTTTAGGCTACTTTATTTTCAAGAACTATCCTAGACTCACTTAAAAAAGTGCAAACAATTGGGGCTTTTGTATTGTTTTCACCTACTTTCGGTTTGATGACGGTGATGACCGTCAGGCACGCAGCAAATAAATGTGAATTTCTGACAATTTACTATACCTGCAATTTTCTCAATTAAATAGCCCAGATGCAAGAACAATTACATTTTTTTTTTTTCTTATCACCTACACATATTATTTTGACATTTTATGTACATCAGTTATGATTAAGGCAATTCTACCCAATCAGAAAATAGCTCTTTCGAAAAAGATATACCCTAATACACCCTATACTTTTTTCAGCCAATCAGTAGCCCCAAAACAATAGTGGTATGTGACCTAAATAGACATTCAAACCTAACTGAAGTTTGTTTTTTCTTGCTGAATTGTTTCATACATTCATTCTGAGGAAAATGGTGTCTTTTGTTTTTAGAAAAAAACACTTTTCTACAAAATATGAGGGCTTTAAAGGGCTTCGGCTGATGTCGAATTCATGCGATTTTTACGTGTAAATCCAGAATCTTCAAAATGCCATATCTCGACAACCGTTCCAATCATTTGTTTCAAATAAAGTGATTTTGAATTGATTTTATCAATAACATGTGATTTTCAACCAGTTGAAGCTCTCTTGAAAATCATTTCTACTGAAAAATGATATTTGTGATTTTCAGGGCTCAAAATAGCAGATTTTACCATAAAAATGCCACTGTTTTTGTATATATTCAAAATCTGCCTTCAAATGGATTAATTAACATTATGCAGCAGTTTCTATATGTGAAACCATCAAGAAAATGCTACTTTTCACTTTAAAAATGACAAAAAAATAATTCTGAGAATATCCTCCCCAACTTCATTTTTAAGGCCATGCCATGTTCTACAATATGCTCATTACACAAGATTACATGTAACTGTACAATTTAATGTATTTTTTTATTAGATATTGTTTGTGCCACCTTTACAGGTCATTTTCATGCAACCATGCAGCCAAAAAGCACTGTTGACAGTACAGATCCATGAAAATTCATTAAAATGAAGGGGGTGGGGCAGAAAAAAACTTTAAAAAAATTTGGAAAATGTCATATTTTTTGCCAACTAAATTATTTAATTTGTAAAATGTATTAAACCGCATAAAATATTTGCATATCAACACTAACCGTAAAGACGCGATGAACTCAGAGTCAGAGATTACCTCAACATCTTTTTCAAAACAGACATAAGCGCCGTTTCGACATCTTAGCAGACAGACGCAGCTTGTCGCTTTCTGACATTTTTGCCAAAAAATGTATGCAGAGCCCTCAGAAATGAATAAAACTTACTAGATATACTTTTAATTGTGTCAAATAGGTGCATTACAGGCCAATTGTGTGTACCAGGTGTCAGGTATGGCTAATTTTGTGTCCACAACCCTAACAAAAGAATTTAAATTACCTATATTGCATCATAAAACTTTCAAATAATTAAAAATCATTAAAAAAGTTACAAGAAAAGTCAAAATACAACATAATTCAACATTTCTCACACTTTCAAATCATTGTGTTAGAAAAAAAGTAAGTCTATTTTCACTTTTACCCTATGCAGAATCTAGCTTTAGGTCATATACCACTATTGAATTTTACATAGGGTTACATTATAGCCTTTTGGCCCTAAAACACATTTTACACATCCAAGGGAACCTTTTAGGCTACTTTATTTTCAAGAACTATCCTAGACTCACTTAAAAAAGTGCAAACAATTGGGGCTTTTGTATTGTTTTCACCTACTTTCGGTTTGATGACGGTGATGACCGTCAGGCACGCAGCAAATAAATGTGAATTTCTGACAATTTACTATACCTGCAATTTTCTCAATAAAATAGCCCAGATGCAAGAACAATTACATTTTTTTTTTTTTTATCACCTACACATATTATTTTGACATTTTATGTACATCAGTTATGATTAAGGCAATTCTACCCAATCAGAAAATAGCTCTTTCGAAAAAGATATACCCTAATACACCCTATACTTTTTTCAGCCAATCAGTAGCCCCAAAACAATAGTGGTATGTGACCTAAATAGACATTCAAACCTAACTGAAGTTTGTTTTTTCTTGCTAGTGGTATGTGACCTAAATAGACATTCAAACCTAACTGAAGTTTGTTTTTTCTTGCTAAATTGTTTCATACATTCATTCTGAGGAAAATGGTGTCTTTTGTTTTTAGAAAAAAACACTTTTCTACAAAATATGAGGGCTTTAAAGGGCTTCGGCTGATGTCGAATTCATGCGATTTTTACGCGTAAATCCAGAATCTTCAAAATGCCATATCTCGACAACCGGTCCAATCATTTGTTTCAAATAAAGTGATTTTGAATTGATTTTATCAATAACATGTGATTTTCAACCA
Organism: Cyrtodaria siliqua; assembly: GCA_037043455.1. Taxonomy (NCBI): domain Eukaryota; kingdom Metazoa; phylum Mollusca; class Bivalvia; order Adapedonta; family Hiatellidae; genus Cyrtodaria; species Cyrtodaria siliqua. The sequence continues at coordinate 44,513 of JAWPHD010003166.1, forward strand.
GTTGAAGCTCTCTTGAAAATCATTTCTACTGAAAAATGATATTTGTGATTTTCAGGGCTCAAAATAGCAGATTTTACCATAAAAATGCCACTGTTTTTGTATATATTCAAAATCTGCCTTCAAATGGATTAATTAACATTATGCAGCAGTTTCTATATGTGAAACCATCAAGAAAATGCTACTTTTCACTTTAAAAATGACAAAAAATAATTCTGAGAATATCCTCCCCAACTCCATTTTTAAGGCCATGCCATGTTCTACAATATGCTCATTACACAAGATTACATGTAACTGTACAATTTAATGTATTTTTTTATTAGATATTGTTTGTGCCACCTTTACAGGTCATTTTCATGCAACCATGCAGCCAAAAAGCACTGTTGACAGTACAGATCCATGAAAATTCATTAAAATGAAGGGGGTGGGGCAGAAAAAAACTTTAAAAAAAATTGGAAAATGTCATATTTTTTGCCAACTAAATTATTTAATTTGTAAAATGTATTAAACCGCATAAAATATTTGCATATCAACACTAACCGTAAAGACGCGATGAACTCAGAGTCAGAGATTACCTCAACATCTTTTTCAAAACAGACATAAGCGCCGTTTCGAAATCTTAGCAGACAGAATCAGCTTGTCGCTTTCTGACATTTTTGCCAAAAAATGTATGCAGAGCCCTCAGAAATGAATAAAACTTACTAGATATACTTTTAATTGTGTCAAAAAGGTGCATTACAGGCCAATTGTGTGTACCAGGTGTCAGGTATGGCTAATTTTGTGTCCACAATCCTAACAAAAGAATTTAAATTACCTATATTGCATCATAAAACTTTCAAATAATTAAAAATCATTAAAAAAGTTACAAGAAAAGTCAAAATACAACATAATTCAACATTTCTCACACTTTCAAATCATTGTGTTAGAAAAAAAGTAAGTCTATTTTCACTTTTACCCTATGCAGAATCTAGCTTTAGGTCATATACCACTATTGAATTTTACATAGGGTTACATTATAGCCTTTTGGCCCTAAAACACATTTTACACATCCAAGGGAACCTTTTAGGCTACTTTATTTTCAAGAACTATCCTAGACTCACTTAAAAAAGTGCAAACAATTGGGGCTTTTGTATTGTTTTCACCTACTTTCGGTTTGATGACGGTGATGACCGTCAGGCACGCAGCAAATAAATGTGAATTTCTGACAATTTACTATACCTGCAATTTTCTCAATAAAATAGCCCAGATGCAAGAACAATTACATTTTTATTTTTTTTTATCACCTACACATATTATTTTGACATTTTATGTACATCAGTTATGATTAAGGCAATTCTACCCAATCAGAAAATAGCTCTTTCGAAAAAGATATACCCTAATACACCCTATACTTTTTTCAGCCAATCAGTAGCCCCAAAACAATAGTGGTATGTGACCTAAATAGACATTCAAACCTAACTGAAGTTTGTTTTTTCTTGCTAAATTGTTTCATACATTCATTCTGAGGAAAATGGTGTCTTTTGTTTTTAGAAAAAAACACTTTTCTACAAAATATGAGGGCTTTAAAGGGCTTCGGCTGATGTCGAATTCATGCGATTTTTACGCGTAAATCCAGAATCTTCAAAATGCCATATCTCGACAACCGTTCCAATCATTTGTTTCAAATAAAGTGATTTTGAATTGATTTTATCAATAACATGTGATTTTCAACCAGTTGAAGCTCTCTTGAAAATCATTTCTACTGAAAAATGATATTTGTGATTTTCAGGGCTCAAAATAGCAGATTTTACCATAAAAATGCCACTGTTTTTGTATATATTCAAAATCTGCCTTCAAATGGATTAATTAACATTATGCAGCAGTTTCTATATGTGAAACCATCAAGAAAATGCTACTTTTCACTTTAAAAATGACAAAAAATAATTCTGAGAATATCCTCCCCAACTCCATTTTTAAGGCCATGCCATGTTCTACAATATGCTCATTACACAAGATTACATGTAACTGTACAATTTAATGTATTTTTTTATTAGATATTGTTTGTGCCACCTTTACAGGTCATTTTCATGCAACCATGCAGCCAAAAAGCACTGTTGACAGTACAGATCCATGAAAATTCATTAAAATGAAGGGGGTGGGGCAGAAAAAAAACTTCAAAAAAAAAAGGAAAATGTCATATTTTTTGCCAACTAAATTATTTAATTTGTAAAATGTATTAAACCGCATAAAATATTTGCATATCAACACTAACCGTAAAGACGCGATGAACTCAGAGTCAGAGATTACCTCAACATCTTTTTCAAAACAGACATAAGCGCCGTTTCGACATCTTAGCAGACAGACGCAGCTTGTCGCTTTCTGACATTTTTGCCAAAAAAATGTATGCAGAGCCCTCAGAAATGAATAAAACTTACTAGATATACTTTTAATTGTGTCAAATAGGTGCATTACAGGCCAATTGTGTGTACCAGGTGTCAGGTATGGCTAATTTTGTGTCCACAACCCTAACAAAAGAATTTAAATTACCTATATTGCATCATAAACTTTCAAATAATTAAAAATCATTAAAAAAGTTACAAGAAAAGTCAAAATACAACATAATTCAACATTTCTCACACTTTCAAATCATTGTGTTAGAAAAAAAGTAAGTCTATTTCACTTTTACCCTATGCAGAATCTAGCTTTAGGTCATATACCACTATTGAATTTTACATAGGGTTACATTATAGCCTTTTGGCCCCTAAAACACATTTTACACATCCAAGGGAACCTTTTAGGCTACTTTATTTTCAAGAACTATCCTAGACTCACTTAAAAAAGTGCAAACAATTGGGGCTTTTGTATTGTTTTCACCTACTTTCGGTTTGATGACGGTGATGACCGTCAGGCACGCAGCAAATAAATGTGAATTTCTGACAATTTACTATACCTGCAATTTTCTCAATAAAATAGCCCAGATGCAAGAACAATTACATTTTTTTTTTTTTTTATCACCTACACATATTATTTTGACATTTTATGTACATCAGTTATGATTAAGGCAATTCTACCCAATCAGAAAATAGCTCTTTCGAAAAAGATATACCCTAATACACCCTATACTTTTTTCAGCCAATCAGTAGCCCCAAAACAATAGTGGTATGTGACCTAAATAGACATTCAAACCTAACTGAAGTTTGTTTTTTCTTGCTAAATTGTTTCGTACATTCATTCTGAGGAAAATGGTGTCTTTTGTTTTTAGAAAAAAACACTTTTCTACAAAATATGAGGGCTTTAAAGGGCTTCGGCTGATGTCGAATTCATGCGATTTTTACGCGTAAATCCAGAATCTTCAAAATGCCATATCTCGACAACCGTTCCAATCATTTGTTTCAAATAAAGTGATTTTGAATTGATTTTATCAATAACATGTGATTTTCAACCAGTTGAAGCTCTCTTGAAAATCATTTCTACTGAAAAATGATATTTGTGATTTTCAGGCTCAAAATAGCAGATTTTACCATAAAAATGCCACTGTTTTGGTATATATTCAAAATCTGCCTTCAAATGGATTAATTAACATTATGCAGCAGTTTCTATATGTGAAACCATCAAGAAAATGCTACTTTTCACTTTAAAAATGACAAAAAATAATTCTGAGAATATCCTCCCCAACTCCATTTTTAAGGCCATGCCATGTTTCTACAATATGCTCATTACGCAAGATTACATGTAACTGTACAATTTAATGTATTTTTTTATTAGATATTGTTTGTGCCACCTTTACAGGTCATTTTCATGCAAACATGCAGCCAAAAAGCACTGTTGACAGTACAGATCCATGAAAATTCATTAAAATGAAGGGGGTGGGGCAGAAAAAAACTTTAAAAAAACTTGGAAAATGTCATATTTTTTGCCAACTAAATTATTTAATTCGTAAAATGTATTAAACCGCATAAAATATTTGCATATCAACACTAACCGTAAAGACGCGATGAACTCAGAGTCAGAGATTACCTCAACATCTTTTTTAAAACAGACATAAGCGCCGTTTCGACATCTTAGCAGACAGACGCAGCTTGTCGCTTTCTGACATTTTTGCCAAAAAATGTATGCAGAGCCCTCAGAAATGAATAAAACTTACTAGATATACTTTTAATTGTGTCAAATAGGTGCATTACAGGCCAGTTGTGTGTACCAGGTGTCAGGTATGGCTAATTTTGTGTCCACAACCCTAACAAAAGAATTTAAATTACCTATATTGCATCATAAAACTTTCAAATAATTAAAAATCATTAAAAAAGTTACAAGAAAAGTCAAAATACAACATAATTCAACATTTCTCACACTTTCAAATCATTGTGTTAGAAAAAAAGTAAGTCTATTTTCACTTTTACCCTATGCAGAATCTAGCTTTAATAGACATTCAAACCTAACTGAAGTTTGTTTTTTCTTGCTAAATTGTTTCATACATTCATTCTGAGGAAAATGGTGTCTTTTGTTTTTAGAAAAAAACACTTTTCTACAAAATATGAGGGCTTTAAAGGGCTTCGGCTGATGTCGAATTCATGCGATTTTTACGCGTAAATCCAGAATCTTCAAAATGCCATATCTCGACAACCGTTCCAATCATTTGTTTCAAATAAAGTGATTTTGAATTGATTTTATCAATAACATGTGATTTTCAACCAGTTGAAGCTCTCTTGAAAATCATTTCTACTGAAAAATGATATTTGTGATTTTCAGGGCTCAAAATAGCAGATTTTACCATAAAAATGCCACTGTTTTTGTATATATTCAAAATCTGCCTTCAAATGGATTAATTAACATTATGCAGCAGTTTCTATATGTGAAACCATCAAGAAAATGCTACTTTTCACTTTAAAAATGACAAAAAATAATTCTGAGAATATCCTCCCCAACTCCATTTTTAAGGCCATGCCATGTTCTACAATATGCTCATTACACAAGATTACATGTAACTGTACAATTTAATGTATTTTTTTATTAGATATTGTTTGTGCCACCTTTACAGGTCATTTTCATGCAACCATGCAGACAAAAAGCACTGTTGACAGTACAGATCCATGAAAATTCATTAAAATGAAGGGGGTGGGGCAGAAAAAAACTTTAAAAAAAATTGGAAAATGTCATATTTTTTGCCAACTAAATTATTTAATTTGTAAAATGTATTAAACCGCATAAAATATTTGCATATCAACACTAACCGTAAAGACACGATGAACTCAGAGTCAGAGATTACCTCAACATCTTTTTCAAAACAGACATAAGCGCCGTTTCGACATCTTAGCAGACAGACGCAGCTTGTCGCTTTCTGACATTTTTGCCAAAAAATGTATGCAGAGCCCTCAGAAATGAATAAAACTTACTAGATATACTTTTAATTGTGTCAAATAGGTGCATTACAGGCCAATTGTGTGTACCAGGTGTCAGGTATGGCTAATTTTGTGTCCACAACCCTAACAAAAGAATTTAAATTACCTATATTGCATCATAAAACTTTCAAATAATTAAAAATCATTAAAAAAGTTACAAGAAAAGTCAAAATACAACATAATTCAACATTTCTCACACTTTCAAATCATTGTGTTAGAAAAAAAGTAAGTCTATTTTCACTTTTACCCTATGCAGAATCTAGCTTTAGGTCATATACCACTATTGAATTTTACATAGGGTTACATTATAGCCTTTTGGCCCTAAAACACATTTTACACATCCAAGGGAACCTTTTAGGCTACTTTATTTTCAAGAACTATCCTAGACTCACTTAAAAAAGTGCAAACAATTGGGGCTTTTGTATTGTTTTCACCTACTTTCGGTTTGATGACGGTGATGACCGTCAGGCACGCAGCAAATAAATGTGAATTTCTGACAATTTACTATACCTGCAATTTTCTCAATAAAATAGCCCAGATGCAAGAACAATTACATTTTTATTTTTTTTTATCACCTACACATATTATTTTGACATTTTATGTACATCAGTTATGATTAAGGCAATTCTACCCAATCAGAAAATAGCTCTTTCGAAAAAGATATACCCTAATACACCCTATACTTTTTTCAGCCAATCAGTAGCCCCAAAACAATAGTGGTATGTGACCTAAATAGACATTCAAACCTAACTGAAGTTTGTTTTTTCTTGCTAAATTGTTTCATACATTCATTCTGAGGAAAATGGTGTCTTTTGTTTTTAGAAAAAAAACACTTTTCTACAAAATATGAGGGCTTTAAAGGGCTTCGGCTGATGTCGAATTCATGCGATTTTTACGCGTAAATCCAGAATCTTCAAAATGCCATATCTCGACAACCGTTCCAATCATTTGTTTCAAATAAAGTGATTTTGAATTGATTTTATCAATAACATGTGATTTTCAACCAGTTGAAGCTCTCTTGAAAATCATTTCTACTGAAAAATGATATTTGTGATTTTCAGGGCTCAAAATAGCAGATTTTACCATAAAAATGCCAGTTTTTGTATATATTCAAAATCTGCCTTCAAATGGATTAATTAACATTATGCAGCAGTTTCTATATGTGAAACCATCAAGAAAATGCTACTTTTCACTTTAAAAATGACAAAAAATAATTCTGAGAATATCCTCCCCAACTCCATTTTTAAGGCCATGCCATGTTCTACAATATGCTCATTACACAAGATTACATGTAACTGTACAATTTAATGTATTTTTTTATTAGATATTGTTTGTGCCACCTTTACAGGTCATTTTCATGCAACCATGCAGCCAAAAAGCACTGTTGACAGTACAGATCCATGAAAATTCATTAAAATGAAGGGGGTGGGGCAGAAAAAAACTTTAAAAAAAATTGGAAAATGTCATATTTTTTGCCAACTAAATTATTTAATTTGTAAAATGTATTAAACCGCATAAAATATTTGCATATCAACACTAACCGTAAAGACGCGATGAACTCAGAGTCAGAGATTACCTCAACATCTTTTTCAAAACAGACATAAGCGCCGTTTCGACATCTTAGCAGACAGACGCAGCTTGTCGCTTTCTGACATTTTTGCCAAAAAATGTATGCAGAGCCCTCAGAAATGAATAAAACTTACTAGATATACTTTTAATTGTGTCAAATAGGTGCATTACAGGCCAATTGTGTGTACCAGGTGTCAGGTATGGCTAATTTTGTGTCCACAACCCTAACAAAAGAATTTAAATTACCTATATTGCATCATAAAACTTTCAAATAATTAAAAATCATTAAAAAAGTTACAAGAAAAGTCAAAATACAACATAATTCAACATTTCTCACACTTTCAAATCATTGTGTTAGAAAAAAAGTAAGTCTATTTTCACTTTTACCCTATGCAGAATCTAGCTTTAGGTCATATACCACTATTGAATTTTACATAGGGTTACATTATAGCCTTTTGGCCCTAAAACACATTTTACACATCCAAGGGAACCTTTTAGGCTACTTTATTTTCAAGAACTATCCTAGACTCACTTAAAAAAGTGCAAACAATTGGGGCTTTTGTATTGTTTTCACCTACTTTCGGTTTGATGACGGTGATGACCGTCAGGCACGCAGCAAATAAATGTGAATTTCTGACAATTTACTATACCTGCAATTTTCTCAATAAAATAGCCCAGATGCAAGAACAATTACATTTTTATTTTTTTTTATCACCTACACATATTATTTTGACATTTTATGTACATCAGTTATGATTAAGGCAATTCTACCCAATCAGAAAATAGCTCTTTCGAAAAAGATATACCCTAATACACCCTATACTTTTTTCAGCCAATCAGTAGCCCCAAAACAATAGTGGTATGTGACCTAAATAGACATTCAAACCTAACTGAAGATTGTTTTTTCTTGCTAAATTGTTTCATACATTCATTCTGAGGAAAATGGTGTCTTTTGTTTTTAGAAAAAAAACACTTTTCTACAAAATATGAGGGCTTTAAAGGGCTTCGGCTGATGTCGAATTCATGCGATTTTTACGCGTAAATCCAGAATCTTCAAAATGCCATATCTCGACAACCGTTCCAATCATTTGTTTCAAATAAAGTGATTTTGAATTGATTTTATCAATAACATGTGATTTTCAACCAGTTGAAGCTCTCTTGAAAATCATTTCTACTGAAAAATGATATTTGTGATTTTCAGGGCTCAAAATAGCAGATTTTACCATAAAAATGCCACTGTTTTTGTATATATTCAACATCTGCCTTCAAATGGATTAATTAACATTATGCAGCAGTTTCTATATGTGAAACCATCAAGAAAATGCTACTTTTCACTTTAAAAATGACAAAAAATAATTCTGAGAATATCCTCCCCAACTCCATTTTTAAGGCCATGCCATGTTCTACAATATGCTCATTACACAAGATTACATGTAACTGTACAATTTAATGTATTTTTTTATTAGATATTGTTTGTGCCACCTTTACAGGTCATTTTCATGCAACCATGCAGCCAAAAAGCACTGTTGACAGTACAGATCCATGAAAATTCATTAAAATGAAGGGGGTGGGGCAGAAAAAAACTTTAAAAAAAATTGGAAAATGTCATATTTTTTGCCAACTAAATTATTTAATTTGTAAAATGTATTAAACCGCATAAAATATTTGCATATCAACACTAACCGTAAAGACGCGATGAACTCAGAGTCAGAGATTACCTCAACATCTTTTTCAAAACAGACATAAGCGCCGTTTCGACATCTTAGCAGACAGACGCAGCTTGTCGCTTTCTGACATTTTTGCCAAAAAATGTATGCAGAGCCCTCAGAAATGAATAAAACTTACTAGATATACTTTTAATTGTGTCAAATAGGTGCATTACAGGCCAATTGTGTGTACCAGGTGTCAGGTATGGCTAATTTTGTGTCCACAACCCTAACAAAAGAATTTAAATTACCTATATTGCATCATAAAACTTTCAAATAATTAAAAATCATTAAAAAAGTTACAAGAAAAGTCAAAATACAACATAATTCAACATTTCTCACACTTTCAAATCATTGTGTTAGAAAAAAAGTAAGTCTATTTTCACTTTTACCCTATGCAGAATCTAGCTTTAGGTCATATACCACTATTGAATTTTACATAGGGTTACATTATAGCCTTTTGGCCCTAAAACACATTTTACACATCCAAGGGAACCTTTTAGGCTACTTTATTTTCAAGAACTATCCTAGACTCACTTAAAAAAGTGCAAACAATTGGGGCTTTTGTATTGTTTTCACCTACTTTCGGTTTGATGACGGTGATGACCGTCAGGCACGCAGCAAATAAATGTGAATTTCTGACAATTTACTATACCTGCAATTTTCTCAATAAAATAGCCCAGATGCAAGAACAATTACATTTTTTTTTTTTTTTATCACCTACACATATTATTTTGACATTTTATGTACATCAGTTATGATTAAGGCAATTCTACCCAATCAGAAAATAGCTCTTTCGAAAAAGATATACCCTAATACACCCTATACTTTTTTCAGCCAATCAGTAGCCCCAAAACAATAGTGGTATGTGACCTAAATAGACATTCAAACCTAACTGAAGTTTGTTTTTTCTTGCTAAATTGTTTCATACATTCATTCTGAGGAAAATGGTGTCTTTTGTTTTTAGAAAAAAAACACTTTTCTACAAAATATGAGGGCTTTAAAGGGCTTCTGCTGATGTCGAATTCATGCGATTTTTACGCGTAAATCCAGAATCTTCAAAATGCCATATCTCGACAACCGTTCCAATCATTTGTTTCAAATAAAGTGATTTTGAATTGATTTTATCAATAACATGTGATTTTCAACCAGTTGAAGCTCTCTTGAAAATCATTTCTACTGAAAAATGATATTTGTGATTTTCAGGGCTCAAAATAGCAGATTTTACCATAAAAATGCCAGTTTTTGTATATATTCAAAATCTGCCTTCAAATGGATTAATTAACATTATGCAGCAGTTTCTATATGTGAAACCATCAAGAAAATGCTACTTTTCACTTTAAAAATGACAAAAAATAATTCTGAGAATATCCTCCCCAACTCCATTTTTAAGGCCATGCCATGTTCTACAATATGCTCATTACACAAGATTACATGTAACTGTACAATTTAATGTATTTTTTTATTAGATATTGTTTGTGCCACCTTTACAGGTCATTTTCATGCAACCATGCAGCCAAAAAGCACTGTTGACAGTACAGATCCATGAAAATTCATTAAAATGAAGGGGGTGGGGCAGAAAAAAACTTTAAAAAAAATTGGAAAATGTCATATTTTTTGCCAACTAAATTATTTAATTTGTAAAATGTATTAAACCGCATAAAATATTTGCATATCAACACTAACCGTAAAGACGCGATGAACTCAGAGTCAGAGATTACCTCAACATCTTTTTCAAAACAGACATAAGCGCCGTTTCGACATCTTAGCAGACAGACGCAGCTTGTCGCTTTCTGACATTTTTGCCAAAAAATGTATGCAGAGCCCTCAGAAATGAATAAAACTTACTAGATATACTTTTAATTGTGTCAAATAGGTGCATTACAGGCCAATTGTGTGTACCAGGTGTCAGGTATGGCTAATTTTGTGTCCACAACCCTAACAAAAGAATTTAAATTACCTATATTGCATCATAAAACTTTCAAATAATTAAAAATCATTAAAAAAGTTACAAGAAAAGTCAAAATACAACATAATTCAACATTTCTCACACTTTCAAATCATTGTGTTAGAAAAAAAGTAAGTCTATTTTCACTTTTACCCTATGCAGAATCTAGCTTTAGGTCATATACCACTATTGAATTTTACATAGGGTTACATTATAGCCTTTTGGCCCTAAAACACATTTTACACATCCAAGGGAACCTTTTAGGCTACTTTATTTTCAAGAACTATCCTAGACTCACTTAAAAAAGTGCAAACAATTGGGGCTTTTGTATTGTTTTCACCTACTTTCGGTTTGATGACGGTGATGACCGTCAGGCACGCAGCAAATAAATGTGAATTTCTGACAATTTACTATACCTGCAATTTTCTCAATAAAATAGCCCAGATGCAAGAACAATTACATTTTTATTTTTTTTTATCACCTACACATATTATTTTGACATTTTATGTACATCAGTTATGATTAAGGCAATTCTACCCAATCAGAAAATAGCTCTTTCGAAAAAGATATACCCTAATACACCCTATACTTTTTTCAGCCAATCAGTAGCCCCAAAACAATAGTGGTATGTGACCTAAATAGACATTCAAACCTAACTGAAGATTGTTTTTTCTTGCTAAATTGTTTCATACATTCATTCTGAGGAAAATGGTGTCTTTTGTTTTTAGAAAAAAAACACTTTTCTACAAAATATGAGGGCTTTAAAGGGCTTCGGCTGATGTCGAATTCATGCGATTTTTACGCGTAAATCCAGAATCTTCAAAATGCCATATCTCGACAACCGTTCCAATCATTTGTTTCAAATAAAGTGATTTTGAATTGATTTTATCAATAACATGTGATTTTCAACCAGTTGAAGCTCTCTTGAAAATCATTTCTACTGAAAAATGATATTTGTGATTTTCAGGGCTCAAAATAGCAGATTTTACCATAAAAATGCCACTGTTTTTGTATATATTCAAAATCTGCCTTCAAATGGATTAATTAACATTATGCAGCAGTTTCTATATGTGAAACCATCAAGAAAATGCTACTTTTCACTTTAAAAATGACAAAAAATAATTCTGAGAATATCCTCCCCAACTCCATTTTTAAGGCCATGCCATGTTCTACAATATGCTCATTACACAAGATTACATGTAACTGTACAATTTAATGTATTTTTTTATTAGATATTGTTTGTGCCACCTTTACAGGTCATTTTCATGCAACCATGCAGCCAAAAAGCACTGTTGACAGTACAGATCCATGAAAATTCATTAAAATGAAGGGGGTGGGGCAGAAAAAAACTTTAAAAAAAATTGGAAAATGTCATATTTTTTGCCAACTAAATTATTTAATTTGTAAAATGTATTAAACCGCATAAAATATTTGCATATCAACACTAACCGTAAAGACGCGATGAACTCAGAGTCAGAGATTACCTCAACATCTTTTTCAAAACAGACATAAGCGCCGTTTCGACATCTTAGCAGACAGACGCAGCTTGTCGCTTTCTGACATTTTTGCCAAAAAATGTATGCAGAGCCCTCAGAAATGAATAAAACTTACTAGATATACTTTTAATTGTGTCAAATAGGTGCATTACAGGCCAATTGTGTGTACCAGGTGTCAGGTATGGCTAATTTTGTGTCCACAACCCTAACAAAAGAATTTAAATTACCTATATTGCATCATAAAACTTTCAAATAATTAAAAATCATTAAAAAAGTTACAAGAAAAGTCAAAATACAACATAATTCAACATTTCTCACACTTTCAAATCATTGTGTTAGAAAAAAAGTAAGTCTATTTTCACTTTTACCCTATGCAGAATCTAGCTTTAGGTCATATACCACTATTGAATTTTACATAGGGTTACATTATAGCCTTTTGGCCCTAAAACACATTTTACACATCCAAGGGAACCTTTTAGGCTACTTTATTTTCAAGAACTATCCTAGACTCACTTAAAAAAGTGCAAACAATTGGGGCTTTTGTATTGTTTTCACCTACTTTCGGTTTGATGACGGTGATGACCGTCAGGCACGCAGCAAATAAATGTGAATTTCTGACAATTTACTATACCTGCAATTTTCTCAATAAAATAGCCCAGATGCAAGAACAATTACATTTTTTTTTTTTTTTATCACCTACACATATTATTTTGACATTTTATGTACATCAGTTATGATTAAGGCAATTCTACCCAATCAGAAAATAGCTCTTTCGAAAAAGATATACCCTAATACACCCTATACTTTTTTCAGCCAATCAGTAGCCCCAAAACAATAGTGGTATGTGACCACTAAGCATGCCCGATATGTCTACATCGGCTGCTGTCTCCTTACCTACACTAGTGGGAAAATACATGGGACTAGTATCCTCACTACTGCCTTCCTCACTATCCTCAATAACTGCAACATTAACTACATTTAACACCCCTTGTTGCACATTATCGATTCTACTGATATACTCTTTCAGCATATTCACATGAAAGGTCTTTAACTTTCCGTTTATCTCGAAAAGATAATCCATAGTGTTCACTATCCCTCTAACGTTACACGGACCTTTCCATTGTAATAACAGCTTGTTATTGTCGGTCGGGAATAACACTAACACCTGGTCATCGATCTTAAATTTCCTAGCTCTAGCTTTCTGGTCATAGTACCGTTTGTACTTGCCTTAACTAACTGACTTTGAGCTATCTTACAAGTCGCCTCTAGTTTCTCCCTCAGATCTAAAACATACTGATATGTAGTCTTAACCTCATCACTATCTACTTCACCTGCCCATATCTCTCTAAGAATCCTCATGAGACCTCTAACGAATCTACCGTACAATAACTCAAACGGAGAAAATCCTAAACTCTCTTGTGGAACCCCTCTAAATGCAAATAGCAAAGCATTGAGATACTTCTCCCAATCTTTGGGTCTCTCTGTACACATACGCCGTAACATTTGCTTTAACGTCCCGTTAAATCGTTCGACTAACCCGTTACACATACGGTGATACGGTGTTGTCGTGATTTGACGAAAAGAAAATAACCTGATAACTTCAAACATGAGTTCTGACGTAAACTGTGACCCACAATCAGTCAGCATTTCCCCTGGTACACCTAGCATACTGAACATATCAACTAATGCCTCAGCTACTCTCTCAGTTTCAATTGAGGGCAATGCTACTGCATGCGGATATCTAGTTGCATAGTCTACAATGGTTAAAATGTACATATTTTTCCTATCCGACACTGGAAAAATTGGTCCAACTGTCTACGGCTACCCGCTTAAATGGTGTATCTATCAGTGACATCTGACCTAAATGTTCTTTGGTCACTCGACCTTTGGTACTGTCCTTTGGCATACATCGCAGGACCTACAATACCTAGTTACATCTCCACTAACGCCTGGCCAATAAAATTCTGCCAATACTCTATATGACGTTTTCTTTACGCCTAAATGACCTCCCATAATCGACTCATGAGCTACTTTAAGCACTGTCGTTCTATACTGGGTAGGTACCACTAATTTATGAAACTGTCTACCACCACTATCTTCACATTTGTACAATAAACTATTCTTATGTACAAACTTAGAACTACCAGACCCTTTACATTTCTTCACTACACCATCCTTGGCCTTCACTTTACAAGGATCTAATGACTCGTCTTGAGTTTGTGCTTCTAGAAACTCCGCTTTGGATATGTCACCTACGGCTGCAGGAACCTTTAATTTTCTATAAGTCTGATCTTGCTTCTGGTCTCTACTGCATTACTTATGCGACTCCTAAAATCGGACACTACCGGAAGTACTGAACCTTATTCATAATTTTTCATTGCAGAGATGTTGAGATTTTATCTTATTTTCAGTAGGTGATAAAATGTGTGTTACTCGGTTTTTATCCTCAGGTTCTATAGTAAAATAAAAATCTTTGACCAAGTAAAAAGATGATAATTTTCAAGATTTTGATTTTGAAAGATATGTATGTTGAATCAGCTTGCATGAATGTGCATGAAATATGCAGGGTTTTAAAAGAACCACATTGTAGATACCTTAATTTTAACAGTAAACTTGGTTGAACATCAATGATAAAGACCGAGTTTATCACCTACCAGAATGAATTAGGTAGGTCTTATTTCTGGTCACTGATTGGTCAGTTTTATTGATGATGCTCTAACAAAATTATGAATATGTTCCCTATCGTTAAATCATACAACGGGTCGTCCATACATAATGCCTCTGTAGTCCCTTTAAAGAAAGGTGTATCTACAACTGTTCTCGCTATTGGCACGTACTCTACCGTGAAAAATGAATCCGTCTATAACGTTGGCCGAAACAAATCGGCGAGATTTGAAGGACAATCCCAAACCCCAACACCCCAACCCCAGCCCCATCATTACATCAGAACATACATCACTACAATTACGTTATATTATCAATTTATGGAGAAGTCAGACATGAATCAGTAAGCCAGATACTCATCAATAGCTATAAATATATACTGAAAAGAAAAGAAACGCGACACGGGAATTTCCGCTATATATTGTATATACTGCACACGTAATTCCATATATTTTCCATGGAAATCCCGAGATGTTTTGTAAAAAAAAAGTTGCAGTTAGAGAGAGAAATGACATAACTGTGATGTTGTAGACGTTTTAATCACAGTACTCGTTGTAAGAAGAAATTCATAAATGGTGAAGTTCCTCTTTGAAAAATTGAAAAATTGAGCCAGTACTGTATTTAACTAGAGAGTTTGCAAAATATTGCATCCTAAGTTTGCGCCAAACTCGTAATCTGTCAATAATGAAACTTTGCAGAAATACTATTTGCTATGGAAGATGGATGCGGCCATTTCGACTTCGCGACTTTTCGCCCTGTTAATACACGGCGAAAAGTCGCCAAACCGAAAAGTCGAAGGCGAAAAGTCGCAAACCCGCCATTTTGGACGAAATTTCGACTCGCAAAGTCGCCAATTTCGACTTTTCGCCACGTCATTTTGTCCAAAACGTCGGGTTTGCGACTTTTCGCTTGCGCGAAGTCGAAATGGCCGCATCAGTCTTCCATAGTATTACTTTCCTTGCACACGCGACAGACGGATTTACGTTCCCTCCGAAGGATGGCGTACTTTCACATTCTTTGCCCGAGTAAAGCTTGACCTGAACTCACCGGGAGTTGAAACCGTAACCTCTGGAACTAGAGATAATAATGCTAACCACTCGACCACTGCAACTCCATCTTAAGTACTACGGCACTGGATAACAAACACAAATATGTGTGCAATGCAACTGAAATACTATCTTTAATTGCATTATACTTTCGAAGTTTGATTTGTGTACGTGTTGTAGCGTAGCTGCTTGAAAGCACCTCTTCCCCAACATTCGGAAAATGAATTAAAAGCTGAACAGTGGGGATAAAGATGGGTTTTATTTTTTGAATATCCGAAATGTTGACTTTTGTTATTAAAATCTGAAGAGTAGAGGGTAGGGTTGATTTTTTTTTTAATATTCCGAAATGTAGACTTTTGTTATAACATTCAGAATAACGTTTCAGGTCTCACACCACACTTCGATTGTATTGTGTTGGCCTTTGGGAATAGTCCAAATTTCCATTCTGAATGAAACATTTATAGTCTAAAAGTTACTGCTGCTCATAAAAATCCACAAAATCTGGTACATAGCTCACTTTGGGCTTTTTCAATGTGAGTGGTGAGCAAGGTACTCTTTTCGGCTTTCACTAAATTGTTTGCACCTCAATTGATACACATTTTGAGCACCCACAAATGTGTCACATTTTGCTGTCAGTGTCGACTAATCGCTGTTCATCCAATCTCGCACTATTGTTTTCTCACCTGCAACAGGAAAAGAAAATATCCATGGGTAATTATTAAAAATATCTCAAACCGAAGAACACATTCCTACTGTTTGTGGTGTAAGAATCACCCTGCAGTCACATGCAAGGGAGCTAACTGTATAATGAGACTTTCACCAATAAATGTTGAACTCTGTATACAAAAAACATTGACGATTATCGAGATCTGTAATGTCCAAACTCGCCAAAATGCATCATTTTATGCAAAACAATATCTGGGGGAACCCAAACCCCTACCCCACTAGAAACTTCACACATGCACTGCACATTTACATGGACCGACACCTCAAAATCGGGCAGCTATGTCGCTGTTGTGTGTAGATCAATACTCAGTAACACTAATTTATCTGGAAGTGCTAATCTAACGGGTCACTCACATGCCGCCTTTTAGCCTAGCCTGTTCGCTTGTTTGTAATCTATAGCCGGTAGGACACCGCCTACGACGACATGGCAGAAACAAGTCGACCCATTGCTATTGTTTACAAGGACGTAATCAGGAAGCTGAAACTGCCGAACTGTTGATTATATTTACTGGCTGTAATGTGGGCATTATTTTGAGATTGATATTGTTGCTTAACTCACTTATTTAAGAATCATTTTAAATATTTGTTTAAAATGCTCAATTTATTGAAATAGCATCACTCATTTCTGTGTGGCCGGTGGGTTAACGATGTTGTAAACCTTCTCTCCTCTCGCTAATGCTAATGCTAAATCGACCGTCATAGCTAACTTTGCATATGTTGAAAATGACGTAAAACACTATACAAACAAACAAAACAATCAAACAAACAAAACAACACCGTCTAATTAGTCGAAACCGTGTAGACTTTTTGGGAAACCGTGCAGACTGAACAAGATGGCGGTCACCAATACATGCTTGAGAGGTGGTTATTGAAAATCAACATATTCCTTTGTACAACTTGATTATTTCGGGTCCCCAATGTACCAGACCTGCACCTAAATGCTCGACCATACCCGTTTTATGCCCATACTAATCGTTCAATGCCCGTTCAAAGTGGATAGAATTCAGGTTTGAAGCGTGTAGCGAACCGGATTTTTGACCATAAGTTCCTTTCTAGTCCGATTTATGTCAGTTTTGGGGTACACTATTTTATATATATCCATTAAAATGTAACCAACCGCGCAACATGCCCTCATTAAAAGTCCGTTGGAGATATTTTAGTTTGAAACAGTTCTGGTTAACAATGTAGAGAAAGTGTTTTTGTTGTTGAAAAAGTGTAGACCTGGCACGATTGGCAGGAAACTTAAACCGTGTAGACAGTGAAAAAGTTAACGGTGTAGACAATACGATTTAACATCGAACCACAGTTCAAAGTATTCGTAGGAATCAGTTTAAATATCATTGCCCATTTATTTCATACAACAAATAAGTATTTCAGTTGATCTGTTGACAATCGAGGAAAAGCACTGTTGCTATTACTGCAAGTTCAGCATTGAGAGTATAGACATGTGCGTTAATCACATAGCAACGATCCTCTCGGACCAGACCTTAAAATAAGAACTACAGGTTTTGCTGAAAAGACTGGTAACTCAGGACTGCGGTCGCAAAACTTCGGTTTCAACCCTAGGCAAAGACTGATGGTTTAACGCTAATGTAAACTGACCGACTAGATTTTGAGTTCGTGACTCATAAAACCCCATAAATATTTGCATAAACCATTAGAAAATATAAAGCTTCAGGTGACATAAAACAGCGATTGTATGGATGTATCACATGCGATTAGAGTTTTACAAGCAGTTTCTTAATGTATGTACTAGCATGCCCTCTAGCCCCGAGGTGAGCAGAGATCTATTATTAAAATGACAATAGTCCGAAACGTAAGCCATCGCGTAGATGGTATGCAATGCCGTTAAACATGGAACCTTTAATGTGGTAGCTTCATAGTATGGTTAGCGGCGTTTGGTTCCATTTCCAAACAAGATGGTTTGCATTAAACGAGTAAACAATGGGCATAATAAACAAAAAGAGTTTAGCTGGAAGCCGAGGTTATGAAAAGAAATATAAAAAGATCGGACAGGGAAAGTAGCATTCAAGGAGGACAGTCAACCACAAAACACAGAAACAAACACGCAAACAGACAACAAGAAGGCAAAAGCAATAATAAATGCAAACGACATCACAAACACAAAAAGGGTTGACAATAGGGCTACCGCCTTGGAACGGTCAGTGGCAAAGTAGGCCACTGGGGGTTTAAACCGGTTCTAGGGTGCACCAAACCTCACACTTACCCTACTGTCATCCCATTAAAACAGGACAGTGTAAATAAAGAAATCCCCGCCATGATCTAATCTCTAACCAACAAGGCAGCGTCAATAGGCAATATAAGTAAAACACAAATATGCTCGTGTAAATATAATACAAAAAAACAATAGCCTAGAAAGCCACAATGAAGGTACTCAATGACTTTGCAGAAGCCAGAGCAGTAAGAGAATAAACCATTAAGGGCACGACAAGAAAGATCATGGACAAACATCAAACGCCACCGTCCCAATGGGCTTTAGGTAGGCGTCATCAAAGGGTCCACAGCCTGTCCGGTCATCGTACAATTAAAGAGGAAAACATAGTGGCGAACTGTAAAAGGGTCCACCACCAAGCATGCAGTACGTTGCAAAATGATAGGGTCATAACCTCTTTTGATAAACTTTTTAACAAGTTTAACAAAGATAGTATGAAAGTGATCATGACCTAGAATCTTACGAAGTTTATAAATCACATCACCATAGAAGTCAGGTTGTGATGGTCCTTGTCGCAGAAGAGTCCTTAAATTATTTTTATATTTGGAAAGAAGATCAGGGTTACGATAATAAAATTTTGCAAAGGTTTTACGAAGTTTATGGTAACGGTAACCCTGATTGAGTAAATTTTTAGTTATACAAAGATTACGAATATTAAAGTCCTCAAGTCAAGTCTGCGAAAACAAAAGGTAAACAACTAGACTTCAAAGCAGGCAACCTATCATAAGGTTATTTAAACAATACTCAAGTATCGGAACCACCTATTTGAAATGAAAAGAAATATAAAAAAATCGGACAGGGAAAGTAGCATTCAAGGAGGACACAAAAACAAACACGCAAACAGACAAACAAGAAGGCAAAAGCAATAATAATTGCAAACGACATCACAAACACAAAAGGGTTGACAATAGGGCAACGGTCAGTGGCAAATTAGGCCACTGGGGGTTTAAACCGGTTCTAGGGTGAACCAAACCTCACACTTACCACGAAGTATCTGAGAATTTACCACTGATGTCTGTATATAAATATAGGGGGCAGCGATATCCAAAGATTTGTATTAACTTTCCTTTTTACTTTCGTATAAATAAATAACGAAGAACGAGCCTATACTGAGTAAAAATAAATTCCTTCATGTTCTGGACAAAACAGAAAATAATTAACGGTACGCATTGATTAGTTATATAGACCATAGTTCATAGTCCAAACAAAGAATTAGTTGGAACATTGAGTTAACAAGGAAATTATCTCTCTTGTTCTTAAAAAGGCTTATGTTTGAACCTAAAATACTGTATCTCTAAATTAGTCAGAAACAATATTTTCTGCAGTTACCTTACCAAAATAATCACGTAAACTAACATAATATAACGCTTGTATATAGTTGCTTTTGATGATCCACAATTATGAAATTATCTCCCTTTGACGTTTTGGTATCTTCGATAACAGATTATTACTTGGCATCTTGTAAACTGTTTAATGGAAAATTTTATTTTGAATTAAGTGTGCTTACAATCATCAAAAGGTATTTCAATAAAACTCTTTGTATTGTTTTATACTCACCCAAAACCCGGCCTATGGCAATACCAGCAGTAACTGTGAGTACTTTTTACTTTTGTTCTGTTTACAACTTACTCACCCCAAAACTGCAGTTATTGCAAATGCCGATTTTGCCGCATTTTTCTTGCTCTTATTATACTATACATATCTTATGAGGTTACTAGTACTGACATGGTAACATTCTCTGGCCAGGGATGAAACGGAAGTTGTTCGACCACAGTCCTGATTTGTCTGTCTTTTCATCAAACATTCTGATTTCGATTTTTTAAAATCTGGTACGAGTGGAAATTTGCTACGTGATTAACGCACTGCTCTGTACTGTCACTGCTGAACTTGTAGGAATTGCAACAGTGCTTTTCCTCCATTGTCACCAGATCAACTGATACATGTATATATATATTGTAAAACGATTCATTCATATGTGAAAGAAAACTTTAAGTTGATTGTAAAAAAAATTAGGCCAGTAAAGAACATTACTCATTTTTACTTGCAAATGATAGGATCAAAATAAAAATACCATATATATCGTATAATCTAACTAAAAGCAGTGTGTTCCGTTAAACTCATTCACTTATTATTAACTTCTTATACGATCAGTTGATTTGTTGTATGAAATGAACAGCGGTGGTATTTAAAATAATTCTCTTACGTTTGTATATATATATATACTACTGGATCCAGCCGTTCGTGCCATTGTGAAAAAAGCATCCCTTAGTGGACAATTCGTAAAATGTTGATATTCGGCATGTTATCAGGAGTTCAATGTACAATTTTACCCTGTCCACTAACGGATATTTTACTATGATTACAGCCGTTCGTAGCCATGTCCACGACCGGTCGCAGAATACTCACTGACATATCTATAAAAAAAGAGTATGATAATGGACCTTTGGAAACTACGAACGGCTGTTATTTTTTACTCGAAAGAAACCCAACATGCCCAATGCAATTATATTCATGAAATAATAGATGTAGATCTAGACAGGTGTATTCTAAGTAGGTTTATTAATCGGTGAACCATTTTATTCATGATTTATTTGACGTCAAGTATTTTATATGTCATTTACTTGCTAAACTTATTTTTATCAGTATATATATAATTGACATATTTTGAGAATCCAAACTCTATAGACACAATATAAATGGCTTTAACCAGCTAGGCCAAACCCCAAAACTGGTGCGTTGAACTAACTCATAATCTTTTACGCATATTCATTTACGGGTATTCAAGAACCCGTGAAAAATTATATACTTTTAATCGGCACATATACATTATTATATGACATGAACATCTGGACAGATTTCTGATAAACGGTTTTGTAATTGCCATTTTGCCGTTATTTGGCGGATTAGTTTCCATTAAATATTATGCATGTAGGAAACGTATATCTCGTGTTATTGACCTGGGTGTATTTCACATCTAAGATATGGACTACTTCTCCATAGGTATCGACATGCATGCCGTGACCTTCTATAGTTATAGGTGTTCCGGAAGTAAAACAAATCCCATTGAGTTCTGTACACATTTCCCAAGCTTGCTAGTTGCAATTGTTTCAAACAAGTTCAAACTAAGATGTACTTACATATTCTTAGTGATATATTCTTAGTGATATGAGCTTCCTCTCTAGAATACTGCAGAGAAAGGTAGGGAACACGTGGCATTTAAGAAAATAAAATTGTGATCTTTGTTGACACCATGAACAAACTGCATTCATTCGACCCCTCTTAATATATTCTACTTTCACTTTCAAGTTGATAAATAAATAGGAATCCGGGTACCTGCACTACTCTTACTGACGAATATATGCCTTTGGTTCATTAACGTGTTCGAAAGATATACTCCGATACCGCCCGGTTTACATCATTACATCATTCAAGTGTCGTGTTGAAGAATACACCGACGAAATTCAGTGGTGCCGGGATTTCAAGTTATCCACTAGGCCACGCCAGCCGACTGAAAGAGTACGAATTCCTCGTCTGCTGTTTGGGAGAAATTCCTCAGAATGAACATGAAAATCCGAGAGGATCGATACATTAAGCCATTTGTATTATTTTATATGCACGCGACATTGCAAAATCAACCAACAGGAACAAGTGCGACAAGCAAGTAGAAGCTAATGCTAGGAGCATCAGGGTCTGAGACTTTGCAAGTAATATTTATAGCACAAATTTTCGAGGAGTATATGTAATATGTATAGTATAATTGTTCGAGTATATACGATTTATACTGCTTCTCGAGGGCCGCAGGCCCGAAAGTGCAGTATAAATCGCATACGAGAAAATAATGCTATAAATGTTTTGTACCATAGCCATTTATCCAACTACGCTGTGCAAGATGTTTTAGGGCGTTGCAGTTTTCAGTAAAAGTAAACATAACAGCTCGATCCAATCAAGAAATAGCATTATCACGCGGCATGAGCATGACCCATGTTTTGATTATTGCAGCCAATCGCCTGTGTATATTATTGGGCAATACAATGTCATGGAGTGCTATTTTGATAATGGGTTGTCGTGTTTTACATATTTGATCGACAGGTTGTGTGTAAACATTACAACTACGCGCGTGTAAAATTCAGTAGACCATGATATAACTTCCGAATCTGTCATTTATAGCACGGCTGAAATATACGGCATTTATAGCACGGTTTAGGCTCAGACCTTCAGGTTTATGAAAGCTATATCATAAGCAAGAATTTATACTTACACAATAACATGGCGTCGCTTTTTTATTGATCTGATATTACATTAGGCACTATTATTGATGCGCATGACTTTTATCTGACCCACGTGTAATATCAGATTTTCCAGGACTCGTATAAAACGTGGATATGCAAGAATAAGCATATAATTACGGTGTTTTTGTCCCCATTTTTACTTCCTTTTTTGTTTATAAATATTGGCTAGTAGTTAATGATATAGAAAATGACGTGATCTACAATTGTTTCAAAATTAAAATAACCCGTAGAGGCCACTTAAAACGGTATATGAGACATATGGTGGGTCGGTGCAAGCACTTGAACACTTTACTGCCACTTCACAAACAGGTAAAATGAGAAAAAGAAAACTGAAAACTGAAACTGAAACTATTGCAAAATCAAAATTACCCAACCATAGTTACCATAGTGCATGCCACTTCAAAACAATAGGAATTAGTGAGACACGCGAAACTTAACATTCACTTAACATCTACTTCACAAACAATTACAATAAAGGGACTTTTAATTATTCTCTTTAGTGCCTCTTTACAGAGATTGTGCAGTGCGCAATAACATGTACTAATCTCTTCTTACTTCACTGACCTAACTGAAGGAACTAGCAACTCTTTGTGTGTGATACCACTATAGCAGATGTTGCTGTGTACAATGATTATAAATTGTTTAAGGGTTGACTTTGTATTTGCATTTAGCACGCATCTGTGTAGAAAAGTAAGTGCACTTTTATAAAAAAACAACAGTTGTGGTAGAAACTAAACCAAGTCTTTTTAGTCGAATTAATATGCTAATGTATTATTTTCTATAAATATCAAACAATGCATCAACTTGTATTAATTGCATCAATAATAAGTTATGAGCGGAAACCGCTAAAATCATCAAGTTTCAATAACTCAGGCATTATGGGTGCAATGTAGCTGGCTATCGAACCTGACCCGAGATACTATGCCCATAAACAATGTCCCCAAGTTTCATCAAAATTGGATTATAAATGTTAATGTTGCCCGTCTGCTGTGCGTGATCACATAATACATCCCGCCAAGACGGGCGTATAAAAATCGGAAGCAAGTACTAACCGACGGACGGACTAACAAACTCACACACATACACCCGGATGATTTAGTGATCTCTAAGTCGAGATTCAACGGGTTCAACAACATTTTTATTTGAATATTGTTTAACAGCTCATCAACAAACTACAGGTTATTTAGAGCCACCCCAGGGAAAAATGGTTTGAATGTTGTTTAGCAGCTCATCAACAAACTATAGGTCATTTAGAGCCGCACCAGGGAAAAATTGGTTTGAATGTTGTTTAACAGCTCGTCAACAAACTATAGGCTATTTAGAGCCGCCCCAGGGAAAAATTTGTTTGAATGTTTTTTAACAGCTCATCAACAAACTATAGGTTATTTAGAGCCGCCCCCAGAGAGAGAGGGGAATCTGCCCTACTCTTACTAGCGAATATATCCCTATGTTTTTCTTCGGAGGATATACTCCAATATGCAAGAAAGTCTGGTTGATGCCTATCCGAAAGACGAGGACAAGGGAAATTGTCGTACCCAAGAACACTGACAAAACTCAGTTGCGCTGGTAAGACTTTAATCAGGGTAGACCGGTTTTAAGCACACAACACTTTCCATTGGGTCACGCCTTCCCCTTACATAACTAAAGGGGTGTTCCACGGAACACTTGTGTCGCCTGTCATGAGCTTATTTCAGACAATCTAACTATAAAGTTTGAAGATCGGGGTGCAATCCTTCATGGATTGGAGCAGATTTGTTTTATTTGTTACAGTTCATGAAAAGGGTCATAACCCTGCATTATATAATTGATAAGGAGAAACTATATTAAGTTTCATGACCATAGGTCAGTATTTTGCGAAGTTATGAGCTATGTTAGGTTACATGTTAAAGTTGTATGAAAAGGGGCATAGTTCAGTATTAAATGAGTGATAAAGAACTACAAATTGTCCATAGTACACGGATGCCCCCACTTAGGTCACTATGCCATAGCATTTTGATAATGAACACAAACACTGATAAACACGTTCAACTTAGATACGCATCTTCACTTGCTGGTCAACATTCTTGTAAAGTTTGGTGACCATGGGTTAACTAGTTATGGAGGATCACAAGTTTTTCAGCCCTTATTTTGACTAAGTCAAAGGCCATAACTCTGTGGTTATTGGTCCAAAATAAAAACCGAAAACCAGGTGCATATCTTCACTTGCTGATCAACATTCCTGTAAAGTTTGGCGACCGTGGGTTAAATATAATGGAGGAGGGCGCGACACAATTTGTTCAGCCCTATTTTGACTAAGTTAAGGACCATATTTCTCTGGTTCTTGGTCCAAAATAAAAACGAAAACCCAGGTGCGCATCTTCACTTTCTGGTCAACATTCCTATAAATGTTGGCGACCACAGGTTAAACAGTAATGGAGGAGGGCACGACACAAGTTTAACAGCCCTATTGTTGACCCAGGTGCACATCTTCACTTGCTGGTCAACATTCCTGTAAAGTTTCGCGACCGTGGTAAGAATAGTTATTGAGGATCGCGCGACACAAGTTTTCGGGACGTACGTACGTACGTACGTAGAGGTACGGACGGACGGACAAATGCAAATAGATATGGGCCCCGAAGTGGGGGCATAAAACTGCATAAAGTTGTATGACCATAAGTTCTGAGCCAGGATAGGTTGCAGAATAAAGAAAAGGAGCGTATAACTGCCTAAATTGAAGTCAGGGTTAATAGACATGTTTAACAATATTCCTTGGAGTAATATGAAGATAAGTGTGAAGTTCCATGAACATAGGTGAAATATTTTTCACATTATGGCCAGTTATGAGCTTGGTTAAGTTTTATGAAAAGGGGCATAACTCTGCCAAAATGAAATGAAAATCAGAGTTATTGGTATGGTCATGGTTAACAACATTCCTTGGGGTAAGATGAATATGTGTGTGAAATTGCATGAACATAGGTCAAATACTTGTTAAGTTATGGCCAGCTTGGTTAGGTTGTAGGCTAAAGTTTTATGAAAAAGGGCGCAACTCTGCGTAACTTGAAACAAAACATCAGGTCTATTGAACATGTGGGACAACATTCCTTGAGGTAAGATGAAGATGTGTGTGAAGTTTTACGAGTACTATTCAAGTTATGGTCAAGATTAGGCTGCAGTTTCAAGTGTGACGGATGACAGACGGCGGACAGACGACCAACAAAGTGATCCCTCAGTGTCTGCCATACTACGCAGGTGATACAAAAATAAAGTACTAATAACCATAATGTGGCCTGTAATATGTACAACTAAGTAATGCATGTTTGCGATTTACATCTCTTTATAGTTATTCTGTTTGTCTTTCAAATGGACCAAGCCCTTAACAGAGTCACAAAATACTATACGATTTTAAACATCTATAGTTTTCACCAGTTGACTTAAGGAAACAGACATTTAGATATTTCTGTTCAACCTACACTACCAAAAATGGTATAGCTTTAAGCTAGTTTTAAGCTAACTTTAATGCAATTTTTAGTTGCGTTAAAGCTAGCTGTAGCGCAGCAAAGTTATGTTAAACCTGCGTTAGACATACGCTAAAGCTAACGGTATTGGCAGTCAAAAAACGCAGCTTAATCCCAGCTTGGATAAAACGCAGGTTTATCCCAGCTTGGCCAATACCGCTAGCCTTAACGTAGGTCTGTGTCAAATCTGCGTTATTTCTGTGATTTTTGGGGGAGCTGCGTTAAAGCTGTGTTGCGTAAAGCTGCGTTAGAGCTGTGGTAAAGCTAGCTTTATCCTAGCTTGGCCAATACCGCTAGCTTGAACGTAGCTCCAACGCCGCTTTAACGCAGCTCTCCCAAGACACAGAAATAACGCAGCTCCCCAAACCACAGAAATAACGCAGCTTTAACGCAGCTCCCCAAATAAACAGAAATAACGCAACTCCTAAAAAACACAAAAAAAATGCAGCTTTACATAAATAAAAGAATAAATATTGTTAGCAAAACAATAAATAAGTAAAATTTCTCATCTTAAAGCACAGTTTGTTTGGATCAATGCAAGCTGAAAGAAGTCAAGGAAAAAAGAAGAATAAGATTATCAAATGTTTTAATAAAGTGGAATCACACTGGAAAGAAATATTCGGTTTTCATTGGGATATTCATCCAGTGATTCCCAGTGGAGTTAAATTCAGTGGAATCCCACTAGAAACCCAAAATTCACTGGAATACAGTGAGATTCCACTGTCATTTTCACTAAGGCTTATGCGTTTTTAAATACTTGCTTTTAAATAGAAACAATAAAAGCATTAACTGCCTTCATAAATTGTTGGCCCCGTGTGGTTCCCGGGCAAAGAATAGGGCCACTGCAGATCCCATTAGAGGGGTAGGCAGAGGGGTAGAAACTCTCCCAAATTCATGTTCATTTTATAAAATTTTGTACATGCTCATAAAAGGTCTTCATCATGACCCCTGCGTTGTTTCAGGTGCCATCTCACTCAAATCACTAGAGCAGTGGCAGAAAAACAATATATGTGACTCCAGCATGAATGGAGTGTCTACAACAGAATTTGCAGCAACTCTGCAGGTGAGAAGGTTCTAGGCCCATTCTCCATATTTTATCTCAATGTAAATGGAGGATGAGTTTGGCATGTTCATTCCTGTTAGGCGCCATATTATTGAGACAGTGAATAGTTTAAAGCACTTAAGTTCATGAGCCAATGTCAAAACAAAATGTTTCATTGACTCAATGACAGTCTGTGATCTTCAGTTCTTGAAATGACATTCATGAACAATTCATGAACTAAAAGTGACCTGTTTGAGGCTGAGTGATATTCCGTACAGAATACACACAGAATCCGTTATTACTACAAGATTCCATGCATGATACGCACATTTTTGACCTAAAGCAAGATATATATGTAATTCTATTTATAGCTACATTCCAGGCAGAATATCAGTGAATTATTTAAATGAATTAGAAAAATCCAGGTGGAATGTTTAGGAATCCAGGCATAATATGCAAACGAGAGGGGGAAATCTTTACGTACTTTAATACCAATCCAGACGGATATTCAAAATATCCGTACGGACTTTCAAAACATCCGTACAGATTTTTTTAATATCCGCACGGACTTAAAATATCCGTACAGATTTTTCAAAATATCCATACGGACTTTCAAAATATCCATACGGACTTTCAAAATATTCATATAGACTTTACAATTGGTATCCGTATGGACTTTCCAGGATAACCGTATGGACTTTATAAAATATCCGTACGGACTTGTGGAAATTTAAACTGCTCTTATTTCCATCTGAGGTTGCTGTCCTAATATAAGATAAAAGGTCATGTTAAGTATCATATATTGTTTGCTAATTACTTACTTTGTAACTGTATATTTGGTAAACTCACTTACGTATTTACTTACTTACTAACTTACTTTCTTACTTACTAAACTGAATTAATTAATTAATTGCCTGCCTGCCTGCCTGCCTGCCTGCCTGCCTGCCCTGCCTTGCTTTTATTTAAATAAAAACAGTATAGACTCTTACCTTGGATTTTTTGTTGTCTTTTCCATTCCAGTTAAAACTAAAATAAAATTAAGCTGTGAGAAAAAAAAAAAACCCTGCTAAATCTTCAAGTTGAGCAGGCATTTCTCAAACGGACTGTGCCCGCGACAAACATTAGCCGAGACGCATGCTTCTCTCTGATTATTGACCGCCTTTGGTTCTTGGGAGAGATGGTCAGCATTTATGCACACTTTGTTGTGGCACAAATGACTGACACATACACCCCTAGGTCCAAGGTCAACAGTGTCCATCTTCATGGCTACTCTATGCACCAAACAAGGGTTCTGACGCCTCCAGTCTGCTGTAAGCCAACGCCACTGTCCATACCCATAGTGGTTCTGGCCACCTGTCCAGAGGACACACTGCTGATTAGCAGCAAGTTCACTTCTTTTCCCTAGATTTTCCTCTAAATAAAGTCTGTAGGCAGCCTCCATGTTCCTGGTGCGGATGATAATCTCTAAATCAAATTCCACTTACCAACAGTGATGTTTTCCAGTAGTTTTCATAGAGCTGCTATCATAAATTGACCCCCAAAATGATATCTGCACTAACTAATAAACTCAAAACCACTATAAAGACACAACCATGTATAATGTCTGTTACAAAAACACAAATAGTCTACATACCTGCAACAGAAACATCCCTAGTATGTCACGAAGTCTGCGACTGCCCAGTACCATACATGGAACCATTCCTGCAGATTTAACCGTTAAGATAATATACAAGTTAACGCCTACCTTAGATCTATAGTATCTGTAAGTTTGAAGGCTCTAACTTAAACACTGCTCGCATGAAGTCCATGTTTGATGAGTGTGCCAAATTCATGAGAAAAGCTTAAAAACGCTTGAATCGTCATTGGTCCGCATTCACTGAAATAACAATATTTAAAAAAATAAGCTAGTTACCAGAATGAAACTTAATTATAAAGAACCTTGTGCAGTTTCTTTGCAATATTAATATATTCATTCCAATTCTAAAATGAAAAAAAAATAAATTTATGTTCATATTCAACCCGATACGACAAATAGAACCATTTTACGGATATTTCTGAAGTTACCTAGTTTCAATACGAAAGTTGAAAAAAGAAAAACTGTCAAAAGCTATCGGATCTTAATTTGCAAACTATATCCTATACATCAATAGCAAAACCCACTGAAATAATGCAAGATCTTTTTTTTTATAGTGACGGCAGTTTTACCTGTATTTAAGAAAATGGCCCCAAATCCGAGCAATTTACAAACACTGGAAAATCTAAAAAATTAATAACTTTTTTCAGAACTGTCATAGATAAATGAAACTTTGCAGGCATTTAAATATGATTATTCTTAATCTGAAAATCTATAAAAAAAAATAATTGAACTATGACTTCTTTTTTTTTAAAGGGACACACGGCAATTGTTTCACTTTTTTTTTTTTTAAACTTGCGATATCCCTTTAACTTTAATAACTTTTTTCAAAATTGTCACACACAAATGAAACTTCGCAGGCATTTATATAAGATTATTCTTAATATGAAAATCTATCAAACTTTTTTTTTGAACTATCACTTCTTTTTTTTTTTTAAAGAGACACACTGCAATTGTTTTACTTTTTTTTTTTCAAACTTGTGATATCCCTTTAACTTTAATAACTTTTTCCAGAATTGTCATAGACAAATGAAACTTTGCAGGCATGTATATAAGATTATTCTTAATCTGAAAATCTATCAAACTTTTTTTTGGAACTACGACTTCTTTTTTTTAAAGGGACACACGGCAATGATTTTACTTTTTTTTTAAACTTGCGATATCCCTTTAACTTTTCTACATAACTTGTATTTATACAATAACTATAATAATTATATAATTCTTTTCCACTTTTTATTATTTATTCCATTAAACTGTAAAGACAATCTCATCTACATCACTGATTAAGGCTGCAAGTATGGTAGATAATTGGTAGCTAATATGCACAACATGGCGTCTTTGACCTCCCACTTCCTTAATTAAGACCGAGTATGGTCAGCAAATGCAGCCTGGAGTCTTAGCTTCCTCACAGATGTTTGTGTGAATAGTCTGCTATATAATGTGATGCTAATTCAGAGATTTAGCTTCATTGCATCTTCCCATCTTGAAAGGCCAAAGAAAGAGGAAAGCTTTTCTGTTCAAAAACAACAACATACCTTATAATAAAGGTTTACGCTCGGCTTCATCTGCTATGACAACATCTTTACCCAGATCGATACGGCGGGCAGACCCATCTTGTACTTTGCGCGTCAGCATCAACAAGTCAACACAAAGACAATGTCCTTGTTTTACGGCCAAAACCTGAAAAGGGAAAGAACACCACCAATTCAGCTGAAAATGATTTTGAAGGAAATCGCATCATCGATAACAATAAACTGATGGAAGCTGTAAATGACTGCACCCAGAAGCATCAACAAAATTCTGATTGTTCAACGCCATATTTTGTAATTCACAGCAATGTGAAATGGGGTGAAGCCTGGAAATATACATTCAGATGTGCTAACTGTGACTTCACACAACAACGGACAGTCTGGTGCCTTACTTATGAAATTACATCACATGGGCATCGTTCTGCCGAAAAGACCAGAACAGGCTATCAACAAAATTGGAGCTGACATGAGACGCCACAGAGTAAACGCTAAAAGTGAGGCATATCGCAAACGCAGGCTGGAACGACATGGCAAAATGGAATCTAGGCACCGCTGGAACACTAAGCAGAAAAACAACAGACAATCTGACTATGTAAAGGAACGCAATGACCACAGCTACCAGAAACCTTCATGAACATTGTGACTTATTTAAAGGTGTGAAACAAGCAGAAACAATGACATAGTGTGTGAATTGTACAAATAGACTATTAGAAACAATTATTTGCTGCATAAATACAAGAAACGAAGTTAAAAGTTTAGGTTCTGTTCTGTTCTGTTCTGTTCTGTTCTGTTCTGTACTATGTTCTGTTCTATGTTCTGTTACTGCATATATTGTTTGCTAATTACTTACTTTGTAACTGTATATTTGGTAAACTCACTTACGGTATTTACTTACTTACTTTCTTACTTACTAAACTGAATTAATTAATTAATTAATTAATTAATTGCCTGCCTGCCTGCCTGCCTGCCTGCCTGCCTGCCCTGCCTTGCCTTGCTTTTATTTATATAAAAACAGTATAGACTCTTACCTTGGATTTTTTGTTGTCTTTTCCATTCCAGTTAAAAATAAAATAAAATTAAGCTGTGAGAAAAAAAACAAAAAACTGCTAAATCTTCAAGTTGAGCAGGCATTTCTCAAACGGACTGTGCCCGCGACAAACATTAGCCGAGACGCATGCTTCTCTCTGATTATTGACCGCCTTTGGTTCTAGGGAGAGATGGTCAGCATTTATGCACACTTTGTTGTGGCACAAATGACTGACACATACACCCCTAGGTCCAAGGTCAACAGTGTCCATCTTCATGGCTACTCTATGCACCAAACAAGGGTTCTGACGCCTCCAGTCTGCTGTAAGCCAACGCCACTGTCCATACCCATAGTGGTTCTGGCCACCTGTCCAGAGGACACACTGCTGATTAGCAGCAAGTTCACTTCTTTTCCCTAGATTATCCTCTAAATAAAGTCTGTAGGCAGCCTGCATGTTCCTGGTGCGGATGATAATCTCTAAATCAAATTCCACTTACCAACAGTGATGTTTTCCAGTAGTTTTCATAGAGCTGCTATCATAAATTGACCCCCAAAATGATATCTGCACTAACTAATAAACTCAAAACCACTATAAAGACACAACCATGTATAGTGTCTGTTACAAAAACACAAATAGTCTACATACCTACAACAGAAACATCCCTAGTATGTCACGAAGTCTGCGACTGCCCGGTACCATACATGGAACCATTCCTGCAGATTTAACTGTTAAGATAATATACAAGTTAACGCCTACCTTAGATCTATAGTATCTGTAAGTTTGAAGGCTCTAACTTAAACACTGCTCGCATGAAGTCCATGTTTGATGAGTGTGCCAAATTCATGAGAAAAGATTAAAAAAGCTTGAATCGTCATTGGTCCGCATTCACTGAAATAAAAATATTTAAAAAAATAAGCTAGTTACCTGAATGAAACTTAATTATAAAGAACCATGTGCAGTTCCTTTGCAATATTAATATATTCATTCCAATTCTAAAATGAAAAAAAAAAAAATTATGTTCATATTCAACCCGATACGACAAATAGAACCATTTTACGGATATTTCTGAAGTTACCTAGTTTCCATACGAAAGTTAAAAAAAAGAAAAACTGTCAAAAGCTATCGGATCTTAATTTGCAAACTATATCCTATACATCAATAGCAAAACCCACTGAAATAATGCAAGATCTTTTTTTTTATAGTGACGGCCGTTTTACCTGTATTTAAGAAAATGGCCCCAAATCCGAGTAATTTACAAACACTGGAAAATCTAAAAAATTAATAACTTTTTTCAGAATTGTCATAGATAAATGAAACTTTGCAGGCATTTAAATATGATTATTCTTAATCTGAAAATCTATAAAAAAAAATAATTGAACTATGACTTCTTTTTTTTTTAAAGGGACACACGGCAATTGTTTCACTTTTTCTTTCTTTTTTAAACTTGCGATATCCCTTTAACTTTAATAACTTTTTTCAAAATTGTCACACACAAATGAAACTTTACAGGCATTTATATAAGATTATTCTTAATATGAAAATCTATCAAACTTTTTTTTTGAACTATCACTTCTTTTTTTTTTTTTAAAGAGACACACTGCAATTGTTTTACTTTTTTTTTTTCAAACTTGTGATATCCCTTTAACTTTAATAACTTTTTCCAGAATTGTCATAGACAAATGAAACTTTGCAGGCATGTATATAAGATTATTCTTAATCTGAAAATCTATCAAACTTTTTTTTGGAACTACGACTTCTTTTTTTTAAAGGGACACACGGCAATGGTTTTGCTTTTTTTTTTAAACTTGCGATATCCATTTAACTTTTCTACATAACTTGAATTTATACAATAACTATAATAATTATATAATTATTTTCCACTTTTTATTATTTATTCCATTAAACTGTAAAGACAATCTCATCTACATCTACATCACTGATTAAGGCTGCAAGTATGGTAGATAATATATGGTAAGCTATATACGACCAGTACGCTCTACCCGTGACATTTTGTGACAACATCTCCCCACTTAAAGAAAGTGCTACACTTTTAAAATTCAACAAAATGATGATTAATATTTACACGTTAAGAAACTATTAATTCTTCTGAGCAAACGAGCGACAAAACGTACAAGCTGATCGCTCAATCGCTTGAGTATGTTAACTATTACCACTGCAGTTATAACCTAACTATAATAGGTAATTACAATTTCAACACTATTCTACAATTGTACACTACCCTGTCGTAACATATACTACTATTGTACAATACACTGCAATACACTATTGTATTAAACCGATCATTATGTGCGGCGACTTAAATAGTCTGCCCCAATATTGTCCTTTCCACGGTCTATTACACCGACTCTACTGTTGCTAATAACACTACTTCCTGCCACTATCAGAACTCCAACTTTACACATTGCATCCATCGCATTACCAGTATACTGTTTGCGAAATGGAGTAGGGTCTCTCGTTTCCCTAATCGGCTTTGCTAAAGTGTGCTTAAAGCTACACTGCACTACATCTGTTGGTCTCGACTTATCGGACCGAACAGTACTACACTCAGAGTCTAAACGACTTACCTCTCGTTTCTCTGCTACACTAAGCATGCCCGATATGTCTACATCGGCTGCTGTCTCCTTACCTACACTAGTGGGAAAATACATGGGACTAGTGTCCTCACTATTGTCTTCCGCACTATCCTCAATAACTGCAACATTATCTATGGTTAACACCCCTTGTTGCACATTATCGGTTCTACTGATATACTCTTTCAGCATATTCGCATGAAAGGTCTTTAACTTTCCGTTTATCTCGATACGGTAATCCATAGTGTTCACTATCCCTCTAACGTAAAACGGACCTTTCCATTGTAATAACAACTTGTTATTGTCGGTCGGGAGTAACAGTAACACCTGGTCATCTATCTTAAACTTCCTAGCTCTAGCTTTCTGGTCATAGTACCGTTTATACTTGGTACTTGCCTTAACTAACTGACTTTGAGCTATCTTACAAGTCTCCTCTAGTTTCTCCTTCAGATCTAAAACATACTGATATGTAGTCTTAACCTCATCACTATCTACTTCACCTGCCCACATCTCTCTAAGAATCTTCATGGGACCTCTAACTGACCTACCGTACAATAACTCAAACGGAGAGAATCCTAAACTCTCTTGTGGTACCTCTTTAAATGCAAACAATAAAGCATTGAGATACTTGTCCCAATCTTTGGGTCTCTCGGTACACATACGCCGTAACATTTGCTTTAACGTCCCGTTAAATCGTTCGACTAACCCGTTACACATAGGGTGATATGGTGTTGTCATGATTTGACGCAAAGACAATAACCTGCTTACTTCAGCCATAAGTTCTGACGTAAACTGTGACCCACAATCAGTCAGCATTTCCTCTGGTACACCTAGCCTACTGAACATATCAACTAATGCCTCAGCTACTCTCTCAGTTTCAATTGAGGGCAATGCTACTGCCTCCGGATACCTAGTTGCATAGTCTACCATGGTTAAAATGTACCTATTTTTCCTATCCGACACTGGAAAAATTGGTCCAACTATGTCTACGGCTACCCGCTTAAATGGTGTATCAATCAGTGGCATCTGACCTAAATGTACTTTGGTCACTCGACCTTTTGGTACTGTCCTTTGGCATACATCGCAGGACCTACAATACCTAGTTACATCTCCACTAACGCCTGGCCAATAAAATTCTGCCAATACTCTATCTGACGTTTTCTTTACGCCTAAATGACCTCCCATAATCGACTCATGAGCTACCTTAAGCACTGTCGTTCTATACTGGGTAGGTACCACTAATTGGTGAAACTGTCTACTACCCCTATCTTCAAATTCTCTGTACAATAACCTATTCTTATGTACAAACTTACAACTACCGGACCCTTTACACTTCTTCACTACACCATCCTTGGCCTTCACTTTACAAGGACCTAATGACTCGTCTTGAGTTTGTGCTTCTATAAACTCCGCTTTAGATATGTCACCTACGGCTGCAGGAACCTTTAATTTTCTATAAGCCTGAGCTTGCTTCTGAACCTGCGCTCTAGTCTCTACGGCATTACTTATGCTACTTCTAAAATCGGACATTACCGGAAGTATGAACCATCTATGTTCCCTATCGTTAAATCATACATCGGGTCGTCCATACATAGTGCCTCTGTAGTCCCTTTAAAGAAAGGTGTATCTACATCTATTCTCGCTATTGGCACGTGCTCTACCGATTTATTTAACAACATACACGGTGACTGTTTACCTACCAACTGGTCATCCGTAACTAAACTACGCCTAACTACCACACCTGTACAACCTGTATCCCTCATTACAATTACGTCCGTGCCATTCACTCTACCATCTGCCGTTGGAAGATTTGCATACGGAAAGAGACATGTTCCGATCTTCGCCATTACACCATCCGCTTTAACACAACAGCTACTACTCTCGGTTTTAATAACCGGACTATTACTACCTCTGCCTCTACCTCTACCACGGTTTTGACCACCTCTACCTCTACCGAAATTCCATGGGTTGTTAAAACCTTGGTTCTGACTCCCTACATTGTTGTCCACTCTACTATTTTCACTAAAATTGTCTACGACAGCGGACACTTTCACCGCTTTCCTACACTCATGTGAAGCATGATTC
Source organism: Cyrtodaria siliqua (assembly GCA_037043455.1). NCBI lineage: Eukaryota > Metazoa > Mollusca > Bivalvia > Adapedonta > Hiatellidae > Cyrtodaria > Cyrtodaria siliqua. Next base: position 80,964 of record JAWPHD010003166.1, read on the forward strand.
CCATTACAGTGACGACAACGAATAAAAGGTCTACCTATGTTACCACTATTGCTACCTCCTCTAGAACCCATCGAACTACCTCCACCTCTATAGTTTCCACTCTGGCCTTTCTGTTTATGATCGTCCCCTTGCCTATCTCTAAAAGTTCTGTCTTTCGACACTACATTATAAGCTCCACCTCTAGCCTCGGCAAACTGATCTGCTTGAGTTGCCATTTCATTTACACTAGTTAGTTTTCTTTCTTTAAGAAATAAGAACAGATCTCTACTACAAACATTGAATAGCTGGTCCCGCAACAAGAAATCTATGAGGCCCTGATAAGTCTGCGCTACCTTCCCTAACTCTAACCACCTATCTAAGTAATTTCTAGACCTACTAATAAACTGAATAAATGACTCGCCTTTCTCAGGCAGACAAGCTCTAAACCGCTTTCTAAAACCTTCTTCAGTTAGCTCAAATCTCTTTAAAAGAGCATCCTTTAACTTGTCATAGTCAAGAGCATCTACACTAGGTAATCTAGAAAATACATCTAAGGCCTTGCCTCTCAATAACGTACTTAAATGAACTGCCCACTTATCTTTGGTCCATTCCTGTAACTCAGCATAACGTTCGAACCGTAACAAATAACTGTCCATGTTATCTTTGTCAGCATCAAAGTATGGTAACTTCGAACCTTTTAACTTTCCAGAATAACTATCTTTCCCTTCAGTTTTACTGTCCTTACTATGTGTCTTAGCTGCTTCCAAATCTAAAGCTAACTTATGCTCAAACTCTTTTTGCTCCCTTTCCATTATCATCTTAGCCTTAGCTAGTCTACCATCTGTTTCGAACCTCTCATGTTCTAACTCTTGCTTCTCCTTTACTATTCTACTTTCTAATTCTACCTTCTCTTTAGCTAATCTACCTTCTAATTCTAGCTTCTCTTTATCAGCGTCTAGCTTCTCTTTAGCTAACCTACTTTCTAATTCTAGCTTCTCTGTGGCTAGTCTACTTTCGTCATCTCGCTTCTCTTTAGCTAACCTACTTTCGAATTCTAACCTATCTTTCTCTTCATCCCTTTCCCGCTTTGCTAATTCTCTTTCCTTAAGTCTAAATTCCCTTTCCCTAGCCTGTTCGTCTTTAACAAAGGTTCTAAGCTCCTCTCCAGCATACCCTAACTCCTTACCCATTTCTGTAAGATCCTTTATGGACGTCATGTCTATAGACATTGTGAACTACACACTACAATAATTACAATACACACGTCACTAATAATTCTACTGAACTAACTACTAATGGTAAGTCACTGTGTCCTCAGTAAATACCTGGGCATCATCATAGGACAAGTTACATACACATTTGTACTAGCGCTAACTCCTAACGGTTATGTATAGATAGTATCTAGCTTCCACAAAACATATACACTACATAAAATATCTATATTTGATATTGGACATAACCTTAAACAATCATAGAAATGTGCATAACATGTACATGTATATTTACTACTCCCATCAATATAAGTATACTCGAGTGTCACAACATGAGTAGAACGTCTTGTTCGCCAACCTAATTGGATACTATGTGTAAATCAAGGGAGGTAAAACAAACACCCAAATTATTGAGCAAAAGTGCCTCAGACCCACTCGTGTAGACCACTGCGACCTCGCGCCAAGGAAAGAACGGACAAAACAACAGTTTGGACTCACCCTACCCTTGTCGTGTCTTGACTTGTCTTCCAAGCTGTGGCCGTGATCGTCGACAGTCGCCTTGATGGATCAGAGGGTGGTACACAATTCTAAAATAATAAGTAGAGATTTAGTATATCATAATAAAGATCACTTATTGATTCTTTCCCTCCGTAGTCGCCCAAAATCCCACTTCTGACACCAGTTGTCACAGGATGACCTTAGTGGTTGGGCTAACTCAGGAAAGAATCAATGATGGTGAATGCATTTACATAAGTTTAATTCAACTTTTAAAATATGTTTAATATATATACAATTATCTAAAAAAAACAAGCGAATACACAAATGAACTATGAAAATAATGTTCTCCTGAACGTTGAAGACGTTCTTAGTATTGTTATAAATACTGAATGTCTAAGACACTAAAGTGTTGTTAAAGCTATAACAATGTTGATCTAGCGCGATAACTGTGATGCGCGAGAGCTCATGAAGATGATGATGCGCGAATTCAATGGATGATTGTCATCAAATGCCTTCTGTAAGGGTTGATGACGCGATGCAATGATAGTTAATCTCCACTGAGATTGTGAATGATATTCCTCCAGTGAGGACTGGTAACGGGCCCACCTTGTGTCCCGGGGGTTGTCGTTAGTAAAACCTGGCTGCGCAGGTACGGGGACCGTCTCCACCGCTTGTAAACGTTATTCGTGGAAGCTTAGCTCCACTCCTGGATATCCAAACCTAGATGGCTTACTCCAACCCTGGATGGCTTATATCCTGGATGGCTTAGTCCAACCCTGGATGGCGTATATCCTGGATGGCTTATATCCTGGATGGCTTATTTCCAACCCTGGATGGCTTATATCCTTAATGGCTTAGGCTGTAATTATACATACGTTTTAGATGTCGGTTGATTGACAAACAACAATCTTGCATAATTATCATTACCCAAACAAATCATTATTCAATCAATATATGTAAGCTGTACTAATGATTAGTAGCAATGTATACATATTCTACAACGCCATGTATACGCTATGCACGTCGCTGTTAATCAATGCCCTTAATACATGTAATATAAACATGATCAAATTACTCATATATTACACTCACTGAGTTATGCATGCACGCATTTATTCTTGTCACTCATCTCATTGTTAACTAATGTTAACAATCGTGTATTACAATCACTGAGTTATACGCCAACGTTAACTAATGCACCTATTATCCACTGTTATCAAATTAATATTGTTTTACAATTAATGATCAATTACAATAATGACATCTAATAAAGTAACTTCAAAATCATATGCTAGTCTAAAGTTATGTTTGAGAAACATCAATGCTAACCGGATGTCGTAACCGCCAAACAAGATGGCGCCGCCCACTGAATACAACTATCCGATAAAAGTTTAATAAAATTACTAACCACATGTTGCCTGTGAAATTTGCCGTCCAATCTCTGTTCCAACAAAGTACTATCGATGATCCCGGCGAAAGCTAGAAGACAATGGGTATTATAGCAAACATTACGCCCAAATCATTATTTCCCCGTTCAGTCCGTGACAAACGTGGCTAAATCTACAGTATTGAATCTACACGAGAGGCCCCTTATACAATTTTGCCGTTTAAGGAAAATATACCTATACGTTTACATGCATTAGCACAAAACTAAACTTATGACACGGCCTCTCTGGCGGCCACTTAAAATGTGCACGCTTTTACGTGTTACATGAATAGATCATGAATATTGTGAAATTGTTTCAACTCGAACAATAGATTTTGGGTGTAACCGATAACTTACAAGAGCTATATACGACCAGTACGCTCTACCCGTGACATTTTGTGACAATATATTGTTTGCTAATTACTTACTTTGTAACTGTATATTTGGTAAACTCACTTACGGTATTTACTTACTTACTTTCTTACTTACTAAACTGAATTAATTAATTAATTAATTAATTGCCTGCCTGCCTGCCTGCCTGCCTGCCCTGCCTTGCCTTGCTTTTATTTATATAAAAACAGTATAGACTCTTACCTTGGATTTTTTGTTGTCTTTTCCATTCCAGTTAAAAATAAAATAAAATTAAGCTGTGAGAAAAAAAACAAAAAACTGCTAAATCTTCAAGTTGAGCAGGCATTTCTCAAACGGACTGTGCCCGCGACAAACATTAGCCGAGACGCATGCTTCTCTCTGATTATTGACCGCCTTTGGTTCTAGGGAGAGATGGTCAGCATTTATGCACACTTTGTTGTGGCACAAATGACTGACACATACACCCCTAGGTCCAAGGTCAACAGTGTCCATCTTCATGGCTACTCTATGCACCAAACAAGGGTTCTGACGCCTCCAGTCTGCTGTAAGCCAACGCCACTGTCCATACCCATAGTGGTTCTGGCCACCTGTCCAGAGGACACACTGCTGATTAGCAGCAAGTTCACTTCTTTTCCCTAGATTATCCTCTAAATAAAGTCTGTAGGCAGCCTGCATGTTCCTGGTGCAGATGATAATCTCTAAATCAAATTCCACTTACCAACAGTGATGTTTTCCAGTAGTTTTCATAGAGCTGCTATCATAAATTGACCCCCAAAATGATATCTGCACTAACTAATAAACTCAAAACCACTATAAAGACACAACCATGTATAATGTCTGTTACAAAAACACAAATAGTCTACATACCTACAACAGAAACATCCCTAGTATGTCACGAAGTCTGCGACTGCCCGGTACCATACATGGAACCATTCCTGCAGATTTAACTGTTAAGATAATATACAAGTTAACGCCTACCTTAGATCTATAGTATCTGTAAGTTTGAAGGCTCTAACTTAAACACTGCTCGCATGAAGTCCATGTTTGATGAGTGTGCCAAATTCATGAGAAAAGATTAAAAAAGCTTGAATCGTCATTGGTCCGCATTCACTGAAATAAAAATATTTAAAAAAATAAGCTAGTTACCTGAATGAAACTTAATTATAAAGAACCATGTGCAGTTCCTTTGCAATATTAATATATTCATTCCAATTCTAAAATGAAAAAAAAAAAAATTATGTTCATATTCAACCCGATACGACAAATAGAACCATTTTACGGATATTTCTGAAGTTACCTAGTTTCCATACGAAAGTTAAAAAAAGAAAAACTGTCAAAAGCTATCGGATCTTAATTTGCAAACTATATCCTATACATCAATAGCAAAACCCACTGAAATAATGCAAGATCTTTTTTTTTATAGTGACGGCCGTTTTACCTGTATTTAAGAAAATGGCCCCAAATCCGAGTAATTTACAAACACTGGAAAATCTAAAAAATTAATAACTTTTTTCAGAATTGTCATAGATAAATGAAACTTTGCAGGCATTTAAATATGATTATTCTTTATCTGAAAATCTATAAAAAAAAATAATTGAACTATGACTTCTTTTTTTTTTAAAGGGACACACGGCAATTGTTTCACTTTTTTTTTTTTTTAAACTTGCGATATCCCTTTAACTTTAATAACTTTTTTCAAAATTGTCACACACAAATGAAACTTTACAGGCATTTATATAAGATTATTCTTAATATGAAAATCTATCAAACTTTTTTTTTGAACTATCACTTCTTTTTTTTTTTTTAAAGAGACACACTGCAATTGTTTTACTCTTTTTTTTTCAAACTTGTGATATCCCTTTAACTTTAATAACTTTTCCCAGAATTGTCATAGACAAATGAAACTTTGCAGGCATGTATATAAGATTATTCTTAATCTGAAAATCTATCAAACTTTTTTTTGGAACTACGACTTCTTTTTTTTAAAGGGACACACGGCAATGGTTTTGCTTTTTTTTTAAACTTGCGATATCCATTTAACTTTTCTACATAACTTGTATTTATACAATAACTATAATAATTATATAATTCTTTTCCACTTTTTATTATTTATTCCATTAAACTGTAAAGACAATCTCATCTACATCACTGATTAAGGCTGCAAGTATGGTAGATAATTGGTAGCTAATATGCACAACATGGCGTCTTTGACCTCCCACTTCCTTAATTAAGACCGAGTATGGTCAGCAAATGCAGCCTGGAGTCTTAGCTCCCTCACAGATGTTTGTGTGAATTGTCTGCTATATAATGTGATGCTAATTCAGAGATTTAGCTTCATTGCATCTTCCCATCTTGAAAGGCCAAAGAAAGAGGAAAGCTTTTCTGTTCAAAAACAACAACATACCTTATAATAAAGGTTTACGCTCGGCTTCATCTGCTATGACAACATCTTTACCCAGATCGATACGGCGGGCAGACCCGTCTTGTACTTTGCGCGTCAGCATCAACAAGTCAACACAAAGACGATGTCCTTGTTTTACGGCCAAAACCTGAAAAGGGAAAGAACACCACCAATTCAGCTGAAAATGATTTTGAAGGAAATCGCATCATCGATAACAATAAACTGATGGAAGCTGTAAATGACTGCACCCAGAAGCATCAACAAAATTCTGATTGTTCAACGCCATATTTTGAAATTCACAGCAATGTGAAATGGGGTGAAGCCTGGAAATATACATTCAGATGTGCTAACTGTGACTTCACACAACAACGGACAGTCTGGTGCCTTACTTATGAAATTACATCACATGGGCATCGTTCTGCCGAAAAGACCAGAACAGACTATCAACAAAATTGGAGCTGACATGAGACGCCACAGAGTAAACGCTAAAAGTGAGGCATATCGCAAACGCAGGCTGGAACGACATGGCAAAATGGAATCTAGGCACCGCTGGTACACTAAGCAGAAAAACAACAGACAATCTGACTATGTAAAGGAACGCAATGACCACAGCTACCAGAAACCTTCATGAACATTGTGACTTATTTAAAGGTGTGAAACAAGCAGAAACAATGACATAGTGTGTGAATTGTACAAATAGACTATTAGAAACAATTATTTGCTGCATAAATACAAGAAACAAAGTTAAAAGTTTAGGTTCTGTTCTGTTCTGTTCTGTTCTGTACTATGTTCTGTTCTATGTTCTGTTACTGCATATATTGTTTGCTAATTACTTACTTTGTAACTGTATATTTGGTAAACTCACTTACGGTATTTACTTACTTACTTTCTTACTTACTAAACTGAATTAATTAATTAATTAATTAATTGCCTGCCTGCCTGCCTGCCTGCCTGCCTGCCCTGCCTTGCCTTGCTTTTATTTAAATAAAAACAGTATAGACTCTTACCTTGGATTTTTTGTTGTCTTTTCCATTCCAGTTAAAAATAAAATAAAATTAAGCTGTGAGAAAACAAGAGGCCCAAGAGGGCCTGTGGACGCTCTACTGGCTAACATGGCTCTTATAATATCAATGAAGCGAGTGACTGCTATTTATGTTTTCTTAAAAGTTTCGAGCAAAAAACAGCTTTTTAACTAAATCAAAGGCCATAACTAAAGAATCTGGTAAAGTTTGGTAATGATCAGATGAAAAATGAAGGCCCTACCGTATTAACGAGGCAAAATACAGCATTTTTAACTAAATCAAGAGCCATAGCTCCTCTGTGACTGGTTTTCGAACTTGTCCGAGCTTTCATTGATATTAACAATCTGTGCAAGTTTGGTAAAGATCAAATAATAAATGAAGGTCCTAGAGTGTTCACAAGGCTTAATATGGCATTTTCCAGCAAAACAAGGGCCATAACTCTGTTGAAATTATTTCGATCTTGCCGGTTTTTGAACTTGTTCGAGCTTTCATTGATATAAAGACACTGGCAACGTTAATTAAAGATTCGATTAATATTGAAGGCCCTAGAGTGTTCACAAGGTAGGAAATAGCATTTTTCAGAAAAAACAAGGGCCATAACTCCGGTGTTAATGATCCGATTTAGCTGGTTTTCAAACTCGTTCGAGCTTTCATTGAAATTAACAATCTGTGCAAGTTTGGTAAAGATGAAACAATAAATGAAGGTGCTAGAGTGTTCACAAGGCAGAAAATGCCATTTTTCAGAAAAAACAAGGGCCATAACTCTGGTGTTAATGACCCAATTCAGCTGATTTTCGAACTTGTTCAAGCTATAATTGGTATTAACAATCTCTGCAAGTTTGGTAACGATCAAATAATAAATAAAAGGTGCTAGAGCGTTCACAAGGCAGAAAATGGAAATTTTCAGAAAAAACAAGGGCCATAACTCCGGTGAAATTATTCCGATCTGGCTGGTTTTCGAACTTGTCCGAGCTTTCATTAATATTAACAATCTGTGCAAGTTTGGTAAAGATCAAATAATAAATGAAGGTGCTAGAGTGTTCACAAGGCAGAAAATCCCATTTTTCAGAAAAAACAAGGGCCATAACTCTGGTGTTACTGACCCAATTCAGCTGATTTTCGAACTTGTTCAAGCTATAACTGATATTAACAATCTGTGCAAGTTTAGTAATGATCAAATAATAAATGAAGGTGCTAGAGCGTTCACAAGGCAGAAAATAGCAATTTTCAGAAAAAACAAGGGCCATAACTCAGGTGTTACTGATCCGATTTGGCTGTTTTTCTAACTTGTCCGAGCTTTCATTGATATTAACAATCTGTGCAAGTTTGGTAAAGATCAAATAATAAATGAAGGTGCTAGAGTGGTCAAAAGGCTTAATATGGCATTTTTCAGCAAAACAAGGGCCATAACTCCGGTGAAATTATTCCGATCTGGCTGGTTTTCGAACTTGTCCGAGCTTTCATTGATATTAACAACCTGTTAAAGTTTGGTAAAGATCGGATGAAAAATGAAGGCCCTATTGTGGTAACAAGACAAAAGTTAACGACGGACAACGGACGACGGACGACTGACGGACGGACGGACGACGGACAACTCGCCATCCCATAAGCTTTAGTGGCCTTCGGCCAGTAGAGCTAAAAACAACAAACCTGCTAAATCTTCAAGTTGAGCAGGCATTTCTCAAACGACTGTGCCCGCGACACACATTAGCCGAGACGCATGCTTCTCTCTGATTATTGACCGCCTTTGGTTCTAGGGAGAGATGGTCAGCATTTATGCACACTTTGTTGTGGCACAAATGACTGACACATACACCCCTAGGTCAAAGGTCAACAGTGTCCATCTTCATGGCTACTCTATGCACCAAACAAGGGTTCTGACGCCTCCAGTCTGCTGTAAGCCAATGCCACTGTCCATACCCATAGTGGTTCTGGCCACCTGTCCAGAGGACACACTGCTGATTAGCAGCAAGTTCACTTCTTTTCCCTAGATTTTCCTCTAAATAAAGTCTGTAGGCAGCCTGCATGTTCCTGGTGCGGATGATAATCTCTAAATCAAATTCCACTTACCAACAGTGATGTTTTCCAGTAGTTTTCATAGAGCTGCTATCATAAATTGACCCCCAAAATGATATCTGCACTAACTAATAAACTCAAAACCACTATAAAGACACAACCATGTATAATGTCTGTTACAAAAACACAAATAGTCTACATACCTGCAACAGAAACATCCCTAGTATGTCACGAAGTCTGCGATTGCCCGGTACCATACATGGAACCATTCCTGCAGATTTAACCGTTAAGATAATATACAAGTTAACGCCTACCTTAGATCTATAGTATCTGTAAGTTTGAAGGCTCTAACTTAAACACTGCTCGCATGAAGTCCATGTTTGATGAGTGTGCCAAATTCATGAGAAAAGCTTAAAAACGCTTGAATCGCCATTGGTCCGCATTCACTGAAATAACAATATTTAAAAAAATAAGCTAGTTACCAGAATGAAACTTAATTATAAAGAACCATGTGCAGTTCCTTTGCAATAATAATATATTCATTCCAATTCTAAAATGAAAAAAAATAAAAATTATGTTCATATTCAACCCGATAAATAGAACCATTTTACGGATATTTCTGAAGTTACCTAGTTTCCATACGAAAGTTAAAAAAAGAAAAACTGTCAAAAGCTATCGGATCTTAATTTGCAAACTATATCCTATACATCAATAGCAAAACCCACTGAAATAATGCAAGATCTTTTTTTTTATAGTGACGGCCGTTTTACCTGTATTTAAGAAAATGGCCCCAAATCCGAGCAATTTACAAACACTGGAAAATCTAAAAATTTAATAACTTTTTTCAGAATTGTCATAGATAAATGAAACTTTGCAGGCATTTAAATATGATTATTCTTAATCTGAAAATCTATAAAAAAAAATAATTGAACTGTGATTTCTTTTTTTTTTAAAGGGACACACGGCAATTGTTTCACTTTTTTTTTTTTTTAAACTTGCGATATCCCTTTAACTTTAATAACTTTTTTCAAATTGTCACACACAAATGAAACTTTGCAGGCATTTATATAAGATTATTCTTAATATGAAAATCTATCAAACTTTTTTTTTTAACTATCACTTCTTTTTTTTTTTTTTAAAGAGACACACTGCAATTGTTTTACTTTTTTTTTATCAAACTTGTGATATCCCTTTAACTTTAATAACTTTTTCCAGAATTGTCATAGACAAATGAAACTTTGCAGGCATGTATATAAGATTATTCTTAATCTGAAAATCTATCAAACTTTTTTTTGGAACTACGACTTCTTTTTTTTAAAGGGACACACGGCAATGGTTTTACTTTTTTTTTAAACTTGCGATATCCCTTTAACTTTTCTACATAACTTGTATTTATACAATAACTATAATAATTATATAATTCTTTTCCACTTTTTATTATTTATTCCATTAAACTGTAAAGACAATCTCATCTACATCACTGATTAAGGCTGCAAGTATGGTAGATAATTGGTAGCTAATATGCACAACATGGCGTCTTTGACCTCCCACTTCCTTAATTAAGACCGAGTATGGTCAGCAAATGCAGCCTGGAGTCTTAGCTCCCTCACAGATGTTTGTGTGAATTGTCTGCTATATAATGTGATGCTAATTCAGAGATTTAGCTTCATTGCATCTTCCCATCTTGAAAGGCCAAAGAAAGAGGAAAGCTTTTCTGTTCAAAAACAACAACATACCTTATAATAAAGGTTTACGCTCGGCTTCATCTGCTATGGCAACATCTTTACCCAGATCGATACGGCGGGCAGACCCGTCTTGTACTTTGCGCGTCAGCATCAACAAGTCAACACAAAGACGATGTCCTTGTTTTACGGCCAAAACCTGAAAAGGGAAAGAACACCACCAATTCAGCTGAAAATGATTTTGAAGGAAATCGCATCATCGATAACAATAAACTGATGGAAGCTGTAAATGACTGCACCCAGAAGCATCAACAAAATTCTGATTGTTCAACGCCATATTTTGTAATTCACAGCAATGTGAAATGGGGTGAAGCCTGGAAATATACATTCAGATGTGCTAACTGTGACTTCACACAACAACGGACAGTCTGGTGCCTTACTTATGAAATTACATCACATGGGCATCGTTCTGCCGAAAAGACCAGAACAGGCTATCAACAAAATTGGAGCTGACATGAGACGCCACAGAGTAAACGCTAAAAGTGAGGCATATCGCAAACGCAGGCTGGAACGACATGGCAAAATGGAATCTAGGCACCGCTGGTACACTAAGCAGAAAAACAACAGACAATCTGACTACGTAAAGGAACGCAATGACCACAGCTACCAGAAACCTTCATGAACATTGTGACTTATTTAAAGGTGTGAAACAAGCAGTAACAATGACATAGTGTGTGAATTGTACAAATAGACTATTAGAAACAATTATTTGCTGCATAAATACAAGAAACGAAGTTAAAAGTTTAGGTTCTGTTCTGTTCTGTTCTGTACTATGTTCTGTACTATGTTCTGTTACTGCATATATTGTTTGCTAATTACTTACTTTGTAACTGTATATTTGGTAAACTCACTTACGGTATTTACTTACTTACTTACTTACTTTCTTACTTACTAAACTGAATTAATTAATTAATTAATTAATTGCCTGCCTGCCTGCCTGCCCTGCCTTGCCTTGCTTTTATTTAAATAAAAACAGTATAGACTCTTACCTTGGATTTTTTGTTGTCTTTTCCATTCCAGTTAAAAATAAAATAAAAGTAAGCTGTGAGAAAAAAACAAAAAACCTGCTAAATCTTCAAGTTGAGCAGGCATTTCTCAAATGGACTGTGCCCTCCACACACATTAGCCGAGATGCATGCTTCTCTCTGATTATTGACCGCCTTTGGTTCTAGGGAGAGATGGTCAGCATTTATGCACACTTTGTTGTGGCACAAATGACTGACACATACACCCCTAGGTCCAAGGTCAACAGTGTCCATCTTCATGGCTACTCTATGCACCAAACAAGGGTTCTGACGCCTCCAGTCTGCTGTAAGCCAACGCCACTGTCCATACCCATAGTGGTTCTGTCCACCTGTCCAGAGGACACACTGCTGATTAGCAGCAAGTTCACTTCTTTTCCCTAGATTTTCCTCTAAATAAAGTCTGTAGGCAGCCTGCATGTTCCTGGTGCGGATGATAATCTCTAAATCAAATTCCACTTACCAACAGTGATGTTTTCCAGTAGTTTTCATAGAGCTGCTATCATAAATTGACCCCCAAAATGATATCTGCACTAACTAATAAACTCAAAACCACTATAAAGACACAACCATGTATAATGTCTGTTACAAAAACACAAATAGTCTACATACCTGCAACAGAAACATCCCTAGTATGTCACGAAGTCTGCGACTGCCCGGTACCATACATGGAACCATTCCTGCAGATTTAACCGTTAAGATAATATACAAGTTAACGCCTACCTTAGATCTATAGTATCTGTAAGTTTGAAGGCTCTAACTTAAACACTGCTCGCATGAAGTCCATGTTTGATGAGTGTGCCAAATTCATGAGAAAAGCTTAAAAACGCTTGAATCGTCATTGGTCCGCATTCACTGAAATAACAATATTTAAAAAAATAAGCTAGTTACCAGAATGAAACTTAATTATAAAGAACCATGTGCAGTTCCTTTGCAATATTAATATATTCATTCCAATTCTAAAATGAAAAAAAAAAAAATTATGTTCATATTCAACCTGATACGACAAATAGAACCATTTTACGGATATTTCTGAAGTTACCTAGTTTCCATACGAAAGTTAAAAAAAGAAAAACTGTCAAAAGCTATCGGATCTTAATTTGCAAACTATATCCTATACATCAATAGCAAAACCCACTGAAATAATGCAAGATCTTTTTTTTTATAGTGACGGCCGTTTTACCTGTATTTAAGAAAATGGCCCCAAATCCGAGCAATTTACAAACACTGGAAAATCTAAAAAATTAATAACTTTTTTCAGAATTGTCATAGATAAATAAAACTTTGCAGGCATTTAAATATGATTATGCTTAATCTGAAAATCTATAAAAAAAAATAATTGAACTATGACTTCTTTTTTTTTTAAAGGGACACACGGCAATTGTTTCACTTTTTTTTTTTTTAAACTTGCGATATCCCTTTAACTTTAAAAACTTTTTTCAAAATTGTCACACACAAATGAAACTTTGCAGGCATTTATATAAGATTATTCTTAATATGAAAATCTATCAAACTTTTTTTTTGAACTATCACTTCTTTTTTTTTTTTAAAGAGACACACTGCAATTGTTTTACTTTTTTTTTTTCAGACTTGTGATATCCCTTTAACTTTAATAACTTTTTCCAGAATTGTCATAGACAAATGAAACTTTGCAGGCATGTATATAAGATTATTCTTAATCTGAAAATCTATCAAACATTTTTTTGGAACTACAACTTCTTTTTTTTAAAGGGACACACGGCAATGGTTTTACTTTTTTTTTAAACTTGCGATATCCCTTTAACTTTTCTACATAACTTGTATTTATACAATAACTATAATAATTATATAATTCTTTTCCACTTTTTATTATTTATTCCATTAAACTGTAAAGACAATCTCATCTACATCACTGATTAAGGCTGCAAGTATGGTAGATAATTGGTAGCTAATATGCACAACATGGCGTCTTTGACCTCCCACTTCCTTAATTAAGACCGAGTATGGTCAGCAAATGCAGCCTGGAGTCTTAGCTCCCTCACAGATGTTTGTGTGAATTGTCTGCTATATAATGTGATGCTAATTTAGAGATTTAGCTTCATTGCATCTTCCCATCTTGAAAGGCCAAAGAAAGAGGAAAGCTTTTCTGTTCAAAAACAACAACATACCTTATAATAAAGGTTTACGCTCGGCTTCATCTGCTATGACAACATCTTTACCCAGATCGATACGACGGGCAGACCCGTCTTGTACTTTGCGCGTCAGCATCAACAAGTCAACACAAAGACGATGTCCTTGTTTTACGGCCAAAACCTGAAAAGGGAAAGAACACCACCAATTCAGCTGAAAATGATTTTGAAGGAAATCGCATCATCGATAACAATAAACTGATGGAAGCTGTAAATGACTGCACCCAGAAGCATCAACAAAATTCTGATTGTTCAACGCCATATTTTGTAATTCACAGCAATGTGAAATGGGGTGAAGCCTGGAAATATACATTCAGATGTGCTAACTGTGACTTCACACAACAACGGACAGTCTGGTGCCTTACTTATGAAATTACATCACATGGGCATCGTTCTGCCGAAAAGACCAGAACAGGCTATCAACAAAATTGGAGCTGACATGAGACGCCACAGAGTAAACGCTAAAAGTGAGGCATATCGCAAACGCAGGCTGGAACGACATGGCAAAATGGAATCTAGGCACCGCTGGTACACTAAGCAGAAAAACAACAGACAATCTGACTACGTAAAGGAACGCAATGACCACAGCTACCAGAAACCTTCATGAACATTGTGACTTATTTAAAGGTGTGAAACAAGCAGTAACAATGACATAGTGTGTGAATTGTACAAATAGACTATTAGAAACAATTATTTGCTGCATAAATACAAGAAACGAAGTTAAAAGTTTAGGTTCTGTTCTGTTCTGTTCTGTTCTGTACTATGTTCTGTTCTATGTTCTGTTACTGCATATATTGTTTGCTAATTACTTACTTTGTAACTGTATATTTGGTAAACTCACTTACGGTATTTACTTACTTACTTACTTACTTTCTTACTTACTAAACTGAATTAATTAATTAATTAATTAATTAATTGCCTGCCTGCCTGCCTGCCTGCCTGCCTGCCCTGCCTTGCCTTGCTTTTATTTAAATAAAAACAGTATAGACTCTTACCTTGGATATTTTGTTGTCTTTTCCATTCGAGTTAAAAATAAAATAAAATTAAGCTGTGAGAAAAAAACAACAAACCTGCTAAATCTTCAAGTTGAGCAGGCATTTCTCAAACGGACTGCCCGCGACACACATTAGCCGAGACGCATGCTTCTCTCTGATTATTGACCGCCTTTGGTTCTAGGGAGAGATGGTCAGCATTTATGCACAATTTGTTGTGGCACAAATGACTGACACATACACCCCTAGGTCCAAGGTCAACAATGTCCATCTTCATGGCTACTCTATGCACCAAACAAGGGTTCTGACGCCTCCAGTCTGCTGTAAGCCAACGCCACTGTCCATACCCATAGTGGTTCTGGCCACCTGTCCAGAGGACACACTGCTGATTAGCAGCAAGTTCACTTCTTTTCCCTAGATTTTCCTCTAAATAAAGTCTGTAGGCAGCCTGCATGTTCCTGGTGCGGATGATAATCTCTAAATCAAATTCCACTTACCAACAGTGATGTTTTCCAGTAGTTTTCATAGAGCTGCTATCATAAATTGACCCCCAAAATGATATCTGCACTAACTAATAAACTCAAAACCACTATAAAGACACAACCATGTATAATGTCTGTTACAAAAACACAAATAGTCTACATACCTGCAACAGAAACATCCCTAGTATGTCACGAAGTCTGCGACTGCCCGGTACCATACATGGAACCATTCCTGCAGATTTAACCGTTAAGATAATATACAAGTTAACGCCTACCTTAAATCTATAGTATCTGTAAGTTTGAAGGCTCTAACTTAAACACTGCTCGCATGAAGTCCATGTTTGATGAGTGTGCCAAATTCATGAGAAAAGCTTAAAAAAGCTTGAATCGTCATTGGTCCGCATTCACTGAAATAACAATATTTAAAAAAATAAGCTAGTTACCAGAATGAAACTTAATTATAAAGAACCATGTGCAGTTCCTTTGCAATATTAATATATTCATTCCAATTCTAAAATGAAAAAAAAAAAAATTATGTTCATATTCAACCCGATACGACAAATAGAACCATTTTACGGATATTTCTGAAGTTGCCTAGTTTCCATACGAAAGTTAAAAAAAGAAAAACTGTCAAAAGCTATCGGATCTTAATTTGCAAACTATATCCTATACATCAATAGCAAAACCCACTGAAATAATGCAAGATCTTTTTTTTTATAGTGACGGCCGTTTTACCTGTATTTAATAAAATGGCCCCCAAATCCGAGCAATTTACAAACACTGGAAAATCTAAAAAATTAATAACTTTTTTCAGAATTGTCATAGACAAATGAAACTTTGCAGGCATTTAAATATGATTATTCTTAATCTGAAAATCTATAAAAAAAAAAAATTGAACTATGACTTCTTTTTTTTTTAAAGGGACACACGGCAATTGTTTCACTTTATTTTTTTTTTAAACTTGCGATATCCCTTTAACTTTAATAACTTTTTTCAAAATTGTCACACACAAATGAAACTTTGCAGGCATCTATATAAGATTATTCTTAATATGAAAATCTATCAAACATTTTTTTTGAACTATCACTTCTTTTTTTTTTTTTAAAGAGACACACTGCAATTGTTTTACTTTTTTTTTTTCAAACTTGTGATATCCCTTTTACTTTAATAACTTTTTCCAGAATTGTCATAGACAAATGAAACTTTGCAGGCATGTATATAAGATTATTCCTTATCTGAAAATCTATCAAACTTTTTTTTTGAACTACGACTTCTTTTTTTTAAAGGGACACACGGCAATGGTTTTCTTTTTTTTTAAACTTGCGATATCCCTTTAACTTTTCTACATAACTTGTATTTATACAATAACTATAATAATTATATAATTCTTTACCACTTTTTGTTATTTATTCCATTAAACTGTAAAGACAATCTCATCTACATCACTGATTAAGGCTGCAAATATGGTAGATAATTGGTAGCTAATATGCACAACATGGCGTCTTTGACCTCCCACTTCCTTAATTAAGACCGAGTATGGTCAGCAAATGCAGCCTGGAGTCTTAGCTCCCTCACAGATGTTTGTGTGAATTGTCTGCTATATAATGTGATGCTAATACAGAGATTTAGCTCCATTGCATCTTCCCATCTTGAAAGGCCAAAGAAAGAGGAAAGCTTTTCTGTTCAAAAACAACAACATACCTTATAATAAAGGTTTACGCTCGGCTTCATCTGCTATGACAACATCTTTACCCAGATTGATACGGCGGGCAGACCAGTCTTGTACTTTGCGCGTCAGCATCAACAAGTCAACACAAAGACGATGTCCTTGTTTTACGGCCAAAACCTGAAAAGGGAAAGAACACCACCAATTCAGCTGAAAATGATTTTGAAGGAAATCGCATCATCGATAACAATAAACTGATGGAAGCTGTAAATGACTGCACCCAGAAGCATCAACAAAATTCTGATTGTTCAACGCCATATTTTGTAATTCACAGCAATGTGAAATGGGGTGAAGCCTGGAAATATAAATTCAAATGTGCTAACTGTGACTTCACACAACAACGGACAGTCTGGTGCCTTACTTATGAAATTACATCACATGGGCATCGTTCTGCCGAAAAGACCAGAACAGGCTATCAACAAAATTGGAGCTGACATGAGACGCCACAGAGTAAACGCTAAAAGTGAGGCATATCGCAAACGCAGGCTGGAACGACATGGCAAAATGGAATCTAGGCACCGCTGGTACACTAAGCAGAAAAACAACAGACAATCTGACTATGTAAAGGAACGCAATGACCACAGCTACCAGAAACCTTCATGAACATTGTGACTTATTTAAAGGTGTGAAACAAGCAGAAACAATGACATAGTGTGTGAATTGTACAAATAGACTATTAGAAACAATTATTTGCTGCATAAATACAAGAAACGAAGTTAAAAGTTTAGGTTCTGTTCTGTTCTGTACTATGTTCTGTTACTGCATATATTGTTTGCAAAATACTTACTTTGTAACTGTATATTTGGTAAACTCACTTACGGTATTTACTTACTTACTTACTTTCTTACTTACTAAACTGAATTAATTAATTAATTAATTAATTAATTAATTGCCTGCGTGCCTGCCTGCCTGCCCTGCCTTGCCTTGCTTTTATTTAAATAAAAACAGTATAGACTCTTACCTTGGATTTTTTGTTGTCTTTTCCATTCCAGTTAAAAATAAAATAAAATTAAGCTGTGAGAAAAAAACAAACCTGCTAAATCTTCAAGTTGAGCAGGCATTTCTCAAACGGACTGTGCCCGCGACACACATTAGCCGAGATGCATGCTTCTCTCTGATTATTGACCGCCTTTGGTTCTAGGGAGAGATGGTCAGCATTTATGCACACTTTGTTGTGGCACAAATGACTGACACATACACCACTAGGTCCAAGGTCAACAGTGTCCATCTTCAAGCACATGGCTACTCTATGCACCAAACAAGGGTTCTGACGCCTCCAGTCTGCTGTAAGCCAACGGCACTGTCCATACCCATAGTGGTTCTGTCCACCTGTCCAGAGGACACACTGCTGATTAGCAGCAAGTTCACTTCTTTTCCCTAGATTTTCCTCTAAATAAAGTCTGTAGGCAGCCTGTATGTTGCTGGTGCGGATGATAATCTCTAAATCAAATTCCACTTACCAACAGTGATGTTTTCCAGTAGTTTTCATAGAGCTGCTATCATAAATTGACCCCCAAAATGATATCTGCACTAACTAATAAACTCAAAACCACTATAAAGACACAACCATGTATAATGTCTGTTACAAAAACACAAATAGTCTACATACCTGCAACAGAAACATCCCTAGTATGTCACGAAGTCTGCGACTGCCCGGTACCTATATGGAACCATTCCTGCAGATTTAACCGTTAAGATAACATATAAGTTAACGCCTACCTTAGATCTATAGTATCTGTAAGTTTGAAGGCTCTAACTTAAACACTGCTCGCATGAAGTCCATGTTTGATGAGTGTGCCAAATTCATGCGAAAAGCTTAAAAAAGCTTGAATCGTCATTGGTCCGCATCCACTGAAATAACAATATTTAAAAAAATAAGCTAGTTACCAGAATGAAACTTAATTATAAAGAACCATGTGCAGTTCTTTTGCAATATTAATATATTCATTCCAATTCTAAAATGAAAAAAAAAAATATTTATGTTCATATTCAACCCGATACCACAAATAGAACCATTTTACGGATATTTCTGAAGTTACCTAGTTTCCATACGAAAGTTAAAAAAAGAAAAACTGTCAAAAGCTATCGGGTCTTAATTTGCAAACTATATCCTATACATCAATAGCAAAACCCACTGAAATGATGCCAGATTTATTTTTTTATAGTGACGGCCGTTTTACCTGTATTTAAGAAAATGGCCCCAAATCCGAGCAATTTACAAACACTGGACAATCTAAAAAATTAATAACTTTTTTCAGAATTGTCACAGACAAATGAAACTTTGCAGGCATTTACATATGATTATTCCTAATCTGAAAATCTATAAAAAAAAATAATTGAACAATGACTTCTTTTTTTTTTAAAGGGACACACGGCAATTGTTTCACTTTTTTTTTTTTTAAACCTGCGACATCCCTTTAACTTTAATAACTTTTTTCAAAATTGTCATACACAAATGAAACTTTGCAGGCATTTTTATAAGATTATTCTTAATATGAAAATCTATCAAACTTTTTTTTTGAACTATGACTTCTTTTTTTTTTTTAAGGGACACACTGCAATTGTTTTACTTTTTTTTTCTTCAAACTTGTGATATCCCTTTAACTTTAATAACTTTTTCCAAAATTGTCATAGACAAATGAAACTTTGCAGGCATGTATATAAGATTATTCTTAATCTGAAAATCTATCAAACTTTTTTTTGGAACTATGACTTCTTTTTTTTAAAGGGACACACGGCAATTGTTTTACTTTTTTTTTAAACTTGCGATATCCCTTTAACTTTTCTACATAACTTGTATTTACACAATAACTATAATAATTATATAATTCTTTTCCACTTTTTATTATTTATTCCATTAAACTGTAAAGACAATCTCATCTACATCACTGATTAAGGCTGCAAGTATGGTAGATAATTGGTAGCTAATATGCACAACATGGAGTCTTTTACCTCCCACTTCCTTAATTAAGACCGAGTATGGTCAGCAAATGCAGCCTGGAGTCTTAGCTCCCTCACAGATGTTTGTGTGAATTGTCTGCTATATAATGTGATGCTAATTCAGAGATTTAGCTTCATTGCATCTTCCCATCATGAAAGGCCAAAGAAAGAGGAAAGCTTTTCTGTTCAAAAACAACAACATACCTTATAATAAAGGTTTACGCTCGGCTTCATCTGCTATGACAACATCTTTACCCAGATCGATACGGCGGGCAGACCCGTCTGCTGTACTTTGCGCGTCAGCATCAACAAGTCAACACAAAGACGATGTCCTTGTTTTACGGCCAAAACCTGAAAAGGAAAAGAACACCACCAATTCAGCTGAAAATGATTTTGAAGGAAATCGCATCATCGATAACAATAAAATGATGGAAGCTGTAAATGACTGCACCACAGCTACCAGAAACCTTCATGAACATTGTGACTTATTTAAAGGTGTGAAACAAGCAGAAACAATGACATGGTGTGTGAATTCTACAAATAGACTATTAGAAACAATTATTTGCTGCATAAATACAAGAAAAGAAGTTAAAAGTTTAGTTCTGTTCTGTTCTGTTCTGTTCTGTTCTGTACTATGTTCTGTTCTATGTTCTGTTACTGCATATATTGTTTGCTAATTACTTACTTTGTAACTGTATATCTGTATATTTGGTAAACTCACTTACGGTATTTACTTACTTACTTACTTTCTTACTTACTAAACTGAATTAATTAATTAATTGCCTGCCTGCTGCCTGCCTGCCTGCCTGCCTGCCTGCCATGCCTTTCCATGCCTTGCCTTGCTTTTATTTAAATAAAAACAGTATAGACTCTTACCTTGGATTTTTTGTTGTCTTTTCCATTCCAGTTAAAAATAAAATAAAATTAAGCTGTGAGAAAAAAACAAACCTGCTAAATCTTCAAGTTGAGCAGGCATTTCTCAAACGGACTGTGCCCGCGACACACATTAGCCGAGATGCATGCTTCTCTCTGATTATTGACCGCCTTTGGTTCTAGGGAGAGATGGTCAGCATTTATGCACACTTTGTTGTGGCACAAATGACTGACACATACACCACTAGGTCCAAGGTCAACAGTGTCCATCTTCAAGCACATGGCTACTCTATGCACCAAACAAGGGTTCTGACGCCTCCAGTCTGCTGTAAGCCAACGGCACTGTCCATACCCATAGTGGTTCTGTCCACCTGTCCAGAGGACACACTGCTGATTAGCAGCAAGTTCACTTCTTTTCCCTAGATTTTCCTCTAAATAAAGTCTGTAGGCAGCCTGTATGTTGCTGGTGCGGATGATAATCTCTAAATCAAATTCCACTTACCAACAGTGATGTTTTCCAGTAGTTTTCATAGAGCTGCTATCATAAATTGACCCCCAAAATGATATCTGCACTAACTAATAAACTCAAAACCACTATAAAGACACAACCATGTATAATGTCTGTTACAAAAACACAAATAGTCTACATACCTGCAACAGAAACATCCCTAGTATGTCACGAAGTCTGCGACTGCCCGGTACCATACAGGAACTGGACCACCATTAATTTCCCATAGACTTACATTATAGCCTAAAATGGTGTCACACATGCCATCATACTCTTTCATACTTGAAACTGTCAGTAAACCATCTTCAAAGTCAGCATGACACAGACATAGCAAAAAATCAAGCTCCATTTCGGCTTTCAACTTCAGAATTTTGCTCAAAGTGAAAGTAGGTATCGATTATGACGAATTCAGGTCAAATCTGACGAAGAACACAAACAAATCTTACCTCACAAAAAGTAGTGTCATTCACTTGCCTCAGCTCTGATTAACCTGATTCTTGCAGCAAAATATCTGGGAATCTACTCTCTACACACAAATATTAATCTACACTACCTGTGGACGTGCATCCATTCACACAGCATCTCAAATAACACTACTGTCAACTGTATATGGGACTACTTTCGGCAACTACCATTTTGACCCCCTGGTTCCCAGTTCAAGTCCTATATGGAACCATTCCTGCAGATTTAACCGTTAAGATAACATATAAGTTAACGCCTACCTTAGATCTATAGTATCTGTAAGTTTGAAGGCTCTAACTTAAACACTGCTCGCATGAAGTCCATGTTTGATGAGTGTGCCAAATTCATGCGAAAAGCTTAAAAAAGCTTGAATCGTCATTGGTCCGCATCCACTGAAATAACAATATTTAAAAAAATAAGCTAGTTACCAGAATGAAACTTAATTATAAAGAACCATGTGCAGTTCTTTTGCAATATTAATATATTCATTCCAATTCTAAAATGAAAAAAAAAAATATTTATGTTCATATTCAACCCGATACCACAAATAGAACCATTTTACGGATATTTCTGAAGTTACCTAGTTTCCATACGAAAGTTAAAAAAAGAAAAACTGTCAAAAGCTATCGGGTCTTAATTTGCAAACTATATCCTATACATCAATAGCAAAACCCACTGAAATGATGCCAGATTTATTTTTTTATAGTGACGGCCGTTTTACCTGTATTTAAGAAAATGGCCCCAAATCCGAGCAATTTACAAACACTGGACAATCTAAAAAATTAATAACTTTTTTCAGAATTGTCACAGACAAATGAAACTTTGCAGGCATTTACATATGATTATTCCTAATCTGAAAATCTATAAAAAAAAATAATTGAACAATGACTTCTTTTTTTTTTAAAGGGACACACGGCAATTGTTTCACTTTTTTTTTTTTTAAACCTGCGACATCCCTTTAACTTTAATAACTTTTTTCAAAATTGTCATACACAAATGAAACTTTGCAGGCATTTTTATAAGATTATTCTTAATATGAAAATCTATCAAACTTTTTTTTTGAACTATGACTTCTTTTTTTTTTTTAAGGGACACACTGCAATTGTTTTACTTTTTTTTTCTTCAAACTTGTGATATCCCTTTAACTTTAATAACTTTTTCCAAAATTGTCATAGACAAATGAAACTTTGCAGGCATGTATATAAGATTATTCTTAATCTGAAAATCTATCAAACTTTTTTTTGGAACTATGACTTCTTTTTTTTAAAGGGACACACGGCAATTGTTTTACTTTTTTTTTAAACTTGCGATATCCCTTTAACTTTTCTACATAACTTGTATTTACACAATAACTATAATAATTATATAATTCTTTTCCACTTTTTATTATTTATTCCATTAAACTGTAAAGACAATCTCATCTACATCACTGATTAAGGCTGCAAGTATGGTAGATAATTGGTAGCTAATATGCACAACATGGAGTCTTTTACCTCCCACTTCCTTAATTAAGACCGAGTATGGTCAGCAAATGCAGCCTGGAGTCTTAGCTCCCTCACAGATGTTTGTGTGAATTGTCTGCTATATAATGTGATGCTAATTCAGAGATTTAGCTTCATTGCATCTTCCCATCATGAAAGGCCAAAGAAAGAGGAAAGCTTTTCTGTTCAAAAACAACAACATACCTTATAATAAAGGTTTACGCTCGGCTTCATCTGCTATGACAACATCTTTACCCAGATCGATACGGCGGGCAGACCCGTCTGCTGTACTTTGCGCGTCAGCATCAACAAGTCAACACAAAGACGATGTCCTTGTTTTACGGCCAAAACCTGAAAAGGAAAAGAACACCACCAATTCAGCTGAAAATGATTTTGAAGGAAATCGCATCATCGATAACAATAAAATGATGGAAGCTGTAAATGACTGCACCACAGCTACCAGAAACCTTCATGAACATTGTGACTTATTTAAAGGTGTGAAACAAGCAGAAACAATGACATGGTGTGTGAATTCTACAAATAGACTATTAGAAACAATTATTTGCTGCATAAATACAAGAAAAGAAGTTAAAAGTTTAGTTCTGTTCTGTTCTGTTCTGTTCTGTTCTGTACTATGTTCTGTTCTATGTTCTGTTACTGCATATATTGTTTGCTAATTACTTACTTTGTAACTGTATATCTGTATATTTGGTAAACTCACTTACGGTATTTACTTACTTACTTACTTTCTTACTTACTAAACTGAATTAATTAATTAATTGCCTGCCTGCTGCCTGCCTGCCTGCCTGCCTGCCTGCCATGCCTTTCCATGCCTTGCCTTGCTTTTATTTAAATAAAAACAGTATAGACTCTTACCTTGGATTTTTTGTTGTCTTTTCCATTCCAGTTAAAAATAAAATAAAATTAAGCTGTGAGAAAAAAACAAACCTGCTAAATCTTCAAGTTGAGCAGGCATTTCTCAAACGGACTGTGCCCGCGACACACATTAGCCGAGATGCATGCTTCTCTCTGATTATTGACCGCCTTTGGTTCTAGGGAGAGATGGTCAGCATTTATGCACACTTTGTTGTGGCACAAATGACTGACACATACACCACTAGGTCCAAGGTCAACAGTGTCCATCTTCAAGCACATGGCTACTCTATGCACCAAACAAGGGTTCTGACGCCTCCAGTCTGCTGTAAGCCAACGGCACTGTCCATACCCATAGTGGTTCTGTCCACCTGTCCAGAGGACACACTGCTGATTAGCAGCAAGTTCACTTCTTTTCCCTAGATTTTCCTCTAAATAAAGTCTGTAGGCAGCCTGTATGTTGCTGGTGCGGATGATAATCTCTAAATCAAATTCCACTTACCAACAGTGATGTTTTCCAGTAGTTTTCATAGAGCTGCTATCATAAATTGACCCCCAAAATGATATCTGCACTAACTAATAAACTCAAAACCACTATAAAGACACAACCATGTATAATGTCTGTTACAAAAACACAAATAGTCTACATACCTGCAACAGAAACATCCCTAGTATGTCACGAAGTCTGCGACTGCCCGGTACCATACATGGAACCATTCCTGCAGATTTAACCGTTAAGATAACATATAAGTTAACGCCTACCTTAGATCTATAGTATCTGTAAGTTTGAAGGCTCTAACTTAAACACTGCTCGCATGAAGTCCATGTTTGATGAGTGTGCCAAATTCATGCGAAAAGCTTAAAAAAGCTTGAATCGTCATTGGTCCGCATCCACTGAAATAACAATATTTAAAAAAATAAGCTAGTTACCAGAATGAAACTTAATTATAAAGAACCATGTGCAGTTCTTTTGCAATATTAATATATTCATTCCAATTCTAAAATGAAAAAAAAAAATATTTATGTTCATATTCAACCCGATACCACAAATAGAACCATTTTACGGATATTTCTGAAGTTACCTAGTTTCCATACGAAAGTTAAAAAAAGAAAAACTGTCAAAAGCTATCGGGTCTTAATTTGCAAACTATATCCTATACATCAATAGCAAAACCCACTGAAATGATGCCAGATTTATTTTTTTATAGTGACGGCCGTTTTACCTGTATTTAAGAAAATGGCCCCAAATCCGAGCAATTTACAAACACTGGACAATCTAAAAAATTAATAACTTTTTTCAGAATTGTCACAGACAAATGAAACTTTGCAGGCATTTACATATGATTATTCCTAATCTGAAAATCTATAAAAAAAAATAATTGAACAATGACTTCTTTTTTTTTTAAAGGGACACACGGCAATTGTTTCACTTTTTTTTTTTTTAAACCTGCGACATCCCTTTAACTTTAATAACTTTTTTCAAAATTGTCATACACAAATGAAACTTTGCAGGCATTTTTATAAGATTATTCTTAATATGAAAATCTATCAAACTTTTTTTTTGAACTATGACTTCTTTTTTTTTTTTAAGGGACACACTGCAATTGTTTTACTTTTTTTTTCTTCAAACTTGTGATATCCCTTTAACTTTAATAACTTTTTCCAAAATTGTCATAGACAAATGAAACTTTGCAGGCATGTATATAAGATTATTCTTAATCTGAAAATCTATCAAACTTTTTTTTGGAACTATGACTTCTTTTTTTTAAAGGGACACACGGCAATTGTTTTACTTTTTTTTTAAACTTGCGATATCCCTTTAACTTTTCTACATAACTTGTATTTACACAATAACTATAATAATTATATAATTCTTTTCCACTTTTTATTATTTATTCCATTAAACTGTAAAGACAATCTCATCTACATCACTGATTAAGGCTGCAAGTATGGTAGATAATTGGTAGCTAATATGCACAACATGGAGTCTTTTACCTCCCACTTCCTTAATTAAGACCGAGTATGGTCAGCAAATGCAGCCTGGAGTCTTAGCTCCCTCACAGATGTTTGTGTGAATTGTCTGCTATATAATGTGATGCTAATTCAGAGATTTAGCTTCATTGCATCTTCCCATCATGAAAGGCCAAAGAAAGAGGAAAGCTTTTCTGTTCAAAAACAACAACATACCTTATAATAAAGGTTTACGCTCGGCTTCATCTGCTATGACAACATCTTTACCCAGATCGATACGGCGGGCAGACCCGTCTGCTGTACTTTGCGCGTCAGCATCAACAAGTCAACACAAAGACGATGTCCTTGTTTTACGGCCAAAACCTGAAAAGGAAAAGAACACCACCAATTCAGCTGAAAATGATTTTGAAGGAAATCGCATCATCGATAACAATAAAATGATGGAAGCTGTAAATGACTGCACCACAGCTACCAGAAACCTTCATGAACATTGTGACTTATTTAAAGGTGTGAAACAAGCAGAAACAATGACATGGTGTGTGAATTCTACAAATAGACTATTAGAAACAATTATTTGCTGCATAAATACAAGAAAAGAAGTTAAAAGTTTAGTTCTGTTCTGTTCTGTTCTGTTCTGTTCTGTACTATGTTCTGTTCTATGTTCTGTTACTGCATATATTGTTTGCTAATTACTTACTTTGTAACTGTATATCTGTATATTTGGTAAACTCACTTACGGTATTTACTTACTTACTTACTTTCTTACTTACTAAACTGAATTAATTAATTAATTGCCTGCCTGCTGCCTGCCTGCCTGCCTGCCTGCCTGCCATGCCTTTCCATGCCTTGCCTTGCTTTTATTTAAATAAAAACAGTATAGACTCTTACCTTGGATTTTTTGTTGTCTTTTCCATTCCAGTTAAAAATAAAATAAAATTAAGCTGTGAGAAAAAAACAAACCTGCTAAATCTTCAAGTTGAGCAGGCATTTCTCAAACGGACTGTGCCCGCGACACACATTAGCCGAGATGCATGCTTCTCTCTGATTATTGACCGCCTTTGGTTCTAGGGAGAGATGGTCAGCATTTATGCACACTTTGTTGTGGCACAAATGACTGACACATACACCACTAGGTCCAAGGTCAACAGTGTCCATCTTCAAGCACATGGCTACTCTATGCACCAAACAAGGGTTCTGACGCCTCCAGTCTGCTGTAAGCCAACGGCACTGTCCATACCCATAGTGGTTCTGTCCACCTGTCCAGAGGACACACTGCTGATTAGCAGCAAGTTCACTTCTTTTCCCTAGATTTTCCTCTAAATAAAGTCTGTAGGCAGCCTGTATGTTGCTGGTGCGGATGATAATCTCTAAATCAAATTCCACTTACCAACAGTGATGTTTTCCAGTAGTTTTCATAGAGCTGCTATCATAAATTGACCCCCAAAATGATATCTGCACTAACTAATAAACTCAAAACCACTATAAAGACACAACCATGTATAATGTCTGTTACAAAAACACAAATAGTCTACATACCTGCAACAGAAACATCCCTAGTATGTCACGAAGTCTGCGACTGCCCGGTACCATACAGGAACTGGACCACCATTAATTTCCCATAGACTTACATTATAGCCTAAAATGGTGTCACACATGCCATCATACTCTTTCATACTTGAAACTGTCAGTAAACCATCTTCAAAGTCAGCATGACACAGACATAGCAAAAAATCAAGCTCCATTTCGGCTTTCAACTTCAGAATTTTGCTCAAAGTGAAAGTAGGTATCGATTATGACGAATTCAGGTCAAATCTGACGAAGAACACAAACAAATCTTACCTCACAAAAAGTAGTGTCATTCACTTGCCTCAGCTCTGATTAACCTGATTCTTGCAGCAAAATATCTGGGAATCTACTCTCTACACACAAATATTAATCTACACTACCTGTGGACGTGCATCCATTCACACAGCATCTCAAATAACACTACTGTCAACTGTATATGGGACTACTTTCGGCAACTACCATTTTGACCCCCTGGTTCCCAGTTCAAGTCCTATATGGAACCATTCCTGCAGATTTAACCGTTAAGATAACATATAAGTTAACGCCTACCTTAGATCTATAGTATCTGTAAGTTTGAAGGCTCTAACTTAAACACTGCTCGCATGAAGTCCATGTTTGATGAGTGTGCCAAATTCATGCGAAAAGCTTAAAAAAGCTTGAATCGTCATTGGTCCGCATCCACTGAAATAACAATATTTAAAAAAATAAGCTAGTTACCAGAATGAAACTTAATTATAAAGAACCATGTGCAGTTCTTTTGCAATATTAATATATTCATTCCAATTCTAAAATGAAAAAAAAAAATATTTATGTTCATATTCAACCCGATACCACAAATAGAACCATTTTACGGATATTTCTGAAGTTACCTAGTTTCCATACGAAAGTTAAAAAAAGAAAAACTGTCAAAAGCTATCGGGTCTTAATTTGCAAACTATATCCTATACATCAATAGCAAAACCCACTGAAATGATGCCAGATTTATTTTTTTATAGTGACGGCCGTTTTACCTGTATTTAAGAAAATGGCCCCAAATCCGAGCAATTTACAAACACTGGACAATCTAAAAAATTAATAACTTTTTTCAGAATTGTCACAGACAAATGAAACTTTGCAGGCATTTACATATGATTATTCCTAATCTGAAAATCTATAAAAAAAAATAATTGAACAATGACTTCTTTTTTTTTTAAAGGGACACACGGCAATTGTTTCACTTTTTTTTTTTTTAAACCTGCGACATCCCTTTAACTTTAATAACTTTTTTCAAAATTGTCATACACAAATGAAACTTTGCAGGCATTTTTATAAGATTATTCTTAATATGAAAATCTATCAAACTTTTTTTTTGAACTATGACTTCTTTTTTTTTTTTAAGGGACACACTGCAATTGTTTTACTTTTTTTTTCTTCAAACTTGTGATATCCCTTTAACTTTAATAACTTTTTCCAAAATTGTCATAGACAAATGAAACTTTGCAGGCATGTATATAAGATTATTCTTAATCTGAAAATCTATCAAACTTTTTTTTGGAACTATGACTTCTTTTTTTTAAAGGGACACACGGCAATTGTTTTACTTTTTTTTTAAACTTGCGATATCCCTTTAACTTTTCTACATAACTTGTATTTACACAATAACTATAATAATTATATAATTCTTTTCCACTTTTTATTATTTATTCCATTAAACTGTAAAGACAATCTCATCTACATCACTGATTAAGGCTGCAAGTATGGTAGATAATTGGTAGCTAATATGCACAACATGGAGTCTTTTACCTCCCACTTCCTTAATTAAGACCGAGTATGGTCAGCAAATGCAGCCTGGAGTCTTAGCTCCCTCACAGATGTTTGTGTGAATTGTCTGCTATATAATGTGATGCTAATTCAGAGATTTAGCTTCATTGCATCTTCCCATCATGAAAGGCCAAAGAAAGAGGAAAGCTTTTCTGTTCAAAAACAACAACATACCTTATAATAAAGGTTTACGCTCGGCTACATCTGCTATGACAACATCTTTACCCAGATCGATACGGCGGGCAGACCCGTCTGCTGTACTTTGCGCGTCAGCATCAACAAGTCAACACAAAGACGATGTCCTTGTTTTACGGCCAAAACCTGAAAAGGAAAAGAACACCACCAATTCAGCTGAAAATGATTTTGAAGGAAATCGCATCATCGATAACAATAAAATGATGGAAGCTGTAAATGACTGCACCACAGCTACCAGAAACCTTCATGAACATTGTGACTTATTTAAAGGTGTGAAACAAGCAGAAACAATGACATGGTGTGTGAATTCTACAAATAGACTATTAGAAACAATTATTTGCTGCATAAATACAAGAAAAGAAGTTAAAAGTTTAGTTCTGTTCTGTTCTGTTCTGTTCTGTTCTGTACTATGTTCTGTTCTATGTTCTGTTACTGCATATATTGTTTGCTAATTACTTACTTTGTAACTGTATATCTGTATATTTGGTAAACTCACTTACGGTATTTACTTACTTACTTACTTTCTTACTTACTAAACTGAATTAATTAATTAATTGCCTGCCTGCTGCCTGCCTGCCTGCCTGCCTGCCTGCCATGCCTTTCCATGCCTTGCCTTGCTTTTATTTAAATAAAAACAGTATAGACTCTTACCTTGGATTTTTTGTTGTCTTTTCCATTCCAGTTAAAAATAAAATAAAATTAAGCTGTGAGAAAAAAACAAACCTGCTAAATCTTCAAGTTGAGCAGGCATTT
Organism: Cyrtodaria siliqua; assembly: GCA_037043455.1. Taxonomy (NCBI): domain Eukaryota; kingdom Metazoa; phylum Mollusca; class Bivalvia; order Adapedonta; family Hiatellidae; genus Cyrtodaria; species Cyrtodaria siliqua. The sequence continues at coordinate 111,443 of JAWPHD010003166.1, forward strand.
CTCAAACGGACTGTGCCCGCGACACACATTAGCCGAGATGCATGCTTCTCTCTGATTATTGACCGCCTTTGGTTCTAGGGAGAGATGGTCAGCATTTATGCACACTTTGTTGTGGCACAAATGACTGACACATACACCACTAGGTCCAAGGTCAACAGTGTCCATCTTCAAGCACATGGCTACTCTATGCACCAAACAAGGGTTCTGACGCCTCCAGTCTGCTGTAAGCCAACGGCACTGTCCATACCCATAGTGGTTCTGTCCACCTGTCCAGAGGACACACTGCTGATTAGCAGCAAGTTCACTTCTTTTCCCTAGATTTTCCTCTAAATAAAGTCTGTAGGCAGCCTGTATGTTGCTGGTGCGGATGATAATCTCTAAATCAAATTCCACTTACCAACAGTGATGTTTTCCAGTAGTTTTCATAGAGCTGCTATCATAAATTGACCCCCAAAATGATATCTGCACTAACTAATAAACTCAAAACCACTATAAAGACACAACCATGTATAATGTCTGTTACAAAAACACAAATAGTCTACATACCTGCAACAGAAACATCCCTAGTATGTCACGAAGTCTGCGACTGCCCGGTACCATACAGGAACTGGACCACCATTAATTTCCCATAGACTTACATTATAGCCTAAAATGGTGTCACACATGCCATCATACTCTTTCATACTTGAAACTGTCAGTAAACCATCTTCAAAGTCAGCATGACACAGACATAGCAAAAAATCAAGCTCCATTTCGGCTTTCAACTTCAGAATTTTGCTCAAAGTGAAAGTAGGTATCGATTATGACGAATTCAGGTCAAATCTGACGAAGAACACAAACAAATCTTACCTCACAAAAAGTAGTGTCATTCACTTGCCTCAGCTCTGATTAACCTGATTCTTGCAGCAAAATATCTGGGAATCTACTCTCTACACACAAATATTAATCTACACTACCTGTGGACGTGCATCCATTCACACAGCATCTCAAATAACACTACTGTCAACTGTATATGGGACTACTTTCGGCAACTACCATTTTGACCCCCTGGTTCCCAGTTCAAGTCCTATATGGAACCATTCCTGCAGATTTAACCGTTAAGATAACATATAAGTTAACGCCTACCTTAGATCTATAGTATCTGTAAGTTTGAAGGCTCTAACTTAAACACTGCTCGCATGAAGTCCATGTTTGATGAGTGTGCCAAATTCATGCGAAAAGCTTAAAAAAGCTTGAATCGTCATTGGTCCGCATCCACTGAAATAACAATATTTAAAAAAATAAGCTAGTTACCAGAATGAAACTTAATTATAAAGAACCATGTGCAGTTCTTTTGCAATATTAATATATTCATTCCAATTCTAAAATGAAAAAAAAAAATATTTATGTTCATATTCAACCCGATACCACAAATAGAACCATTTTACGGATATTTCTGAAGTTACCTAGTTTCCATACGAAAGTTAAAAAAAGAAAAACTGTCAAAAGCTATCGGGTCTTAATTTGCAAACTATATCCTATACATCAATAGCAAAACCCACTGAAATGATGCCAGATTTATTTTTTTATAGTGACGGCCGTTTTACCTGTATTTAAGAAAATGGCCCCAAATCCGAGCAATTTACAAACACTGGACAATCTAAAAAATTAATAACTTTTTTCAGAATTGTCACAGACAAATGAAACTTTGCAGGCATTTACATATGATTATTCCTAATCTGAAAATCTATAAAAAAAAATAATTGAACAATGACTTCTTTTTTTTTTAAAGGGACACACGGCAATTGTTTCACTTTTTTTTTTTTTAAACCTGCGACATCCCTTTAACTTTAATAACTTTTTTCAAAATTGTCATACACAAATGAAACTTTGCAGGCATTTTTATAAGATTATTCTTAATATGAAAATCTATCAAACTTTTTTTTTGAACTATGACTTCTTTTTTTTTTTTAAGGGACACACTGCAATTGTTTTACTTTTTTTTTCTTCAAACTTGTGATATCCCTTTAACTTTAATAACTTTTTCCAAAATTGTCATAAACAAATGAAACTTTGCAGGCATGTATATAAGATTATTCTTAATCTGAAAATCTATCAAACTTTTTTTTGGAACTATGACTTCTTTTTTTTAAAGGGACACACGGCAATTGTTTTACTTTTTTTTTAAACTTGCGATATCCCTTTAACTTTTCTACATAACTTGTATTTACACAATAACTATAATAATTATATAATTCTTTTCCACTTTTTATTATTTATTCCATTAAACTGTAAAGACAATCTCATCTACATCACTGATTAAGGCTGCAAGTATGGTAGATAATTGGTAGCTAATATGCACAACATGGAGTCTTTTACCTCCCACTTCCTTAATTAAGACCGAGTATGGTCAGCAAATGCAGCCTGGAGTCTTAGCTCCCTCACAGATGTTTGTGTGAATTGTCTGCTATATAATGTGATGCTAATTCAGAGATTTAGCTTCATTGCATCTTCCCATCATGAAAGGCCAAAGAAAGAGGAAAGCTTTTCTGTTCAAAAACAACAACATACCTTATAATAAAGGTTTACGCTCGGCTTCATCTGCTATGACAACATCTTTACCCAGATCGATACGGCGGGCAGACCCGTCTGCTGTACTTTGCGCGTCAGCATCAACAAGTCAACACAAAGACGATGTCCTTGTTTTACGGCCAAAACCTGAAAAGGAAAAGAACACCACCAATTCAGCTGAAAATGATTTTGAAGGAAATCGCATCATCGATAACAATAAAATGATGGAAGCTGTAAATGACTGCACCACAGCTACCAGAAACCTTCATGAACATTGTGACTTATTTAAAGGTGTGAAACAAGCAGAAACAATGACATGGTGTGTGAATTCTACAAATAGACTATTAGAAACAATTATTTGCTGCATAAATACAAGAAAAGAAGTTAAAAGTTTAGTTCTGTTCTGTTCTGTTCTGTTCTGTTCTGTACTATGTTCTGTTCTATGTTCTGTTACTGCATATATTGTTTGCTAATTACTTACTTTGTAACTGTATATCTGTATATTTGGTAAACTCACTTACGGTATTTACTTACTTACTTACTTTCTTACTTACTAAACTGAATTAATTAATTAATTGCCTGCCTGCTGCCTGCCTGCCTGCCTGCCTGCCTGCCTGCCTGCCTGCCTGCCATGCCTTTCCATGCCTTGCCTTGCTTTTATTTAAATAAAAACAGTATAGACTCTTACCTTGGATTTTTTGTTGTCTTTTCCATTCCAGTTAAAAATAAAATAAAATTAAGCTGTGAGAAAAAAACAAACCTGCTAAATCTTCAAGTTGAGCAGGCATTTCTCAAACGGACTGTGCCCGCGACACACATTAGCCGAGATGCATGCTTCTCTCTGATTATTGACCGCCTTTGGTTCTAGGGAGAGATGGTCAGCATTTATGCACACTTTGTTGTGGCACAAATGACTGACACATACACCACTAGGTCCAAGGTCAACAGTGTCCATCTTCAAGCACATGGCTACTCTATGCACCAAACAAGGGTTCTGACGCCTCCAGTCTGCTGTAAGCCAACGGCACTGTCCATACCCATAGTGGTTCTGTCCACCTGTCCAGAGGACACACTGCTGATTAGCAGCAAGTTCACTTCTTTTCCCTAGATTTTCCTCTAAATAAAGTCTGTAGGCAGCCTGTATGTTGCTGGTGCGGATGATAATCTCTAAATCAAATTCCACTTACCAACAGTGATGTTTTCCAGTAGTTTTCATAGAGCTGCTATCATAAATTGACCCCCAAAATGATATCTGCACTAACTAATAAACTCAAAACCACTATAAAGACACAACCATGTATAATGTCTGTTACAAAAACACAAATAGTCTACATACCTGCAACAGAAACATCCCTAGTATGTCACGAAGTCTGCGACTGCCCGGTACCATACAGGAACTGGACCACCATTAATTTCCCATAGACTTACATTATAGCCTAAAATGGTGTCACACATGCCATCATACTCTTTCATACTTGAAACTGTCAGTAAACCATCTTCAAAGTCAGCATGACACAGACATAGCAAAAAATCAAGCTCCATTTCGGCTTTCAACTTCAGAATTTTGCTCAAAGTGAAAGTAGGTATCGATTATGACGAATTCAGGTCAAATCTGACGAAGAACACAAACAAATCTTACCTCACAAAAAGTAGTGTCATTCACTTGCCTCAGCTCTGATTAACCTGATTCTTGCAGCAAAATATCTGGGAATCTACTCTCTACACACAAATATTAATCTACACTACCTGTGGACGTGCATCCATTCACACAGCATCTCAAATAACACTACTGTCAACTGTATATGGGACTACTTTCGGCAACTACCATTTTGACCCCCTGGTTCCCAGTTCAAGTCCTATATGGAACCATTCCTGCAGATTTAACCGTTAAGATAACATATAAGTTAACGCCTACCTTAGATCTATAGTATCTGTAAGTTTGAAGGCTCTAACTTAAACACTGCTCGCATGAAGTCCATGTTTGATGAGTGTGCCAAATTCATGCGAAAAGCTTAAAAAAGCTTGAATCGTCATTGGTCCGCATCCACTGAAATAACAATATTTAAAAAAATAAGCTAGTTACCAGAATGAAACTTAATTATAAAGAACCATGTGCAGTTCTTTTGCAATATTAATATATTCATTCCAATTCTAAAATGAAAAAAAAAAATATTTATGTTCATATTCAACCCGATACCACAAATAGAACCATTTTACGGATATTTCTGAAGTTACCTAGTTTCCATACGAAAGTTAAAAAAAGAAAAACTGTCAAAAGCTATCGGGTCTTAATTTGCAAACTATATCCTATACATCAATAGCAAAACCCACTGAAATGATGCCAGATTTATTTTTTTATAGTGACGGCCGTTTTACCTGTATTTAAGAAAATGGCCCCAAATCCGAGCAATTTACAAACACTGGACAATCTAAAAAATTAATAACTTTTTTCAGAATTGTCACAGACAAATGAAACTTTGCAGGCATTTACATATGATTATTCCTAATCTGAAAATCTATAAAAAAAAATAATTGAACAATGACTTCTTTTTTTTTTAAAGGGACACACGGCAATTGTTTCACTTTTTTTTTTTTTAAACCTGCGACATCCCTTTAACTTTAATAACTTTTTTCAAAATTGTCATACACAAATGAAACTTTGCAGGCATTTTTATAAGATTATTCTTAATATGAAAATCTATCAAACTTTTTTTTTGAACTATGACTTCTTTTTTTTTTTTAAGGGACACACTGCAATTGTTTTACTTTTTTTTTCTTCAAACTTGTGATATCCCTTTAACTTTAATAACTTTTTCCAAAATTGTCATAGACAAATGAAACTTTGCAGGCATGTATATAAGATTATTCTTAATCTGAAAATCTATCAAACTTTTTTTTGGAACTATGACTTCTTTTTTTTAAAGGGACACACGGCAATTGTTTTACTTTTTTTTTAAACTTGCGATATCCCTTTAACTTTTCTACATAACTTGTATTTACACAATAACTATAATAATTATATAATTCTTTTCCACTTTTTATTATTTATTCCATTAAACTGTAAAGACAATCTCATCTACATCACTGATTAAGGCTGCAAGTATGGTAGATAATTGGTAGCTAATATGCACAACATGGAGTCTTTTACCTCCCACTTCCTTAATTAAGACCGAGTATGGTCAGCAAATGCAGCCTGGAGTCTTAGCTCCCTCACAGATGTTTGTGTGAATTGTCTGCTATATAATGTGATGCTAATTCAGAGATTTAGCTTCATTGCATCTTCCCATCATGAAAGGCCAAAGAAAGAGGAAAGCTTTTCTGTTCAAAAACAACAACATACCTTATAATAAAGGTTTACGCTCGGCTTCATCTGCTATGACAACATCTTTACCCAGATCGATACGGCGGGCAGACCCGTCTGCTGTACTTTGCGCGTCAGCATCAACAAGTCAACACAAAGACGATGTCCTTGTTTTACGGCCAAAACCTGAAAAGGAAAAGAACACCACCAATTCAGCTGAAAATGATTTTGAAGGAAATCGCATCATCGATAACAATAAAATGATGGAAGCTGTAAATGACTGCACCACAGCTACCAGAAACCTTCATGAACATTGTGACTTATTTAAAGGTGTGAAACAAGCAGAAACAATGACATGGTGTGTGAATTCTACAAATAGACTATTAGAAACAATTATTTGCTGCATAAATACAAGAAAAGAAGTTAAAAGTTTAGTTCTGTTCTGTTCTGTTCTGTTCTGTTCTGTACTATGTTCTGTTCTATGTTCTGTTACTGCATATATTGTTTGCTAATTACTTACTTTGTAACTGTATATCTGTATATTTGGTAAACTCACTTACGGTATTTACTTACTTACTTACTTTCTTACTTACTAAACTGAATTAATTAATTAATTGCCTGCCTGCTGCCTGCCTGCCTGCCTGCCTGCCTGCCATGCCTTTCCATGCCTTGCCTTGCTTTTATTTAAATAAAAACAGTATAGACTCTTACCTTGGATTTTTTGTTGTCTTTTCCATTCCAGTTAAAAATAAAATAAAATTAAGCTGTGAGAAAAAAACAAACCTGCTAAATCTTCAAGTTGAGCAGGCATTTCTCAAACGGACTGTGCCCGCGACACACATTAGCCGAGATGCATGCTTCTCTCTGATTATTGACCGCCTTTGGTTCTAGGGAGAGATGGTCAGCATTTATGCACACTTTGTTGTGGCACAAATGACTGACACATACACCACTAGGTCCAAGGTCAACAGTGTCCATCTTCAAGCACATGGCTACTCTATGCACCAAACAAGGGTTCTGACGCCTCCAGTCTGCTGTAAGCCAACGGCACTGTCCATACCCATAGTGGTTCTGTCCACCTGTCCAGAGGACACACTGCTGATTAGCAGCAAGTTCACTTCTTTTCCCTAGATTTTCCTCTAAATAAAGTCTGTAGGCAGCCTGTATGTTGCTGGTGCGGATGATAATCTCTAAATCAAATTCCACTTACCAACAGTGATGTTTTCCAGTAGTTTTCATAGAGCTGCTATCATAAATTGACCCCCAAAATGATATCTGCACTAACTAATAAACTCAAAACCACTATAAAGACACAACCATGTATAATGTCTGTTACAAAAACACAAATAGTCTACATACCTGCAACAGAAACATCCCTAGTATGTCACGAAGTCTGCGACTGCCCGGTACCATACAGGAACTGGACCACCATTAATTTCCCATAGACTTACATTATAGCCTAAAATGGTGTCACACATGCCATCATACTCTTTCATACTTGAAACTGTCAGTAAACCATCTTCAAAGTCAGCATGACACAGACATAGCAAAAAATCAAGCTCCATTTCGGCTTTCAACTTCAGAATTTTGCTCAAAGTGAAAGTAGGTATCGATTATGACGAATTCAGGTCAAATCTGACGAAGAACACAAACAAATCTTACCTCACAAAAAGTAGTGTCATTCACTTGCCTCAGCTCTGATTAACCTGATTCTTGCAGCAAAATATCTGGGAATCTACTCTCTACACACAAATATTAATCTACACTACCTGTGGACGTGCATCCATTCACACAGCATCTCAAATAACACTACTGTCAACTGTATATGGGACTACTTTCGGCAACTACCATTTTGACCCCCTGGTTCCCAGTTCAAGTCCTATATGGAACCATTCCTGCAGATTTAACCGTTAAGATAACATATAAGTTAACGCCTACCTTAGATCTATAGTATCTGTAAGTTTGAAGGCTCTAACTTAAACACTGCTCGCATGAAGTCCATGTTTGATGAGTGTGCCAAATTCATGCGAAAAGCTTAAAAAAGCTTGAATCGTCATTGGTCCGCATCCACTGAAATAACAATATTTAAAAAAATAAGCTAGTTACCAGAATGAAACTTAATTATAAAGAACCATGTGCAGTTCTTTTGCAATATTAATATATTCATTCCAATTCTAAAATGAAAAAAAAAAATATTTATGTTCATATTCAACCCGATACCACAAATAGAACCATTTTACGGATATTTCTGAAGTTACCTAGTTTCCATACGAAAGTTAAAAAAAGAAAAACTGTCAAAAGCTATCGGGTCTTAATTTGCAAACTATATCCTATACATCAATAGCAAAACCCACTGAAATGATGCCAGATTTATTTTTTTATAGTGACGGCCGTTTTACCTGTATTTAAGAAAATGGCCCCAAATCCGAGCAATTTACAAACACTGGACAATCTAAAAAATTAATAACTTTTTTCAGAATTGTCACAGACAAATGAAACTTTGCAGGCATTTACATATGATTATTCCTAATCTGAAAATCTATAAAAAAAAATAATTGAACAATGACTTCTTTTTTTTTTAAAGGGACACACGGCAATTGTTTCACTTTTTTTTTTTTTAAACCTGCGACATCCCTTTAACTTTAATAACTTTTTTCAAAATTGTCATACACAAATGAAACTTTGCAGGCATTTTTATAAGATTATTCTTAATATGAAAATCTATCAAACTTTTTTTTTGAACTATGACTTCTTTTTTTTTTTTAAGGGACACACTGCAATTGTTTTACTTTTTTTTTCTTCAAACTTGTGATATCCCTTTAACTTTAATAACTTTTTCCAAAATTGTCATAGACAAATGAAACTTTGCAGGCATGTATATAAGATTATTCTTAATCTGAAAATCTATCAAACTTTTTTTTGGAACTATGACTTCTTTTTTTTAAAGGGACACACGGCAATTGTTTTACTTTTTTTTTAAACTTGCGATATCCCTTTAACTTTTCTACATAACTTGTATTTACACAATAACTATAATAATTATATAATTCTTTTCCACTTTTTATTATTTATTCCATTAAACTGTAAAGACAATCTCATCTACATCACTGATTAAGGCTGCAAGTATGGTAGATAATTGGTAGCTAATATGCACAACATGGAGTCTTTTACCTCCCACTTCCTTAATTAAGACCGAGTATGGTCAGCAAATGCAGCCTGGAGTCTTAGCTCCCTCACAGATGTTTGTGTGAATTGTCTGCTATATAATGTGATGCTAATTCAGAGATTTAGCTTCATTGCATCTTCCCATCATGAAAGGCCAAAGAAAGAGGAAAGCTTTTCTGTTCAAAAACAACAACATACCTTATAATAAAGGTTTACGCTCGGCTTCATCTGCTATGACAACATCTTTACCCAGATCGATACGGCGGGCAGACCCGTCTGCTGTACTTTGCGCGTCAGCATCAACAAGTCAACACAAAGACGATGTCCTTGTTTTACGGCCAAAACCTGAAAAGGAAAAGAACACCACCAATTCAGCTGAAAATGATTTTGAAGGAAATCGCATCATCGATAACAATAAAATGATGGAAGCTGTAAATGACTGCACCACAGCTACCAGAAACCTTCATGAACATTGTGACTTATTTAAAGGTGTGAAACAAGCAGAAACAATGACATGGTGTGTGAATTCTACAAATAGACTATTAGAAACAATTATTTGCTGCATAAATACAAGAAAAGAAGTTAAAAGTTTAGTTCTGTTCTGTTCTGTTCTGTTCTGTTCTGTACTATGTTCTGTTCTATGTTCTGTTACTGCATATATTGTTTGCTAATTACTTACTTTGTAACTGTATATCTGTATATTTGGTAAACTCACTTACGGTATTTACTTACTTACTTACTTTCTTACTTACTAAACTGAATTAATTAATTAATTGCCTGCCTGCTGCCTGCCTGCCTGCCTGCCTGCCTGCCATGCCTTTCCATGCCTTGCCTTGCTTTTATTTAAATAAAAACAGTATAGACTCTTACCTTGGATTTTTTGTTGTCTTTTCCATTCCAGTTAAAAATAAAATAAAATTAAGCTGTGAGAAAAAAACAAACCTGCTAAATCTTCAAGTTGAGCAGGCATTTCTCAAACGGACTGTGCCCGCGACACACATTAGCCGAGATGCATGCTTCTCTCTGATTATTGACCGCCTTTGGTTCTAGGGAGAGATGGTCAGCATTTATGCACACTTTGTTGTGGCACAAATGACTGACACATACACCACTAGGTCCAAGGTCAACAGTGTCCATCTTCAAGCACATGGCTACTCTATGCACCAAACAAGGGTTCTGACGCCTCCAGTCTGCTGTAAGCCAACGGCACTGTCCATACCCATAGTGGTTCTGTCCACCTGTCCAGAGGACACACTGCTGATTAGCAGCAAGTTCACTTCTTTTCCCTAGATTTTCCTCTAAATAAAGTCTGTAGGCAGCCTGTATGTTGCTGGTGCGGATGATAATCTCTAAATCAAATTCCACTTACCAACAGTGATGTTTTCCAGTAGTTTTCATAGAGCTGCTATCATAAATTGACCCCCAAAATGATATCTGCACTAACTAATAAACTCAAAACCACTATAAAGACACAACCATGTATAATGTCTGTTACAAAAACACAAATAGTCTACATACCTGCAACAGAAACATCCCTAGTATGTCACGAAGTCTGCGACTGCCCGGTACCATACAGGAACTGGACCACCATTAATTTCCCATAGACTTACATTATAGCCTAAAATGGTGTCACACATGCCATCATACTCTTTCATACTTGAAACTGTCAGTAAACCATCTTCAAAGTCAGCATGACACAGACATAGCAAAAAATCAAGCTCCATTTCGGCTTTCAACTTCAGAATTTTGCTCAAAGTGAAAGTAGGTATCGATTATGACGAATTCAGGTCAAATCTGACGAAGAACACAAACAAATCTTACCTCACAAAAAGTAGTGTCATTCACTTGCCTCAGCTCTGATTAACCTGATTCTTGCAGCAAAATATCTGGGAATCTACTCTCTACACACAAATATTAATCTACACTACCTGTGGACGTGCATCCATTCACACAGCATCTCAAATAACACTACTGTCAACTGTATATGGGACTACTTTCGGCAACTACCATTTTGACCCCCTGGTTCCCAGTTCAAGTCCTATATGGAACCATTCCTGCAGATTTAACCGTTAAGATAACATATAAGTTAACGCCTACCTTAGATCTATAGTATCTGTAAGTTTGAAGGCTCTAACTTAAACACTGCTCGCATGAAGTCCATGTTTGATGAGTGTGCCAAATTCATGCGAAAAGCTTAAAAAAGCTTGAATCGTCATTGGTCCGCATCCACTGAAATAACAATATTTAAAAAAATAAGCTAGTTACCAGAATGAAACTTAATTATAAAGAACCATGTGCAGTTCTTTTGCAATATTAATATATTCATTCCAATTCTAAAATGAAAAAAAAAAATATTTATGTTCATATTCAACCCGATACCACAAATAGAACCATTTTACGGATATTTCTGAAGTTACCTAGTTTCCATACGAAAGTTAAAAAAAGAAAAACTGTCAAAAGCTATCGGGTCTTAATTTGCAAACTATATCCTATACATCAATAGCAAAACCCACTGAAATGATGCCAGATTTATTTTTTTATAGTGACGGCCGTTTTACCTGTATTTAAGAAAATGGCCCCAAATCCGAGCAATTTACAAACACTGGACAATCTAAAAAATTAATAACTTTTTTCAGAATTGTCACAGACAAATGAAACTTTGCAGGCATTTACATATGATTATTCCTAATCTGAAAATCTATAAAAAAAAATAATTGAACAATGACTTCTTTTTTTTTTAAAGGGACACACGGCAATTGTTTCACTTTTTTTTTTTTTAAACCTGCGACATCCCTTTAACTTTAATAACTTTTTTCAAAATTGTCATACACAAATGAAACTTTGCAGGCATTTTTATAAGATTATTCTTAATATGAAAATCTATCAAACTTTTTTTTTGAACTATGACTTCTTTTTTTTTTTTAAGGGACACACTGCAATTGTTTTACTTTTTTTTTCTTCAAACTTGTGATATCCCTTTAACTTTAATAACTTTTTCCAAAATTGTCATAGACAAATGAAACTTTGCAGGCATGTATATAAGATTATTCTTAATCTGAAAATCTATCAAACTTTTTTTTGGAACTATGACTTCTTTTTTTTAAAGGGACACACGGCAATTGTTTTACTTTTTTTTTAAACTTGCGATATCCCTTTAACTTTTCTACATAACTTGTATTTACACAATAACTATAATAATTATATAATTCTTTTCCACTTTTTATTATTTATTCCATTAAACTGTAAAGACAATCTCATCTACATCACTGATTAAGGCTGCAAGTATGGTAGATAATTGGTAGCTAATATGCACAACATGGAGTCTTTTACCTCCCACTTCCTTAATTAAGACCGAGTATGGTCAGCAAATGCAGCCTGGAGTCTTAGCTCCCTCACAGATGTTTGTGTGAATTGTCTGCTATATAATGTGATGCTAATTCAGAGATTTAGCTTCATTGCATCTTCCCATCATGAAAGGCCAAAGAAAGAGGAAAGCTTTTCTGTTCAAAAACAACAACATACCTTATAATAAAGGTTTACGCTCGGCTTCATCTGCTATGACAACATCTTTACCCAGATCGATACGGCGGGCAGACCCGTCTGCTGTACTTTGCGCGTCAGCATCAACAAGTCAACACAAAGACGATGTCCTTGTTTTACGGCCAAAACCTGAAAAGGAAAAGAACACCACCAATTCAGCTGAAAATGATTTTGAAGGAAATCGCATCATCGATAACAATAAAATGATGGAAGCTGTAAATGACTGCACCACAGCTACCAGAAACCTTCATGAACATTGTGACTTATTTAAAGGTGTGAAACAAGCAGAAACAATGACATGGTGTGTGAATTCTACAAATAGACTATTAGAAACAATTATTTGCTGCATAAATACAAGAAAAGAAGTTAAAAGTTTAGTTCTGTTCTGTTCTGTTCTGTTCTGTTCTGTACTATGTTCTGTTCTATGTTCTGTTACTGCATATATTGTTTGCTAATTACTTACTTTGTAACTGTATATCTGTATATTTGGTAAACTCACTTACGGTATTTACTTACTTACTTACTTTCTTACTTACTAAACTGAATTAATTAATTAATTGCCTGCCTGCTGCCTGCCTGCCTGCCTGCCTGCCTGCCATGCCTTTCCATGCCTTGCCTTGCTTTTATTTAAATAAAAACAGTATAGACTCTTACCTTGGATTTTTTGTTGTCTTTTCCATTCCAGTTAAAAATAAAATAAAATTAAGCTGTGAGAAAAAAACAAACCTGCTAAATCTTCAAGTTGAGCAGGCATTTCTCAAACGGACTGTGCCCGCGACACACATTAGCCGAGATGCATGCTTCTCTCTGATTATTGACCGCCTTTGGTTCTAGGGAGAGATGGTCAGCATTTATGCACACTTTGTTGTGGCACAAATGACTGACACATACACCACTAGGTCCAAGGTCAACAGTGTCCATCTTCAAGCACATGGCTACTCTATGCACCAAACAAGGGTTCTGACGCCTCCAGTCTGCTGTAAGCCAACGGCACTGTCCATACCCATAGTGGTTCTGTCCACCTGTCCAGAGGACACACTGCTGATTAGCAGCAAGTTCACTTCTTTTCCCTAGATTTTCCTCTAAATAAAGTCTGTAGGCAGCCTGTATGTTGCTGGTGCGGATGATAATCTCTAAATCAAATTCCACTTACCAACAGTGATGTTTTCCAGTAGTTTTCATAGAGCTGCTATCATAAATTGACCCCCAAAATGATATCTGCACTAACTAATAAACTCAAAACCACTATAAAGACACAACCATGTATAATGTCTGTTACAAAAACACAAATAGTCTACATACCTGCAACAGAAACATCCCTAGTATGTCACGAAGTCTGCGACTGCCCGGTACCATACAGGAACTGGACCACCATTAATTTCCCATAGACTTACATTATAGCCTAAAATGGTGTCACACATGCCATCATACTCTTTCATACTTGAAACTGTCAGTAAACCATCTTCAAAGTCAGCATGACACAGACATAGCAAAAAATCAAGCTCCATTTCGGCTTTCAACTTCAGAATTTTGCTCAAAGTGAAAGTAGGTATCGATTATGACGAATTCAGGTCAAATCTGACGAAGAACACAAACAAATCTTACCTCACAAAAAGTAGTGTCATTCACTTGCCTCAGCTCTGATTAACCTGATTCTTGCAGCAAAATATCTGGGAATCTACTCTCTACACACAAATATTAATCTACACTACCTGTGGACGTGCATCCATTCACACAGCATCTCAAATAACACTACTGTCAACTGTATATGGGACTACTTTCGGCAACTACCATTTTGACCCCCTGGTTCCCAGTTCAAGTCCTATATGGAACCATTCCTGCAGATTTAACCGTTAAGATAACATATAAGTTAACGCCTACCTTAGATCTATAGTATCTGTAAGTTTGAAGGCTCTAACTTAAACACTGCTCGCATGAAGTCCATGTTTGATGAGTGTGCCAAATTCATGCGAAAAGCTTAAAAAAGCTTGAATCGTCATTGGTCCGCATCCACTGAAATAACAATATTTAAAAAAATAAGCTAGTTACCAGAATGAAACTTAATTATAAAGAACCATGTGCAGTTCTTTTGCAATATTAATATATTCATTCCAATTCTAAAATGAAAAAAAAAAATATTTATGTTCATATTCAACCCGATACCACAAATAGAACCATTTTACGGATATTTCTGAAGTTACCTAGTTTCCATACGAAAGTTAAAAAAAGAAAAACTGTCAAAAGCTATCGGGTCTTAATTTGCAAACTATATCCTATACATCAATAGCAAAACCCACTGAAATGATGCCAGATTTATTTTTTTATAGTGACGGCCGTTTTACCTGTATTTAAGAAAATGGCCCCAAATCCGAGCAATTTACAAACACTGGACAATCTAAAAAATTAATAACTTTTTTCAGAATTGTCACAGACAAATGAAACTTTGCAGGCATTTACATATGATTATTCCTAATCTGAAAATCTATAAAAAAAAATAATTGAACAATGACTTCTTTTTTTTTTAAAGGGACACACGGCAATTGTTTCACTTTTTTTTTTTTTAAACCTGCGACATCCCTTTAACTTTAATAACTTTTTTCAAAATTGTCATACACAAATGAAACTTTGCAGGCATTTTTATAAGATTATTCTTAATATGAAAATCTATCAAACTTTGTTTTTGAACTATGACTTCTTTTTTTTTTTTAAGGGACACACTGCAATTGTTTTACTTTTTTTTTCTTCAAACTTGTGATATCCCTTTAACTTTAATAACTTTTTCCAAAATTGTCATAGACAAATGAAACTTTGCAGGCATGTATATAAGATTATTCTTAATCTGAAAATCTATCAAACTTTTTTTTGGAACTATGACTTCTTTTTTTTAAAGGGACACACGGCAATTGTTTTACTTTTTTTTTAAACTTGCGATATCCCTTTAACTTTTCTACATAACTTGTATTTACACAATAACTATAATAATTATATAATTCTTTTCCACTTTTTATTATTTATTCCATTAAACTGTAAAGACAATCTCATCTACATCACTGATTAAGGCTGCAAGTATGGTAGATAATTGGTAGCTAATATGCACAACATGGAGTCTTTTACCTCCCACTTCCTTAATTAAGACCGAGTATGGTCAGCAAATGCAGCCTGGAGTCTTAGCTCCCTCACAGATGTTTGTGTGAATTGTCTGCTATATAATGTGATGCTAATTCAGAGATTTAGCTTCATTGCATCTTCCCATCATGAAAGGCCAAAGAAAGAGGAAAGCTTTTCTGTTCAAAAACAACAACATACCTTATAATAAAGGTTTACGCTCGGCTTCATCTGCTATGACAACATCTTTACCCAGATCGATACGGCGGGCAGACCCGTCTGCTGTACTTTGCGCGTCAGCATCAACAAGTCAACACAAAGACGATGTCCTTGTTTTACGGCCAAAACCTGAAAAGGAAAAGAACACCACCAATTCAGCTGAAAATGATTTTGAAGGAAATCGCATCATCGATAACAATAAAATGATGGAAGCTGTAAATGACTGCACCACAGCTACCAGAAACCTTCATGAACATTGTGACTTATTTAAAGGTGTGAAACAAGCAGAAACAATGACATGGTGTGTGAATTCTACAAATAGACTATTAGAAACAATTATTTGCTGCATAAATACAAGAAAAGAAGTTAAAAGTTTAGTTCTGTTCTGTTCTGTTCTGTTCTGTTCTGTACTATGTTCTGTTCTATGTTCTGTTACTGCATATATTGTTTGCTAATTACTTACTTTGTAACTGTATATCTGTATATTTGGTAAACTCACTTACGGTATTTACTTACTTACTTACTTTCTTACTTACTAAACTGAATTAATTAATTAATTGCCTGCCTGCTGCCTGCCTGCCTGCCTGCCTGCCTGCCATGCCTTTCCATGCCTTGCCTTGCTTTTATTTAAATAAAAACAGTATAGACTCTTACCTTGGATTTTTTGTTGTCTTTTCCATTCCAGTTAAAAATAAAATAAAATTAAGCTGTGAGAAAAAAACAAACCTGCTAAATCTTCAAGTTGAGCAGGCATTTCTCAAACGGACTGTGCCCGCGACACACATTAGCCGAGATGCATGCTTCTCTCTGATTATTGACCGCCTTTGGTTCTAGGGAGAGATGGTCAGCATTTATGCACACTTTGTTGTGGCACAAATGACTGACACATACACCACTAGGTCCAAGGTCAACAGTGTCCATCTTCAAGCACATGGCTACTCTATGCACCAAACAAGGGTTCTGACGCCTCCAGTCTGCTGTAAGCCAACGGCACTGTCCATACCCATAGTGGTTCTGTCCACCTGTCCAGAGGACACACTGCTGATTAGCAGCAAGTTCACTTCTTTTCCCTAGATTTTCCTCTAAATAAAGTCTGTAGGCAGCCTGTATGTTGCTGGTGCGGATGATAATCTCTAAATCAAATTCCACTTACCAACAGTGATGTTTTCCAGTAGTTTTCATAGAGCTGCTATCATAAATTGACCCCCAAAATGATATCTGCACTAACTAATAAACTCAAAACCACTATAAAGACACAACCATGTATAATGTCTGTTACAAAAACACAAATAGTCTACATACCTGCAACAGAAACATCCCTAGTATGTCACGAAGTCTGCGACTGCCCGGTACCATACAGGAACTGGACCACCATTAATTTCCCATAGACTTACATTATAGCCTAAAATGGTGTCACACATGCCATCATACTCTTTCATACTTGAAACTGTCAGTAAACCATCTTCAAAGTCAGCATGACACAGACATAGCAAAAAATCAAGCTCCATTTCGGCTTTCAACTTCAGAATTTTGCTCAAAGTGAAAGTAGGTATCGATTATGACGAATTCAGGTCAAATCTGACGAAGAACACAAACAAATCTTACCTCACAAAAAGTAGTGTCATTCACTTGCCTCAGCTCTGATTAACCTGATTCTTGCAGCAAAATATCTGGGAATCTACTCTCTACACACAAATATTAATCTACACTACCTGTGGACGTGCATCCATTCACACAGCATCTCAAATAACACTACTGTCAACTGTATATGGGACTACTTTCGGCAACTACCATTTTGACCCCCTGGTTCCCAGTTCAAGTCCTATATGGAACCATTCCTGCAGATTTAACCGTTAAGATAACATATAAGTTAACGCCTACCTTAGATCTATAGTATCTGTAAGTTTGAAGGCTCTAACTTAAACACTGCTCGCATGAAGTCCATGTTTGATGAGTGTGCCAAATTCATGCGAAAAGCTTAAAAAAGCTTGAATCGTCATTGGTCCGCATCCACTGAAATAACAATATTTAAAAAAATAAGCTAGTTACCAGAATGAAACTTAATTATAAAGAACCATGTGCAGTTCTTTTGCAATATTAATATATTCATTCCAATTCTAAAATGAAAAAAAAAAATATTTATGTTCATATTCAACCCGATACCACAAATAGAACCATTTTACGGATATTTCTGAAGTTACCTAGTTTCCATACGAAAGTTAAAAAAAGAAAAACTGTCAAAAGCTATCGGGTCTTAATTTGCAAACTATATCCTATACATCAATAGCAAAACCCACTGAAATGATGCCAGATTTATTTTTTTATAGTGACGGCCGTTTTACCTGTATTTAAGAAAATGGCCCCAAATCCGAGCAATTTACAAACACTGGACAATCTAAAAAATTAATAACTTTTTTCAGAATTGTCACAGACAAATGAAACTTTGCAGGCATTTACATATGATTATTCCTAATCTGAAAATCTATAAAAAAAAATAATTGAACAATGACTTCTTTTTTTTTTAAAGGGACACACGGCAATTGTTTCACTTTTTTTTTTTTTAAACCTGCGACATCCCTTTAACTTTAATAACTTTTTTCAAAATTGTCATACACAAATGAAACTTTGCAGGCATTTTTATAAGATTATTCTTAATATGAAAATCTATCAAACTTTTTTTTTGAACTATGACTTCTTTTTTTTTTTTAAGGGACACACTGCAATTGTTTTACTTTTTTTTTCTTCAAACTTGTGATATCCCTTTAACTTTAATAACTTTTTCCAAAATTGTCATAGACAAATGAAACTTTGCAGGCATGTATATAAGATTATTCTTAATCTGAAAATCTATCAAACTTTTTTTTGGAACTATGACTTCTTTTTTTTAAAGGGACACACGGCAATTGTTTTACTTTTTTTTTAAACTTGCGATATCCCTTTAACTTTTCTACATAACTTGTATTTACACAATAACTATAATAATTATATAATTCTTTTCCACTTTTTATTATTTATTCCATTAAACTGTAAAGACAATCTCATCTACATCACTGATTAAGGCTGCAAGTATGGTAGATAATTGGTAGCTAATATGCACAACATGGAGTCTTTTACCTCCCACTTCCTTAATTAAGACCGAGTATGGTCAGCAAATGCAGCCTGGAGTCTTAGCTCCCTCACAGATGTTTGTGTGAATTGTCTGCTATATAATGTGATGCTAATTCAGAGATTTAGCTTCATTGCATCTTCCCATCATGAAAGGCCAAAGAAAGAGGAAAGCTTTTCTGTTCAAAAACAACAACATACCTTATAATAAAGGTTTACGCTCGGCTTCATCTGCTATGACAACATCTTTACCCAGATCGATACGGCGGGCAGACCCGTCTGCTGTACTTTGCGCGTCAGCATCAACAAGTCAACACAAAGACGATGTCCTTGTTTTACGGCCAAAACCTGAAAAGGAAAAGAACACCACCAATTCAGCTGAAAATGATTTTGAAGGAAATCGCATCATCGATAACAATAAAATGATGGAAGCTGTAAATGACTGCACCACAGCTACCAGAAACCTTCATGAACATTGTGACTTATTTAAAGGTGTGAAACAAGCAGAAACAATGACATGGTGTGTGAATTCTACAAATAGACTATTAGAAACAATTATTTGCTGCATAAATACAAGAAAAGAAGTTAAAAGTTTAGTTCTGTTCTGTTCTGTTCTGTTCTGTTCTGTACTATGTTCTGTTCTATGTTCTGTTACTGCATATATTGTTTGCTAATTACTTACTTTGTAACTGTATATCTGTATATTTGGTAAACTCACTTACGGTATTTACTTACTTACTTACTTTCTTACTTACTAAACTGAATTAATTAATTAATTGCCTGCCTGCTGCCTGCCTGCCTGCCTGCCTGCCTGCCATGCCTTTCCATGCCTTGCCTTGCTTTTATTTAAATAAAAACAGTATAGACTCTTACCTTGGATTTTTTGTTGTCTTTTCCATTCCAGTTAAAAATAAAATAAAATTAAGCTGTGAGAAAAAAACAAACCTGCTAAATCTTCAAGTTGAGCAGGCATTTCTCAAACGGACTGTGCCCGCGACACACATTAGCCGAGATGCATGCTTCTCTCTGATTATTGACCGCCTTTGGTTCTAGGGAGAGATGGTCAGCATTTATGCACACTTTGTTGTGGCACAAATGACTGACACATACACCACTAGGTCCAAGGTCAACAGTGTCCATCTTCAAGCACATGGCTACTCTATGCACCAAACAAGGGTTCTGACGCCTCCAGTCTGCTGTAAGCCAACGGCACTGTCCATACCCATAGTGGTTCTGTCCACCTGTCCAGAGGACACACTGCTGATTAGCAGCAAGTTCACTTCTTTTCCCTAGATTTTCCTCTAAATAAAGTCTGTAGGCAGCCTGTATGTTGCTGGTGCGGATGATAATCTCTAAATCAAATTCCACTTACCAACAGTGATGTTTTCCAGTAGTTTTCATAGAGCTGCTATCATAAATTGACCCCCAAAATGATATCTGCACTAACTAATAAACTCAAAACCACTATAAAGACACAACCATGTATAATGTCTGTTACAAAAACACAAATAGTCTACATACCTGCAACAGAAACATCCCTAGTATGTCACGAAGTCTGCGACTGCCCGGTACCATACAGGAACTGGACCACCATTAATTTCCCATAGACTTACATTATAGCCTAAAATGGTGTCACACATGCCATCATACTCTTTCATACTTGAAACTGTCAGTAAACCATCTTCAAAGTCAGCATGACACAGACATAGCAAAAAATCAAGCTCCATTTCGGCTTTCAACTTCAGAATTTTGCTCAAAGTGAAAGTAGGTATCGATTATGACGAATTCAGGTCAAATCTGACGAAGAACACAAACAAATCTTACCTCACAAAAAGTAGTGTCATTCACTTGCCTCAGCTCTGATTAACCTGATTCTTGCAGCAAAATATCTGGGAATCTACTCTCTACACACAAATATTAATCTACACTACCTGTGGACGTGCATCCATTCACACAGCATCTCAAATAACACTACTGTCAACTGTATATGGGACTACTTTCGGCAACTACCATTTTGACCCCCTGGTTCCCAGTTCAAGTCCTATATGGAACCATTCCTGCAGATTTAACCGTTAAGATAACATATAAGTTAACGCCTACCTTAGATCTATAGTATCTGTAAGTTTGAAGGCTCTAACTTAAACACTGCTCGCATGAAGTCCATGTTTGATGAGTGTGCCAAATTCATGCGAAAAGCTTAAAAAAGCTTGAATCGTCATTGGTCCGCATCCACTGAAATAACAATATTTAAAAAAATAAGCTAGTTACCAGAATGAAACTTAATTATAAAGAACCATGTGCAGTTCTTTTGCAATATTAATATATTCATTCCAATTCTAAAATGAAAAAAAAAAATATTTATGTTCATATTCAACCCGATACCACAAATAGAACCATTTTACGGATATTTCTGAAGTTACCTAGTTTCCATACGAAAGTTAAAAAAAGAAAAACTGTCAAAAGCTATCGGGTCTTAATTTGCAAACTATATCCTATACATCAATAGCAAAACCCACTGAAATGATGCCAGATTTATTTTTTTATAGTGACGGCCGTTTTACCTGTATTTAAGAAAATGGCCCCAAATCCGAGCAATTTACAAACACTGGACAATCTAAAAAATTAATAACTTTTTTCAGAATTGTCACAGACAAATGAAACTTTGCAGGCATTTACATATGATTATTCCTAATCTGAAAATCTATAAAAAAAAATAATTGAACAATGACTTCTTTTTTTTTTAAAGGGACACACGGCAATTGTTTCACTTTTTTTTTTTTTAAACCTGCGACATCCCTTTAACTTTAATAACTTTTTTCAAAATTGTCATACACAAATGAAACTTTGCAGGCATTTTTATAAGATTATTCTTAATATGAAAATCTATCAAACTTTTTTTTTGAACTATGACTTCTTTTTTTTTTTTAAGGGACACACTGCAATTGTTTTACTTTTTTTTTCTTCAAACTTGTGATATCCCTTTAACTTTAATAACTTTTTCCAAAATTGTCATAGACAAATGAAACTTTGCAGGCATGTATATAAGATTATTCTTAATCTGAAAATCTATCAAACTTTTTTTTGGAACTATGACTTCTTTTTTTTAAAGGGACACACGGCAATTGTTTTACTTTTTTTTTAAACTTGCGATATCCCTTTAACTTTTCTACATAACTTGTATTTACACAATAACTATAATAATTATATAATTCTTTTCCACTTTTTATTATTTATTCCATTAAACTGTAAAGACAATCTCATCTACATCACTGATTAAGGCTGCAAGTATGGTAGATAATTGGTAGCTAATATGCACAACATGGAGTCTTTTACCTCCCACTTCCTTAATTAAGACCGAGTATGGTCAGCAAATGCAGCCTGGAGTCTTAGCTCCCTCACAGATGTTTGTGTGAATTGTCTGCTATATAATGTGATGCTAATTCAGAGATTTAGCTTCATTGCATCTTCCCATCATGAAAGGCCAAAGAAAGAGGAAAGCTTTTCTGTTCAAAAACAACAACATACCTTATAATAAAGGTTTACGCTCGGCTTCATCTGCTATGACAACATCTTTACCCAGATCGATACGGCGGGCAGACCCGTCTGCTGTACTTTGCGCGTCAGCATCAACAAGTCAACACAAAGACGATGTCCTTGTTTTACGGCCAAAACCTGAAAAGGAAAAGAACACCACCAATTCAGCTGAAAATGATTTTGAAGGAAATCGCATCATCGATAACAATAAAATGATGGAAGCTGTAAATGACTGCACCACAGCTACCAGAAACCTTCATGAACATTGTGACTTATTTAAAGGTGTGAAACAAGCAGAAACAATGACATGGTGTGTGAATTCTACAAATAGACTATTAGAAACAATTATTTGCTGCATAAATACAAGAAAAGAAGTTAAAAGTTTAGTTCTGTTCTGTTCTGTTCTGTTCTGTTCTGTACTATGTTCTGTTCTATGTTCTGTTACTGCATATATTGTTTGCTAATTACTTACTTTGTAACTGTATATCTGTATATTTGGTAAACTCACTTACGGTATTTACTTACTTACTTACTTTCTTACTTACTAAACTGAATTAATTAATTAATTGCCTGCCTGCTGCCTGCCTGCCTGCCTGCCTGCCTGCCATGCCTTTCCATGCCTTGCCTTGCTTTTATTTAAATAAAAACAGTATAGACTCTTACCTTGGATTTTTTGTTGTCTTTTCCATTCCAGTTAAAAATAAAATAAAATTAAGCTGTGAGAAAAAAACAAACCTGCTAAATCTTCAAGTTGAGCAGGCATTTCTCAAACGGACTGTGCCCGCGACACACATTAGCCGAGATGCATGCTTCTCTCTGATTATTGACCGCCTTTGGTTCTAGGGAGAGATGGTCAGCATTTATGCACACTTTGTTGTGGCACAAATGACTGACACATACACCACTAGGTCCAAGGTCAACAGTGTCCATCTTCAAGCACATGGCTACTCTATGCACCAAACAAGGGTTCTGACGCCTCCAGTCTGCTGTAAGCCAACGGCACTGTCCATACCCATAGTGGTTCTGTCCACCTGTCCAGAGGACACACTGCTGATTAGCAGCAAGTTCACTTCTTTTCCCTAGATTTTCCTCTAAATAAAGTCTGTAGGCAGCCTGTATGTTGCTGGTGCGGATGATAATCTCTAAATCAAATTCCACTTACCAACAGTGATGTTTTCCAGTAGTTTTCATAGAGCTGCTATCATAAATTGACCCCCAAAATGATATCTGCACTAACTAATAAACTCAAAACCACTATAAAGACACAACCATGTATAATGTCTGTTACAAAAACACAAATAGTCTACATACCTGCAACAGAAACATCCCTAGTATGTCACGAAGTCTGCGACTGCCCGGTACCATACAGGAACTGGACCACCATTAATTTCCCATAGACTTACATTATAGCCTAAAATGGTGTCACACATGCCATCATACTCTTTCATACTTGAAACTGTCAGTAAACCATCTTCAAAGTCAGCATGACACAGACATAGCAAAAAATCAAGCTCCATTTCGGCTTTCAACTTCAGAATTTTGCTCAAAGTGAAAGTAGGTATCGATTATGACGAATTCAGGTCAAATCTGACGAAGAACACAAACAAATCTTACCTCACAAAAAGTAGTGTCATTCACTTGCCTCAGCTCTGATTAACCTGATTCTTGCAGCAAAATATCTGGGAATCTACTCTCTACACACAAATATTAATCTACACTACCTGTGGACGTGCATCCATTCACACAGCATCTCAAATAACACTACTGTCAACTGTATATGGGACTACTTTCGGCAACTACCATTTTGACCCCCTGGTTCCCAGTTCAAGTCCTATATGGAACCATTCCTGCAGATTTAACCGTTAAGATAACATATAAGTTAACGCCTACCTTAGATCTATAGTATCTGTAAGTTTGAAGGCTCTAACTTAAACACTGCTCGCATGAAGTCCATGTTTGATGAGTGTGCCAAATTCATGCGAAAAGCTTAAAAAAGCTTGAATCGTCATTGGTCCGCATCCACTGAAATAACAATATTTAAAAAAATAAGCTAGTTACCAGAATGAAACTTAATTATAAAGAACCATGTGCAGTTCTTTTGCAATATTAATATATTCATTCCAATTCTAAAATGAAAAAAAAAAATATTTATGTTCATATTCAACCCGATACCACAAATAGAACCATTTTACGGATATTTCTGAAGTTACCTAGTTTCCATACGAAAGTTAAAAAAAGAAAAACTGTCAAAAGCTATCGGGTCTTAATTTGCAAACTATATCCTATACATCAATAGCAAAACCCACTGAAATGATGCCAGATTTATTTTTTTATAGTGACGGCCGTTTTACCTGTATTTAAGAAAATGGCCCCAAATCCGAGCAATTTACAAACACTGGACAATCTAAAAAATTAATAACTTTTTTCAGAATTGTCACAGACAAATGAAACTTTGCAGGCATTTACATATGATTATTCCTAATCTGAAAATCTATAAAAAAAAATAATTGAACAATGACTTCTTTTTTTTTTAAAGGGACACACGGCAATTGTTTCACTTTTTTTTTTTTTAAACCTGCGACATCCCTTTAACTTTAATAACTTTTTTCAAAATTGTCATACACAAATGAAACTTTGCAGGCATTTTTATAAGATTATTCTTAATATGAAAATCTATCAAACTTTTTTTTTGAACTATGACTTCTTTTTTTTTTTTAAGGGACACACTGCAATTGTTTTACTTTTTTTTTCTTCAAACTTGTGATATCCCTTTAACTTTAATAACTTTTTCCAAAATTGTCATAGACAAATGAAACTTTGCAGGCATGTATATAAGATTATTCTTAATCTGAAAATCTATCAAACTTTTTTTTGGAACTATGACTTCTTTTTTTTAAAGGGACACACGGCAATTGTTTTACTTTTTTTTTAAACTTGCGATATCCCTTTAACTTTTCTACATAACTTGTATTTACACAATAACTATAATAATTATATAATTCTTTTCCACTTTTTATTATTTATTCCATTAAACTGTAAAGACAATCTCATCTACATCACTGATTAAGGCTGCAAGTATGGTAGATAATTGGTAGCTAATATGCACAACATGGAGTCTTTTACCTCCCACTTCCTTAATTAAGACCGAGTATGGTCAGCAAATGCAGCCTGGAGTCTTAGCTCCCTCACAGATGTTTGTGTGAATTGTCTGCTATATAATGTGATGCTAATTCAGAGATTTAGCTTCATTGCATCTTCCCATCATGAAAGGCCAAAGAAAGAGGAAAGCTTTTCTGTTCAAAAACAACAACATACCTTATAATAAAGGTTTACGCTCGGCTTCATCTGCTATGACAACATCTTTACCCAGATCGATACGGCGGGCAGACCCGTCTGCTGTACTTTGCGCGTCAGCATCAACAAGTCAACACAAAGACGATGTCCTTGTTTTACGGCCAAAACCTGAAAAGGAAAAGAACACCACCAATTCAGCTGAAAATGATTTTGAAGGAAATCGCATCATCGATAACAATAAAATGATGGAAGCTGTAAATGACTGCACCACAGCTACCAGAAACCTTCATGAACATTGTGACTTATTTAAAGGTGTGAAACAAGCAGAAACAATGACATGGTGTGTGAATTCTACAAATAGACTATTAGAAACAATTATTTGCTGCATAAATACAAGAAAAGAAGTTAAAAGTTTAGTTCTGTTCTGTTCTGTTCTGTTCTGTTCTGTACTATGTTCTGTTCTATGTTCTGTTACTGCATATATTGTTTGCTAATTACTTACTTTGTAACTGTATATCTGTATATTTGGTAAACTCACTTACGGTATTTACTTACTTACTTACTTTCTTACTTACTAAACTGAATTAATTAATTAATTGCCTGCCTGCTGCCTGCCTGCCTGCCTGCCTGCCTGCCATGCCTTTCCATGCCTTGCCTTGCTTTTATTTAAATAAAAACAGTATAGACTCTTACCTTGGATTTTTTGTTGTCTTTTCCATTCCAGTTAAAAATAAAATAAAATTAAGCTGTGAGAAAAAAACAAACCTGCTAAATCTTCAAGTTGAGCAGGCATTTCTCAAACGGACTGTGCCCGCGACACACATTAGCCGAGATGCATGCTTCTCTCTGATTATTGACCGCCTTTGGTTCTAGGGAGAGATGGTCAGCATTTATGCACACTTTGTTGTGGCACAAATGACTGACACATACACCACTAGGTCCAAGGTCAACAGTGTCCATCTTCAAGCACATGGCTACTCTATGCACCAAACAAGGGTTCTGACGCCTCCAGTCTGCTGTAAGCCAACGGCACTGTCCATACCCATAGTGGTTCTGTCCACCTGTCCAGAGGACACACTGCTGATTAGCAGCAAGTTCACTTCTTTTCCCTAGATTTTCCTCTAAATAAAGTCTGTAGGCAGCCTGTATGTTGCTGGTGCGGATGATAATCTCTAAATCAAATTCCACTTACCAACAGTGATGTTTTCCAGTAGTTTTCATAGAGCTGCTATCATAAATTGACCCCCAAAATGATATCTGCACTAACTAATAAACTCAAAACCACTATAAAGACACAACCATGTATAATGTCTGTTACAAAAACACAAATAGTCTACATACCTGCAACAGAAACATCCCTAGTATGTCACGAAGTCTGCGACTGCCCGGTACCATACAGGAACTGGACCACCATTAATTTCCCATAGACTTACATTATAGCCTAAAATGGTGTCACACATGCCATCATACTCTTTCATACTTGAAACTGTCAGTAAACCATCTTCAAAGTCAGCATGACACAGACATAGCAAAAAATCAAGCTCCATTTCGGCTTTCAACTTCAGAATTTTGCTCAAAGTGAAAGTAGGTATCGATTATGACGAATTCAGGTCAAATCTGACGAAGAACACAAACAAATCTTACCTCACAAAAAGTAGTGTCATTCACTTGCCTCAGCTCTGATTAACCTGATTCTTGCAGCAAAATATCTGGGAATCTACTCTCTACACACAAATATTAATCTACACTACCTGTGGACGTGCATCCATTCACACAGCATCTCAAATAACACTACTGTCAACTGTATATGGGACTACTTTCGGCAACTACCATTTTGACCCCCTGGTTCCCAGTTCAAGTCCTATATGGAACCATTCCTGCAGATTTAACCGTTAAGATAACATATAAGTTAACGCCTACCTTAGATCTATAGTATCTGTAAGTTTGAAGGCTCTAACTTAAACACTGCTCGCATGAAGTCCATGTTTGATGAGTGTGCCAAATTCATGCGAAAAGCTTAAAAAAGCTTGAATCGTCATTGGTCCGCATCCACTGAAATAACAATATTTAAAAAAATAAGCTAGTTACCAGAATGAAACTTAATTATAAAGAACCATGTGCAGTTCTTTTGCAATATTAATATATTCATTCCAATTCTAAAATGAAAAAAAAAAATATTTATGTTCATATTCAACCCGATACCACAAATAGAACCATTTTACGGATATTTCTGAAGTTACCTAGTTTCCATACGAAAGTTAAAAAAAGAAAAACTGTCAAAAGCTATCGGGTCTTAATTTGCAAACTATATCCTATACATCAATAGCAAAACCCACTGAAATGATGCCAGATTTATTTTTTTATAGTGACGGCCGTTTTACCTGTATTTAAGAAAATGGCCCCAAATCCGAGCAATTTACAAACACTGGACAATCTAAAAAATTAATAACTTTTTTCAGAATTGTCACAGACAAATGAAACTTTGCAGGCATTTACATATGATTATTCCTAATCTGAAAATCTATAAAAAAAAATAATTGAACAATGACTTCTTTTTTTTTTAAAGGGACACACGGCAATTGTTTCACTTTTTTTTTTTTTAAACCTGCGACATCCCTTTAACTTTAATAACTTTTTTCAAAATTGTCATACACAAATGAAACTTTGCAGGCATTTTTATAAGATTATTCTTAATATGAAAATCTATCAAACTTTTTTTTTGAACTATGACTTCTTTTTTTTTTTTAAGGGACACACTGCAATTGTTTTACTTTTTTTTTCTTCAAACTTGTGATATCCCTTTAACTTTAATAACTTTTTCCAAAATTGTCATAGACAAATGAAACTTTGCAGGCATGTATATAAGATTATTCTTAATCTGAAAATCTATCAAACTTTTTTTTGGAACTATGACTTCTTTTTTTTAAAGGGACACACGGCAATTGTTTTACTTTTTTTTTAAACTTGCGATATCCCTTTAACTTTTCTACATAACTTGTATTTACACAATAACTATAATAATTATATAATTCTTTTCCACTTTTTATTATTTATTCCATTAAACTGTAAAGACAATCTCATCTACATCACTGATTAAGGCTGCAAGTATGGTAGATAATTGGTAGCTAATATGCACAACATGGAGTCTTTTACCTCCCACTTCCTTAATTAAGACCGAGTATGGTCAGCAAATGCAGCCTGGAGTCTTAGCTCCCTCACAGATGTTTGTGTGAATTGTCTGCTATATAATGTGATGCTAATTCAGAGATTTAGCTTCATTGCATCTTCCCATCATGAAAGGCCAAAGAAAGAGGAAAGCTTTTCTGTTCAAAAACAACAACATACCTTATAATAAAGGTTTACGCTCGGCTTCATCTGCTATGACAACATCTTTACCCAGATCGATACGGCGGGCAGACCCGTCTGCTGTACTTTGCGCGTCAGCATCAACAAGTCAACACAAAGACGATGTCCTTGTTTTACGGCCAAAACCTGAAAAGGAAAAGAACACCACCAATTCAGCTGAAAATGATTTTGAAGGAAATCGCATCATCGATAACAATAAAATGATGGAAGCTGTAAATGACTGCACCACAGCTACCAGAAACCTTCATGAACATTGTGACTTATTTAAAGGTGTGAAACAAGCAGAAACAATGACATGGTGTGTGAATTCTACAAATAGACTATTAGAAACAATTATTTGCTGCATAAATACAAGAAAAGAAGTTAAAAGTTTAGTTCTGTTCTGTTCTGTTCTGTTCTGTTCTGTACTATGTTCTGTTCTATGTTCTGTTACTGCATATATTGTTTGCTAATTACTTACTTTGTAACTGTATATCTGTATATTTGGTAAACTCACTTACGGTATTTACTTACTTACTTACTTTCTTACTTACTAAACTGAATTAATTAATTAATTGCCTGCCTGCTGCCTGCCTGCCTGCCTGCCTGCCTGCCATGCCTTTCCATGCCTTGCCTTGCTTTTATTTAAATAAAAACAGTATAGACTCTTACCTTGGATTTTTTGTTGTCTTTTCCATTCCAGTTAAAAATAAAATAAAATTAAGCTGTGAGAAAAAAACAAACCTGCTAAATCTTCAAGTTGAGCAGGCATTTCTCAAACGGACTGTGCCCGCGACACACATTAGCCGAGATGCATGCTTCTCTCTGATTATTGACCGCCTTTGGTTCTAGGGAGAGATGGTCAGCATTTATGCACACTTTGTTGTGGCACAAATGACTGACACATACACCACTAGGTCCAAGGTCAACAGTGTCCATCTTCAAGCACATGGCTACTCTATGCACCAAACAAGGGTTCTGACGCCTCCAGTCTGCTGTAAGCCAACGGCACTGTCCATACCCATAGTGGTTCTGTCCACCTGTCCAGAGGACACACTGCTGATTAGCAGCAAGTTCACTTCTTTTCCCTAGATTTTCCTCTAAATAAAGTCTGTAGGCAGCCTGTATGTTGCTGGTGCGGATGATAATCTCTAAATCAAATTCCACTTACCAACAGTGATGTTTTCCAGTAGTTTTCATAGAGCTGCTATCATAAATTGACCCCCAAAATGATATCTGCACTAACTAATAAACTCAAAACCACTATAAAGACACAACCATGTATAATGTCTGTTACAAAAACACAAATAGTCTACATACCTGCAACAGAAACATCCCTAGTATGTCACGAAGTCTGCGACTGCCCGGTACCATACAGGAACTGGACCACCATTAATTTCCCATAGACTTACATTATAGCCTAAAATGGTGTCACACATGCCATCATACTCTTTCATACTTGAAACTGTCAGTAAACCATCTTCAAAGTCAGCATGACACAGACATAGCAAAAAATCAAGCTCCATTTCGGCTTTCAACTTCAGAATTTTGCTCAAAGTGAAAGTAGGTATCGATTATGACGAATTCAGGTCAAATCTGACGAAGAACACAAACAAATCTTACCTCACAAAAAGTAGTGTCATTCACTTGCCTCAGCTCTGATTAACCTGATTCTTGCAGC
Organism: Cyrtodaria siliqua; assembly: GCA_037043455.1. Lineage (NCBI taxonomy): Eukaryota > Metazoa > Mollusca > Bivalvia > Adapedonta > Hiatellidae > Cyrtodaria > Cyrtodaria siliqua. Next base: position 142,282 of record JAWPHD010003166.1, read on the forward strand.
AAAATATCTGGGAATCTACTCTCTACACACAAATATTAATCTACACTACCTGTGGACGTGCATCCATTCACACAGCATCTCAAATAACACTACTGTCAACTGTATATGGGACTACTTTCGGCAACTACCATTTTGACCCCCTGGTTCCCAGTTCAAGTCCTATATGGAACCATTCCTGCAGATTTAACCGTTAAGATAACATATAAGTTAACGCCTACCTTAGATCTATAGTATCTGTAAGTTTGAAGGCTCTAACTTAAACACTGCTCGCATGAAGTCCATGTTTGATGAGTGTGCCAAATTCATGCGAAAAGCTTAAAAAAGCTTGAATCGTCATTGGTCCGCATCCACTGAAATAACAATATTTAAAAAAATAAGCTAGTTACCAGAATGAAACTTAATTATAAAGAACCATGTGCAGTTCTTTTGCAATATTAATATATTCATTCCAATTCTAAAATGAAAAAAAAAAATATTTATGTTCATATTCAACCCGATACCACAAATAGAACCATTTTACGGATATTTCTGAAGTTACCTAGTTTCCATACGAAAGTTAAAAAAAGAAAAACTGTCAAAAGCTATCGGGTCTTAATTTGCAAACTATATCCTATACATCAATAGCAAAACCCACTGAAATGATGCCAGATTTATTTTTTTATAGTGACGGCCGTTTTACCTGTATTTAAGAAAATGGCCCCAAATCCGAGCAATTTACAAACACTGGACAATCTAAAAAATTAATAACTTTTTTCAGAATTGTCACAGACAAATGAAACTTTGCAGGCATTTACATATGATTATTCCTAATCTGAAAATCTATAAAAAAAAATAATTGAACAATGACTTCTTTTTTTTTTAAAGGGACACACGGCAATTGTTTCACTTTTTTTTTTTTTAAACCTGCGACATCCCTTTAACTTTAATAACTTTTTTCAAAATTGTCATACACAAATGAAACTTTGCAGGCATTTTTATAAGATTATTCTTAATATGAAAATCTATCAAACTTTTTTTTTGAACTATGACTTCTTTTTTTTTTTTAAGGGACACACTGCAATTGTTTTACTTTTTTTTTCTTCAAACTTGTGATATCCCTTTAACTTTAATAACTTTTTCCAAAATTGTCATAGACAAATGAAACTTTGCAGGCATGTATATAAGATTATTCTTAATCTGAAAATCTATCAAACTTTTTTTTGGAACTATGACTTCTTTTTTTTAAAGGGACACACGGCAATTGTTTTACTTTTTTTTTAAACTTGCGATATCCCTTTAACTTTTCTACATAACTTGTATTTACACAATAACTATAATAATTATATAATTCTTTTCCACTTTTTATTATTTATTCCATTAAACAGTAAAGACAATCTCATCTACATCACTGATTAAGGCTGCAAGTATGGTAGATAATTGGTAGCTAATATGCACAACATGGAGTCTTTTACCTCCCACTTCCTTAATTAAGACCGAGTATGGTCAGCAAATGCAGCCTGGAGTCTTAGCTCCCTCACAGATGTTTGTGTGAATTGTCTGCTATATAATGTGATGCTAATTCAGAGATTTAGCTTCATTGCATCTTCCCATCATGAAAGGCCAAAGAAAGAGGAAAGCTTTTCTGTTCAAAAACAACAACATACCTTATAATAAAGGTTTACGCTCGGCTTCATCTGCTATGACAACATCTTTACCCAGATCGATACGGCGGGCAGACCCGTCTGCTGTACTTTGCGCGTCAGCATCAACAAGTCAACACAAAGACGATGTCCTTGTTTTACGGCCAAAACCTGAAAAGGAAAAGAACACCACCAATTCAGCTGAAAATGATTTTGAAGGAAATCGCATCATCGATAACAATAAAATGATGGAAGCTGTAAATGACTGCACCACAGCTACCAGAAACCTTCATGAACATTGTGACTTATTTAAAGGTGTGAAACAAGCAGAAACAATGACATGGTGTGTGAATTCTACAAATAGACTATTAGAAACAATTATTTGCTGCATAAATACAAGAAAAGAAGTTAAAAGTTTAGTTCTGTTCTGTTCTGTTCTGTTCTGTTCTGTACTATGTTCTGTTCTATGTTCTGTTACTGCATATATTGTTTGCTAATTACTTACTTTGTAACTGTATATCTGTATATTTGGTAAACTCACTTACGGTATTTACTTACTTACTTACTTTCTTACTTACTAAACTGAATTAATTAATTAATTGCCTGCCTGCTGCCTGCCTGCCTGCCTGCCTGCCTGCCATGCCTTTCCATGCCTTGCCTTGCTTTTATTTAAATAAAAACAGTATAGACTCTTACCTTGGATTTTTTGTTGTCTTTTCCATTCCAGTTAAAAATAAAATAAAATTAAGCTGTGAGAAAAAAACAAACCTGCTAAATCTTCAAGTTGAGCAGGCATTTCTCAAACGGACTGTGCCCGCGACACACATTAGCCGAGATGCATGCTTCTCTCTGATTATTGACCGCCTTTGGTTCTAGGGAGAGATGGTCAGCATTTATGCACACTTTGTTGTGGCACAAATGACTGACACATACACCACTAGGTCCAAGGTCAACAGTGTCCATCTTCAAGCACATGGCTACTCTATGCACCAAACAAGGGTTCTGACGCCTCCAGTCTGCTGTAAGCCAACGGCACTGTCCATACCCATAGTGGTTCTGTCCACCTGTCCAGAGGACACACTGCTGATTAGCAGCAAGTTCACTTCTTTTCCCTAGATTTTCCTCTAAATAAAGTCTGTAGGCAGCCTGTATGTTGCTGGTGCGGATGATAATCTCTAAATCAAATTCCACTTACCAACAGTGATGTTTTCCAGTAGTTTTCATAGAGCTGCTATCATAAATTGACCCCCAAAATGATATCTGCACTAACTAATAAACTCAAAACCACTATAAAGACACAACCATGTATAATGTCTGTTACAAAAACACAAATAGTCTACATACCTGCAACAGAAACATCCCTAGTATGTCACGAAGTCTGCGACTGCCCGGTACCATACAGGAACTGGACCACCATTAATTTCCCATAGACTTACATTATAGCCTAAAATGGTGTCACACATGCCATCATACTCTTTCATACTTGAAACTGTCAGTAAACCATCTTCAAAGTCAGCATGACACAGACATAGCAAAAAATCAAGCTCCATTTCGGCTTTCAACTTCAGAATTTTGCTCAAAGTGAAAGTAGGTATCGATTATGACGAATTCAGGTCAAATCTGACGAAGAACACAAACAAATCTTACCTCACAAAAAGTAGTGTCATTCACTTGCCTCAGCTCTGATTAACCTGATTCTTGCAGCAAAATATCTGGGAATCTACTCTCTACACACAAATATTAATCTACACTACCTGTGGACGTGCATCCATTCACACAGCATCTCAAATAACACTACTGTCAACTGTATATGGGACTACTTTCGGCAACTACCATTTTGACCCCCTGGTTCCCAGTTCAAGTCCTATATGGAACCATTCCTGCAGATTTAACCGTTAAGATAACATATAAGTTAACGCCTACCTTAGATCTATAGTATCTGTAAGTTTGAAGGCTCTAACTTAAACACTGCTCGCATGAAGTCCATGTTTGATGAGTGTGCCAAATTCATGCGAAAAGCTTAAAAAAGCTTGAATCGTCATTGGTCCGCATCCACTGAAATAACAATATTTAAAAAAATAAGCTAGTTACCAGAATGAAACTTAATTATAAAGAACCATGTGCAGTTCTTTTGCAATATTAATATATTCATTCCAATTCTAAAATGAAAAAAAAAAATATTTATGTTCATATTCAACCCGATACCACAAATAGAACCATTTTACGGATATTTCTGAAGTTACCTAGTTTCCATACGAAAGTTAAAAAAAGAAAAACTGTCAAAAGCTATCGGGTCTTAATTTGCAAACTATATCCTATACATCAATAGCAAAACCCACTGAAATGATGCCAGATTTATTTTTTTATAGTGACGGCCGTTTTACCTGTATTTAAGAAAATGGCCCCAAATCCGAGCAATTTACAAACACTGGACAATCTAAAAAATTAATAACTTTTTTCAGAATTGTCACAGACAAATGAAACTTTGCAGGCATTTACATATGATTATTCCTAATCTGAAAATCTATAAAAAAAAATAATTGAACAATGACTTCTTTTTTTTTTAAAGGGACACACGGCAATTGTTTCACTTTTTTTTTTTTTAAACCTGCGACATCCCTTTAACTTTAATAACTTTTTTCAAAATTGTCATACACAAATGAAACTTTGCAGGCATTTTTATAAGATTATTCTTAATATGAAAATCTATCAAACTTTTTTTTTGAACTATGACTTCTTTTTTTTTTTTAAGGGACACACTGCAATTGTTTTACTTTTTTTTTCTTCAAACTTGTGATATCCCTTTAACTTTAATAACTTTTTCCAAAATTGTCATAGACAAATGAAACTTTGCAGGCATGTATATAAGATTATTCTTAATCTGAAAATCTATCAAACTTTTTTTTGGAACTATGACTTCTTTTTTTTAAAGGGACACACGGCAATTGTTTTACTTTTTTTTTAAACTTGCGATATCCCTTTAACTTTTCTACATAACTTGTATTTACACAATAACTATAATAATTATATAATTCTTTTCCACTTTTTATTATTTATTCCATTAAACTGTAAAGACAATCTCATCTACATCACTGATTAAGGCTGCAAGTATGGTAGATAATTGGTAGCTAATATGCACAACATGGAGTCTTTTACCTCCCACTTCCTTAATTAAGACCGAGTATGGTCAGCAAATGCAGCCTGGAGTCTTAGCTCCCTCACAGATGTTTGTGTGAATTGTCTGCTATATAATGTGATGCTAATTCAGAGATTTAGCTTCATTGCATCTTCCCATCATGAAAGGCCAAAGAAAGAGGAAAGCTTTTCTGTTCAAAAACAACAACATACCTTATAATAAAGGTTTACGCTCGGCTTCATCTGCTATGACAACATCTTTACCCAGATCGATACGGCGGGCAGACCCGTCTGCTGTACTTTGCGCGTCAGCATCAACAAGTCAACACAAAGACGATGTCCTTGTTTTACGGCCAAAACCTGAAAAGGAAAAGAACACCACCAATTCAGCTGAAAATGATTTTGAAGGAAATCGCATCATCGATAACAATAAAATGATGGAAGCTGTAAATGACTGCACCACAGCTACCAGAAACCTTCATGAACATTGTGACTTATTTAAAGGTGTGAAACAAGCAGAAACAATGACATGGTGTGTGAATTCTACAAATAGACTATTAGAAACAATTATTTGCTGCATAAATACAAGAAAAGAAGTTAAAAGTTTAGTTCTGTTCTGTTCTGTTCTGTTCTGTTCTGTACTATGTTCTGTTCTATGTTCTGTTACTGCATATATTGTTTGCTAATTACTTACTTTGTAACTGTATATCTGTATATTTGGTAAACTCACTTACGGTATTTACTTACTTACTTACTTTCTTACTTACTAAACTGAATTAATTAATTAATTGCCTGCCTGCTGCCTGCCTGCCTGCCTGCCTGCCTGCCATGCCTTTCCATGCCTTGCCTTGCTTTTATTTAAATAAAAACAGTATAGACTCTTACCTTGGATTTTTTGTTGTCTTTTCCATTCCAGTTAAAAATAAAATAAAATTAAGCTGTGAGAAAAAAACAAACCTGCTAAATCTTCAAGTTGAGCAGGCATTTCTCAAACGGACTGTGCCCGCGACACACATTAGCCGAGATGCATGCTTCTCTCTGATTATTGACCGCCTTTGGTTCTAGGGAGAGATGGTCAGCATTTATGCACACTTTGTTGTGGCACAAATGACTGACACATACACCCCTAGGTCCAAGGTCAACAGTGTCCATCTTCAAGCACATGGCTACTCTATGCACCAAACAAGGGTTCTGACGCCTCCAGTCTGCTGTAAGCCAACGGCACTGTCCATACCCATAGTGGTTCTGTCCACCTGTCCAGAGGACACACTGCTGATTAGCAGCAAGTTCACTTCTTTTCCCTAGATTTTCCTCTAAATAAAGTCTGTAGGCAGCCTGTATGTTGCTGGTGCGGATGATAATCTCTAAATCAAATTCCACTTACCAACAGTGATGTTTTCCAGTAGTTTTCATAGAGCTGCTATCATAAATTGACCCCCAAAATGATATCTGCACTAACTAATAAACTCAAAACCACTATAAAGACACAACCATGTATAATGTCTGTTACAAAAACACAAATAGTCTACATACCTGCAACAGAAACATCCCTAGTATGTCACGAAGTCTGCGACTGCCCGGTACCATACAGGAACTGGACCACCATTAATTTCCCATAGACTTACATTATAGCCTAAAATGGTGTCACACATGCCATCATACTCTTTCATACTTGAAACTGTCAGTAAACCATCTTCAAAGTCAGCATGACACAGACATAGCAAAAAATCAAGCTCCATTTCGGCTTTCAACTTCAGAATTTTGCTCAAAGTGAAAGTAGGTATCGATTATGACGAATTCAGGTCAAATCTGACGAAGAACACAAACAAATCTTACCTCACAAAAAGTAGTGTCATTCACTTGCCTCAGCTCTGATTAACCTGATTCTTGCAGCAAAATATCTGGGAATCTACTCTCTACACACAAATATTAATCTACACTACCTGTGGACGTGCATCCATTCACACAGCATCTCAAATAACACTACTGTCAACTGTATATGGGACTACTTTCGGCAACTACCATTTTGACCCCCTGGTTCCCAGTTCAAGTCCATATTAGTAGATCGGCCATCAAGCTTTTAAAATCCGGTGAGACCGCATGTCTATGAGGCTGATCTTCCCGCCGGCGACACTAGTTATCCGACAACAGTACCTTTTTTTTAACTAAGTTTCAACAATAACGGTAGAGAATGAAGTGCAAAAGAGGTTGTCCATAAAGCACGATGGTTAACCAGGGAAAGTAGAAACGACAATACATGTTGATGGTAGTGCTTCTACTGCTTTACTGCATCTACTGCTAGCAGTATATACTGCTACTGCTGCTGATACTACTAGTAGTAGCTACTGCTACTGCTCCTACTGCTAGCAGTAGCTAAAAGGTCACAGCATTAACGGTAGGGAAAACAATATATATGCTTGATATTGGCGAAGCGGTTGTGTTACAAAACATGATGGTTAAAAAGGGAACGTAGAAACGACAATACAGGTTGATGGTAGTGCTTCTACTGCTTTACTGCATCTACTGCTAGCAGTATATACTGCTACTGCTGCTGATACTACTAGTAGTAGCTACTGCTACTGCGCCTACTGCTAGCAGTAGCTAAAATGTCACAGCATTAACGGTAGGGAAAACAATATATATGCTTGATATTGTCGAAGCGGTTGTGTTACAAAACATGATGGTTAAAAAGGGAACGTAGAAACGACAATACATGTTGATGGTAGTGCTTCTACTGCTTTACTGCATCTACTGCTAGCAGTATATACTGCTACTGCTGCTGATACTACTAGTAGTAGCTACTGCTACTGCTCCTACTGCTAGCAGTAGCTAAAAGGTCACAGCATTAACGGTAGGGAAAACAATATATATGCTTGATATTGGCGAAGCGGTTGTGTTACAAAACATGATGGTTAAAAAGGGAACGTAGAAACGACAATACATGTTGATGGTAGTGCTTCTACTGCTTTACTGCATCTACTGCTAGCAGTATATACTGCTACTGCTGCTGATACTACTAGTAGTAGCTACTGCTACTGCTCCTACTGCTAGCAGTAGCTAAAAGGTCACAGCATTAACGGTAGGGAAAACAATATATATGCTTGATATTGGCGAAGCGGTTGTGTTACAAAACATGATGGTTAAAAAGGGAACGTAGAAACGACAATACATGTTGATGGTAGTGCTTCTACTGCTTTACTGCATCTACTGCTAGCAGTATATACTGCTACTGCTGCTGATACTACTAGTAGTAGCTACTGCTACTGCTCCTACTGCTAGCAGTAGCTAAAAGGTCACAGCATTAACGGTAGGGAAAACAATATATATGCTTGATATTGGCGAAGCGGTTGTGTTACAAAAACATGATGGTTAAAAAGGGAACGTAGAAAGAACATACTTGCGCAGAAAAAAAAAATCCGAGATGAGAATACCTATTGAGATGGTGATGCTACTGCTGCTACCACTGCTACTGCCCTACTGATGCTACTGCCATCAGTTAATACTGCTACTGCTGCTAATGCTAGCAGTAGCTATTGCCACTGCTGCTATTGTTACTTTTACTACTAGCAGTAGCTGAAATGGTAGCGAACAAAACATATAAACCATGATATTATTTGGCGAAGCAGTTAAACATATCATGGTTGCGAAATAGGTTGTCTAGGAAACGTGACGGTTAACAATAAACGTAGAAACAAACAATGTATGGTGATGCTACTGTTGCTACTGCTGCTATTGCTCCACTGCTGCTACTGCTACTGCTATATCTTCGCCGTACGTGCGCCTAGCACGCTGACACTTTCTAGACGTCTGTGCCTTGGTTAGCTACTACTACTGCTGTTACTGCTACTACTGCTGAGGGTTGTGTATAAAACATGAAGGTTAAAAAGTGAAACTAACTGCTACTATGAACTACTGTTACTGCTCCTACTACAAGCAGTAGTTGAAACGTTACAGCAATAACGGTAGAGAACAAAACATATAAACCATGATATTATTTTGCGAAGCGGTTGTGTAAACTTATGATGTTTGCGAAACGGGTTGTATGTTAAACATGATGGTGGGAAAGTAGTACTAGCGCAAAGAAAAAAAAACATACTTGCGCAAAGAAAACGATGAGTATACCTATTGACATGTTATCTTTTGGACTAATTTAAACGATCGAAAAAGCGTTAGATGTATGCAAAAATATCATTATTGTTGGTGCCTTAAACGAAGATGTTAAATGCTAATAATAGACATTTGGCAAATAATATGATCCTAAACAACCTTTCAATATTAGAACCCACTAGAATTACAAACACATCAACAACGTTAATTGATCCCATTATTTCTGATTTCTGATTCGCTTATTACATTAAACGCGGGAACAATAGACGTCCCTCCAAAAATAAGTAACCACAAAATCACGTTTTTATTTGTTCCATTTTCTAGTCTTACATCCGACCTTAAAACGATGGGTATGGTCTTACAAAAATGGGAATTATGATAAAATGAATGAAATGATAAGCACAACATCTTCTGGTGTCCCTCAAGGGTAAGTCTTAGGTCCATTATTGTTTCTTATATATATCAACGACATTGCTGACAATCTTCTTAGTATAACTCGTATTTTTGCAGATGATACATCATCGTCTCATATTGCAGATATTGAGGGAATCTTAAATCACGATCTTAATATTATATCTGCTTTGTCTAAACAGTGGCTTGTCGATTTTAATCCAACTAAAACTGAAGCTATTATTTTTACTCTCAAAAGAAATATACAACAGCCCTCGTTTATTTTTAATAATATGCCTGTTAACTTTGTTGAACACCATACACACTTGGGTTTAACGTTTAGTCATGACGGTAAAAGGCCCGAACATATTACCACTATTACTACGTCAGCTTCTAAAATATTAGGAATTATGCGGAAAATAAAGCTTTTAATCGATCGTAAAGCTTTAAACCAAATATATTTAGCGTTTTTGAGACCAATACTTGAATATGCTTCTGTTATTTGGGACGGCTGCACACAATAAGAAAAAGACACTTTAGACAAAAAATCAACATGAAGCAGCTCGCATCGTCACTGGATTAACACGATCAACGTCTAGTCGTAATTTATATACCGACATTGGGTGGTTACCATTAGAAGATAACATAAAATAACAATTGCCTGAAGGTTAAAGCCGGTTATGTGCCTGAATATTTTGCAAATGTATTCCCTGACATAGTTTGCAGAGTTGCTCCTTAAAACTTAAGAAATTCAAATGATTACGTATATATTCATACGAGATCGCACCTATTTAGTAATTCGTTCATCCCCTCGTGTAATATATCGTTATGGAATACAATACCTGAACACATAATTATACGAAATGCAGACTCCCTTTCTGTTTTTAAAATTCTTATTACAAATCAATATTTTAATCCGCCCAAAATACCTATTTTCTATTTTTCTGGATGTCGTAGATTGTCTGTATTTCATGCACGGATAACAAACAAATACAGTAACCTGAAATATGATTTGTTTATAAACAAAATCAAAGAAAACGCAACCTGTGAGAAGTGTTGGCATGAAAAGGAGGACGCCGTCCGTTTAAATGAACGACTTCGTCTTTTTCATGCTACCCGTCCATTTCAACCGCTTAGCGTTCGTGTATTTTTATTTGAAAAAGATATGTAGTTATACAGATAAAGATATTAGCACTAGCTTTAAACATGTTCAGCTATACATTACGATACTTAACGATTTGATAACGACTAGAGATTATACACACTAGTATGACACCCACTCGGGACAGGACCCTACAACCACAGCATCATCATTCATTTCTTGTTTAATCTTTCCTGGAACTTTATTCTAATAACTTTTATGTTAATTATATTGCCATCTTGTTAACTGTTAATTACAATATTGTTGGGACGGGCCTTTATTAATGTTGGAAGTAGCTGTGGCCCAACCATTTTGCTTGTATACAGTTGAAAAGCAATACAACATGTTTAAAGTAGTATGTTTAGTAGCAGTAGCAATAGCAGTAGTAGTAGAAAGCAGTAGCAGTAGAAAGTAGTAACAGTAGCAGTAGCAGTAGTAGCAGTAGCAGTAGCAGTAGCAGTAGTAGTAGTGGCAGTAGCAGTAGCAGTGGCAGTAGTGGCAGTGGCAGTAGTAGTAGAAAGCAGTAGCAGTAGAAAGTAGTAGCAGTAGCAGTAGCAGTAGCAGTAGCAGTAGTGGCAGTAGCTGTAGCAGTAGCAGTGGTAGTAGTGGCAGTGGCAGTAGCAGTAGCAGTAGCAGTAGCAGTAGTGGCAGTAGCAGTAGTGACAGTGGCAGTAGCAGTGGCAGTGGCAGTAGTGGCAGTGGCAGTAGCAATAGTGACAGTGACAGTGGCAGTAGCAGTAGCAGTGGCAGTAGCAGTAAGGATCAGAACAAAAGACGGAATGTTAAACGAGTTATTATCCACTCTATTAATATGAGAATACATTTACTTACACCGATCACCGATACAGCAACTTGCTTCAATGAACAGTAGCAGTAGCAGTAGTAGTAGCAGTAGCAGTTGTAATAGTGACAGTATCAGTAGCAGTGGCAGTCGCAGTAAGGATCAGAACGAAAGATGGAACGTTAAACGAGTTCTTATCCACTCTATTAATAATGAGAACACATATTACTTACAACGATCACCGATACAGCAACCTTCTTCAATGAACAGTAGCAGTAGCAGTAGCAGTAGAAAGTAGTAGCAGTAGCAGTAGCAGTAGTGGCAGTAGCAGTAGCAGTAGCAGTAGTGGCAGTGGCAGTAGCAGTAGCAGTAGTGGCAGTGGCAGTAGCAGTAGCAGTAGTGACAGTAGCAGTAGCAGTATCAGTGGCAGTAGTGGCAGTGGCAGTAGCAGTAGCAGTAGTGGCAGTAGCAGTAGTGACAGTGGCAGTAGCAGTAGCATTAGGAGTAGTGGAAGTGGCAGTAGCAGTAGCAGTGGCAGTGGCAGTAGTGGCAGTGGCAGTAGCAGTAGTGACAGTGACAGTGGCAGTGGCAGTAGCAGTGGCAGTAGCAGTGGCAGTAGCAGTAAGGATCAGAACAAAAGATGGAACGTTAAACGAGTTCTTATCCACTCTATTAATATGAGAATACATTTACTTACACCGATCACCGATACAGCAACCTGCTTCAATGAACAGTAGCAGTTGTAATAGTGGCAGTTTCAGTAGCAGTGGCAGTCGCAGTAAGGATCAGAACGAAAGATGGAACGTTAAACGAGTTCTTATCCACTCTATTAATAATGAGAACATATATATGTATTTTGGGGTTTCTGTTGTAATTTTTTTTTTACCTCGAATTGCAGCAGAACGACCTCAAAATAAACACATATATAATAAATCACCATGAAATGGTGATTTTACTTGATTTATTAAAACTTTTTTAAAATAGGGGTAGTGAAGATTGCAAGTTTAATTTTTTTTTAAATAAATCATCATGAAATGGTGATTTTACTTGATTTATTAAAACTTTTTCAAAATGGGGGTAGTGAAGATTGCAATTTTTTTTTTTTTTATAAGTTATCAAAACTACAACATATTTTTTTTATATGGTTAAACATCAATACGTCTAAATTTTAAGCACTCAGCATTATAATCTTTAAATTTCCAATAACGTGTCATTATTCTGACTGAAACTCCACCACAATCAGCACAAATTTTATTTTTTGCTCTTGTGCCTTTTTTACATATTGAGCACGGCAATACATGACTTGTTTTTAATCTGTACTTATGCAAACTACAATAATTAGAATCTTTTGTAGTTTTATTTTTACACGGATTGTGTAATCCAATTTTAAGAAATTTGCAAACATTAATTTCCATTGTTTCTTTTTGATATATTTTTTTATATTAAATAAAAAAAATATATAAGTATATCAAAAAGAAATAATGAAGACTGAAGAGATTATAGAAAATTTAATACGCCTGTTTGATACAGGTGTAATAGATAAGCAAACACTATCTAACGGTATAAATGCTCTTAAAGAAGTTCCAAAGGAAACTCCAAAAGAAGTTAATTCTCAAACATTAGAAAATTTACGCAAGAGACGACGTGCTAAGAAACAACGTAAAAGAGAAAAGCAGAAATATGATAAATTACAAGATGAGCAAAATCAGAAATATGCTAAATCACGAGACAATGTAATAAATGAATTGAAAGAGCTTAATGATAGAACATCTAAAGAAGAATTAAAACTGGTTGACAAACCAATGTGTGGCTATTTTAAAGCATACGAAATATCTGCCGGGAAATACAAAGACCCTCAAAAACTATTTCGTGATAAAAAATCCATTATTACAAAACAAATAAGCAAAGAGCTGACAAAGATGGATGGATTAAAGTTTCAATTAGGTCTCACTGTAAATTTATTCAAAGATGATGGTGATACCAAAAAAAAATACACCACAGCAGTATTACATAGTGAACAAAATGCAATTTTAACCTCTGAAAAAATAGATGAGTTTTACGATGAATCATCTGCAAATATACAAGAGAGCCTTGAAAGATTTACAAACACAGCATCTGGATTGGAGATTGATCACTGTGTTACGTTTTACTTAAATTTTGCAAAGTATGAACCATTAAAAGGTTCTTCATATATTCCTCTACCTAAAGCAGTATCTGATAAAAAAGAAATAATTAATGTTAATAATGAAGATAATAAGTGCTTGGAAGTGGCATTGGTTTCTGCTTTGTGGCCTAATAAAAATAATCCAACTAGGATATCTAGTTATAACAAACACATGGGTAAGTTGAATATGGATGGTATTGATTTGCCCACTCCAAGTTTTCAAATAACCAAAGTAGAGAAACAAAACAACCTTGCTATCAACGTTTATGGATATACCATAACAGGAAAAAATAAAAAGGTATCTGTTTTTCCATATAAAATATCAGAACAACCAAAAGATATTGAACGAATTAATTTGATCTTAATATCTGAAGACACTGAAGCTGAATCAGAAAACGAAGACGATCCAAATAATGAAGAAGGAATTATAGATGACAACTATAACCCTGATGATTATTCCAAAGAACCAAAAACATTAACAACAAAATATCACTATTGCTGGATTAAAAATCTGAATAGACTACTCTATGACCAAAACAAACATAAAGGTCAAACTTACTTTTGCGATCGTTGCCTTCACGGCTATTCTGGACAAGGACTACTTACAAAACACAAAGAAGACTGTGATGGTATTAACAAAAATTCTTGCAGAATAGAAATGCCAAAGGAAGGTAAAAATACTGTAAAATTTAAAAATCATCAAAATCAGATGCCTGTGCCCTATGCAATATATGCTGATTATGAAAGTATAATCAAACCGCAATCAATCAAATTTGGAAAGAAATCTGAAATCACAAGTGTGCACGAAGCTTGTGGATTTGGATATCAAGTTGTCAGATATGATGGTAAAACAGAAGAACCTGTTATTTACAGAGGTGAAGATACTGTTGAAAAGTTTTTAAATCACTTAGAATGTGAAAAGAGCAACATTAATAAAATATTTGCTAACCCAAAACCATTAATCATGACGCAGCAAAATGAGGAAGATTATGAAAAAGCAACACACTGCTGGATATGCGAGGATGAAATAGGTAGAAAATGTGGTAAAAACTGTAAAGTAAGAGACCACTGTCATTTTACAGGTGAATATAGAGGTGCAGCACATAAAAACTGTAACCTGAAACTGAAAATAAAACCAAACAAAACACCTATACCTGTTATATTTCACAACCTCAAAGGATATGATAGTCATCTCATCATGCAAAAAATACATAAAATGAAAGGTAATATAACATGCATTCCGAACAACGCTGAAAAGTATATTTCATTTAGTGCCGGACAACTTAGATTTTTAGACAGTTTCCAATTTATGGCTTCGTCTTTGGAAAAATTGGTTAAAGCAACAGACAAATCTGATTTCAAAATTACCAAAAATCAGTTTGGGGAACAAACAGATTTACTTTTACGAAAAGGTGTTTATCCATACGAATATATGGACAGAATGGAAAGATTTAAGGAAACGCAATTACCACCTATAGAAAAGTTTTACAGTAGTCTCTCAGATGAAAGTATAAGTTCCGAAGATTACGAATATGCTCAAAAAATATGGAAAGAGTTTAACTGTAAAACTCTTGGAGACTATCATGATTTATATCTAAAAACTGATGTAACTCTGTTAGCAGATGTGTTTCAAACTTTTAGAAAAACATGTATGAGTGCATACAAACTTGATGCTTTACATTACTATACAGCACCTGGATTATCTTGGGATGCTTTACTTAAACATTCAGAAATAGAATTGGAACTTTTGACAGACATTGACATGCACTTATTTATAGAAAAAGGTATGCGTGGTGGAATTAGTATGGTATCAAAACGATATGCCAAAGCAAACAATCCACATGTAGTTGATTATAACCCTAACAAGGAAAACAACTTTTTAATGTATTATGATGCTTGTAACCTCTATGGTTGGGCAATGAGTCAACCGCTTCCATATTCTGGCTTCAAGTGGGTGGAATCAGAAACCTTGCCAGAGTCAAAAGAAGGAAAAGGATATTTTCTAGAAGTTGATTTGGAATATCCAAAAGAACTTCATGAAGCTCACAATGACTATCCGCTTGCACCGGAAAGATTAGCAGTGAAAAAAGAATGGTTGTCTGAATACCAAACAGATCTGTTAGAAAATAATGGCATGATAAATACAGAACAACTAGTTCCCAATCTTAGGGACAAAGAAAAATATGTGATACATTACAAAAACCTGCAACTGTATTTTATCTTTAGGCATGAAACTAAAGAAAATACACAGAGTATTAGAATTTAATGAAAAACCATGGATGGCATCATACATAAATTTAAACACAGAACTCAGGAAAAAAGCTAAATCACAATTTGAAAAAGATTTTTACAAGCTTATGAATAACTCAGTATTTGGAAAAACAATGGAAAATTTAAGAAAGCGAACTGACATAAAATTAGTAAGAACTGACGGCTCTGAAAATGAAAAAATAAGAAAAATAATAGCCAAACCCAACTTTAACAGGCGTATAAAATTTTCAGATGAATTATCAGCAGTGCATGTAAACAAAACAAAATTAACATTAAACAAACCAATTTTTTTGTTGGAATGTCAGTATTGGATTTATCAAAGTACCATATGTATGATTGGTATTATAATACTTTGAAAAAAAGGTACAAAAATAACTGTACTTTATTATACACAGATACTGACAGCTTGCATGTAGACATCAGAACAGATGATGCATACAAAGATATGGTTGAAATGAAAGATGAATATGACTTAAGTGATTATCCGAAATACCATCCAATGCATGATGATACAAACAAAAAAGTATTAGGTAAAATGAAAGACGAATGTAATGGTGTTGCTATAGCTGAGTATGTTGGATTAAGACCTAAACTATATTCTGTTTTGAGAGCGGATGAGCTGATGATTGAAAAAGTAATAGATAAAATGAAAGATGAATGTCCTGGTGTTCCGATAGTTGAGTATATTGAATCAAGACCCAAACTATATTCTATTTTGGGAGGGGATGTGCAGATGATTGAGAAAGTAACAAACAAAATAAAAGATGAATGTGTTCCTATAGTTGAATCCAAACTATGTTCTATTTTGGAAGCGGATGAGCAGACGATTGAAAAAGTAGTAGATACAATAACAAATAAAACAAAAGATGATGGTGAGTCTATAGCTGAGTATATATCTAGAAATACTGGATTAAGACCCAAACTATATTCGATGTTTAGAGCGGATGTGCAAAATGTTAAGAAAGATGAAAATATTGGATTAAAATCCAAACAAGATTCTATTTTGAAAGTGAATGAGCAGATTATTAAAAAAGCAAAGGGTGTAAAAGAATATGTAACCAAAAAACAAACAAACTTTGAGAACTACAAGGATGCACTATTTAACAAGAAAAAATACACCCATGAAATGAATATGATGCGATCAATGAAGCATCAAATATATGGCATAAAAGTAAACAAAGTTACACTATCACCATTTTACTCAAAAAGATACATCCGAGAAGATGGTATTACAACTGATGCACATGGTTTCTATAAAAACTTATGAATTTGAGTATCAGCAGGAACAATAAGTAGTTCTTCTTTGACAAATCCTCTCTGTGGCGCTGGTGCTTTCAAATAATAAACTCTTATACCTTGCGTCACCATATAACTTTTAATCTTGTGAATATCTACACTCCACATTGGATCAGTTGCTCTGCGTCTTCCACCTTCTTGTTCCCCGGGTTGATATAAATATCTCACACTTGCATTCATACAGATAGGATCATCTTTTAATGTTTTTGTTTCAACAGGAGGAGGCTTTTTTGTCTCCGCATTTATGGCTTTAACAACTTCTGGTAATCTCTTTACCCATTCTCTATTACGTTTTTGCGAATCTATTTCCTTAGCATACTGATAGCCAAACAATCTTTCAGCTAATGTTCTGTTAAATCTTTCAACTAAAGCTTGGTCTCTATGTATTTCTGTTCTGCCCCGTCTGATATTAACTTTGTGTTTTGACATCAACTGTGATACTGCACCCATAAATTCTCTGCCTGGGTCTACTTGTAATAACTTTGGATATTTCAAATGTCGACTGTATATTTTCTCAAATGCTTTGGCAACTTCTTTACTATCCTTGGAAGTTAGTGGCTCTGCTTCTTTGTATCTACTTGCAATATCAACCACAGTCAACGCATATTTATATGTCTTGCGTCCACGACCAAAGCCAAAAGTATCATGCGGCAGAAATAACAAATCAGCTTGATGCACTCCATTATTAGTAGAAACATCAAACCTGGGTCTAACTATTTTCTTTGGCGCAGGTAAATAAATTTGCCACACAGCTTGTTTCTTTAAAAATTCTAATGCCTTTTTTTCACTAACACCAGCCTCTTTTGCTAATTTTTTAACTGCTGTGTAACCTCTCCAAAATCCTTTTGGGCTGTAATAAATCTTTTCCATTTTTTTCTACTAAAGAATAAACTTTATATAACTATAAAGAAAAAATGGATATCACAACTGCACAATTTGATGAACTGCTCGAAGAGCAATATCAAAATAGCACAAAGAAATGGACAGACTTGGAACTAAATAAAATATACACTATTACAGATACGAAAATAGTAGATACCGAATATGGTACATCCATGGTATTGACATTATTAGACAATGGTGAAGTATGGGCGCCTGATCATCTCAAAAATAAATTAGAGAAGAGTGCTAAACCACCATATTATATTCGACCACTTGGATTGAAACCATGTAAAAACAACAAAAAAAATAGGTATCATGCATATGACTTAGTCTTTTCAAAGTAAACTTAGTCATTTCAAATCCAAAAAAATCTAAAGTAATTATAGTTTTAAACTATTTTTTTTTTATGAAATCAATTTGTACGCCACAAATCCAGTTGCAGCCATGCCCACCACAATAAACGTAATTTCTCTATTCTGTTGATCCGGAGATGGTGTATAAAAATCGCTCAACTTGGGCTCTGGTTCCAAAAGCAAATGTTTACCAGTTATGTAATAATACTGTTTCATAGCTTGGTCTACATCATCAAAAGTCTGCTTTGCATGATGTTCTTTTTGTAGTTGTTTATTAATAAAATCTAATCTCTCTGTTCTTTTTTTATTCCACTCCACTTGTGCTGCGTTTAATTGTTCCACTGCTTTGTCATGCCTTTGTCTTTCCTCATCTGAATGACTTCCCATTTTTGAAAAGAAATAATTTGAACCGCTAAACGCCAATGCATTTGTTAATGCTCCACCTATCATCATTGCTACTGCACTTGCCATTTTTTTTTATATATATAGTTTTTAAAATTATTTCATAATATCCGCAGGAATAATACCTTGCTTAATCAACATATCCTTTGTAGCCATTGCTAACATTATATCCACAGACAGCATCCCAAAATCTGTCATATTCCAATCCACTTTAGGTGCTGGTCTTTTTAGTATTTTTCTGCCAATTTCAGAATATCCAACAATTAGAAGTGTTTCCACTCCAGCGTGATACATCATATTTACAATTTGTTTTCCGTCAATACTTGCTGCCATTTTTTTTATATGATTATTTTTTTAAATTAAATTATTAAAAATCAAATGGGTCTTTTGGTGCAACATGAACAGGTTGCACAGCTACAGGTTGCGTAGCAGATTTCTTGTTATAAATATACAAACCCAACCCAGCAATGCCTAATAAAACCAGACACGGTGGAATATAATTTTTGTATACGTTTATTTTGATTTTTTCAGGTTCTTCTTCACCTATTGTTATTTTTGTTATTTGATTTGCAGCATCTTGCTTTGTAACATCTTGATTTGCATCCTGAAGCAAATTCTTTGCCTTTTTTGCCGCTGCTCCTTTTTTTCCAGCTTCTACTCGTTTTGGATTTTTTACTTTTTGTTGTTCAACAGGTTGTGTAACAACAGGTTGTGTAACAACAGGTATAACTTCACTCTCTTGGTTCTCCATTTATATTATCTATAATTTTATTTTTATTAAAATCAATATGTCTAACAGTTGTCAGTATTGCTGTAAATGGTGCTAAGCACATTCCATACCTGTAATACAACTCACAACAAGCACTTGTCAAAGCATGATTAATAAATGGGTCTTCCTCCAAGTCTTCTATCAGCTTTGGTGGATTGGTTACATTGAAATATTTTGATACTCCCATCACATACAAGTTAATAAAAGAATTGCCTAAAGTTTTAGTCATGCTTGCCCCAAGCCTTGCTTCATATCTGCAGTAAAGTTTGTTAATTTCATCTGGGGGCATGCTATCTATATTTGTGAGTTGAATGTCTTTACCCAAATATTGACGACTACCGCCGCCAGCCACTATGGCTGATAATCTTTCTTTTTTTGTTTCTTGTTGCTTTGATTCATCTGGTTCCGTCTGTTCCGATATATTTTGTAATAGTTCTTCCGCATTCATTTTTATATTATTAATCTTATTTTTTATCTTGAAATAAATATAAAATACAAAACAACTAGCAGCGATATTCATGCAACTAGTAATTGTTAGTATTGTTAATAGCATTGTTATTAACATTACTATTTTTTCTATTAACATTATTAATTTGCTGCAAGCATTGCTATTAACATTGCTACTTTGCTATGAGCAATGCTATTAGCAATACTATATTTATGGTCAGTATTGCTATTAACATTGCTACTTTGCTGTTAGTATTACTATTAGCAACAGTTGTAAAAAAAGGTATTATGCCTGCGGATATTATGAAATAAATATATTTTGTAATAATAAAAAAAATATTATATAAGAAAAAATGGATTTGAAAATAACAGACGGTGAGAATAGTGATTATGGCAAAAATAAAATAGCACTGGATATTATGACAAGAGATGACGTAAAATGTTGTATATGTGTTTCAGAAAGTAAGTTTTTACAAACGTATGCAAAAGGTGCACAGGAAACGCCTGTAATTTCTGTGACAAAGGATGACGTAGAATATATTATATGTGAGCCAAGAGGGTATGTTTTACAAGCGCCGAAAAACATGAGTAGTTTACCGATATTGGTTGGTGCATTATTGATTATATGGGCACTCTAGTTTTTATTTTTGAAAAAAAATATTCAACCCAATAACCAGTTGGTTGGTCAGTCCTCAATATCAACTTGGAATATTTAGTCTTAGCTAAAGCTTTTCTTATTCTGGTTCTCTCTTCCAGCGTTGGAATAACATCATTTTCTCTCAAACAATTTTCATAACTATCTCTGTCCTTGGTGTAAAATATACACAACCATTTTGCTTGCTCTCTCAAATCTTTTAATACAGAATTATATCTTTGTGAAATGACCCACACTGATTGTTTGGCGTGGCGACCAGAGAATGCCAACTCTGATAACATATCTTTTTTCTTTGTTAATTCTTTTGTGGCTGAGCAATCGTCAATAATGTATAATGTAGGCTGACCAGCATATCTTTGAAAAATAAACGCAACAGTTCTTGTAACATTTCTTTGCCGTTGCTAACGGGATTGACAATTATTATTTTTTTATCTTTTGGGTTTTTCACATCTCCTATACAGGATCTATTTTTATAAGCCTCGTTCCACTCTATGGTTGGACACAATATAATTATATGTTCAAAAACTCCAACATACTCTTTTTCAAGTATGTCAAGAACAAACTCTGTTTTACCACAGCCTGTCTGACCACAAATAATGGCACTGTGTGAATATTTAGGATATTTTTGTTGCAAACTAGTATCCTGCTTCTTTGAATCTTCCATCTTCGAAATTGATTTGCGCATCTTGTATTATATATAGATGAATATTTAAAGTTTTATCTGCATCTGCTTTTTTATTTATTAATATCGTTATGCCTTCACTGCCGTTTTCTATTCTTCTTCCACTGCCGTGTAATAAATTGTCCTCACATGTTCTAAGGTCAAGCCACAAAGCATATGATTTTGTCAAATAGGTCTCAAGAGAAACACTGGTAAAGTTTAAGTCCCTCGCTGCTATTTCTGTCTCTTTGTTTCTTTTTGAGGTCAAGGCAAAATATTTGTTGATTTCATCCCAATGTTGATATGCCTTCATGCCCTGACTATACAACTGATTTGGTACTCCCTCTATTGTCATTTCAACCTTTTCAATCTTTGGGTTGTAATAGGTTTCTGTGCTTGTTCTTTCTGGGTTTTCAAACAGCATTAAAATACCTTTCATGCTCCGTGCTGGCACATTAATGTTGATGTTCCAAAGAGTATCAGATTTGTTTGCTATTATTTTTCTATGTCGCAAGATACGATCATACATAAATGACATCTTACCATTGATTTCCTGTCTTATTTGTCTGGCTAATTCAACATCACTAGCCATATCAAATTCCAAGCAGATATTTTTTATTACATAAGATCCATCAGCATCACTGCTTTTGATAACTTTGTTATAATCGTTAAACGTTAATTCATATTCTAACCTATCACCAAGCCCCGCTTGATAAAATGGCATATGACTTTCTAACATTTCAAAGTCCAGTGGAATACAAAAACTATTTCCATAAGCTGCTGCTATAGCTTCATCTCCGGTGTCTGAGGAAGCATCTCCCGCACCAACTCTATGTTTTAGCATGTTTGCTTTACCAATACCTTGGTAAGCTATGTTTAATCTTTCGGTAGGGCTTTTCCATAAATCTACATAACAATGATATATATCACTGTCATCTATTGACATGACTTCATTGCCACTTATTCTTATTGTCATTTTTTTCACAATTGTTCTACCCAGATTTTGAAATAGAGTAGCGTTGGCGTCTGTTCTGATTTTAAGTTCTATTTCAAAGGCAAGACGAGCAGTACTTGGAACTATCACATCATTAGTACTTCGATTTGGAAATCTCACAAGTAGTTGCTGGTTTTGGTCTATTGTTGATGGATTATTAGTTATTACTACACTTGTGCGGATGCCTTTGGCACCATGAGGTTCTCTTAGTTTTCTATGAGGGCTGAGTTTGTTTCCGTAAGCTGACATTGTTTTTATTTTTTAAATATATTTTTTAAAATTAAATAAAATAAACAATGGCTGAAGGAGGATTTGAAAATCCTACGTTCGATCCAGATGATTATGATGAATATTATGATTTTGATGATGACGATGCACCGATGGTGCCTGATGAGCCTGTTCTAAGAAGTCTTCTTAATCAAAGCGACCATATTGCTGAACTTCGTGGGGAGTTGAAAGAATCCGAACTTGAAGCATACAAGAAAAATCTTGTAAAATCCTTTTATGATGAAATAGAAAAACGATATAAAATGGCACCGGACAAAATGGATTATGACCAGTTTAAAGTATCAGATGATGGTAAAACATTATACTGTATTGTTGGTGATAAAGAAATAAGAATAACTGCCAGGCAAGGCTCTTTTACATTTCTTGCTCTTGGTTCTTTGGCAAATGAATATAACAGGATTATTGGCTCTGGGGGAACATTGGCGGTAAGACAATTTTTGAATTTGCCAGAGTATAACAGTAAAACAAAATTATCACAAAAATTTAGACAAAAGTTGCAAGAGTTGGAGAGCACAATAAACGATTTACCAGATAATGTGGATAATATTCCATTACAAGATTTATCACGTGATATAGATAGCATAAACGCATCACTGGATAACATAGAGACATCATTGTATGACTGGGATGTGATTGAGCGTCCTGATGTTTCAACACAAACAAATATAGACAGGCGTGAAATGGATGGAATAGTAAAAGCAATGACAACTGTCAAGGAAGAACTTACCAATAACGTAGCAAAACTCACACAACTTGATAAAGACATAACAAGAGAAAAACAAAAGTTAGAACAAGCTAAGACTGATAATGATGAATTCCAGATAAAAAGAATTAGTGATCGCATCAAAGACCTTGAAAATGAAAGAGGTGCAAGAATGGATGTCATTAATGAAAACAGAGAAGCTTTTCGTAACCAAGTAAGCAGGATAAAAGAGACAATAAACAAAATGTTAAAGGAGGATACAACTCTTGGTGAGAAAATTAAAACCTTGTTTAGGGAGCAAGGTATTACTATTGTTAGTATTTTAACTGCATTTGGTATGATTCTTGGGGTGATAATTAATTCTATTATTCCCACATCAAGTGCTGCTCCAACTCCAACTCCAACTCCAAAACCTGATCCATCAAGTGTAAAAGATTGGATAAAAAAACAACTATTTAATCTTGGTAAACTTCTTGCCAACCTAGCTGGTAAAGCTGCTGCAGCACTTCCAGGAGTTATTGGTGCAATAGTATCATGGCTTTTATCTGCAACAGGTAATGTTATTAATTGGCTTGGTAACAATCTATGGGCTTTTCTTGTGTTTGTTTCCGGGTTGTTGTATGTGGCAGCCAAAGAGTGGTTTAATAAATCTCGTAAATAAGTAATGCAGCAAGACCTATTACTATAGTACCAACAATTATAGTTGTTTTGTTATCTTCGTGTTCAATCGCTATTTTTTGTATTTCTGGTGGGTTATGTTTCACAGTTTTATGTATTGATGATTTATCAAAGTGTTCCGGTAAAAATTTCTTTGTCGTGGTGCCTTGAAAAGGTTGAATATTTTTTGGTGGCACTGGTTTTACATTTACATCATTATTCAATCCTAATGCTTGTGCGTCGGTTGCTATTACAATTTCATTATTGTAGTCTTGTATTATTCCGATTCTTAATTCCATGTCACTCGGAGACATATACAATCCACTTCCATAAACAAAATTTACTTTACTTCTTGCATATTTTAGGGTGTTTTCATATCTTGAAATTTGACTGGGCAAGTCGATGGGGCTATTTATTGCGTCCTCTACATTTGCTAAAAATTGTTTCTGTGCATCAAATGCTGTTCCAGTTCCAAGTATATCTGTTCTTGTTTGTGATTGTGAGCCAAGAATTGCCCAGCAGTATGTTCTTATGCTGTCATTAATTCTTTCTACTCCTGCTCTTGTAACTCCAGATGAACTATCTAGTATAAAAGTAGACCAACTATTGTCAGCCTCAGATCCTTGTGCAATGTAATCAATGTGATATGTTTTATCACTCTCATAGACTGTAAAACTCATCGTTTTGTTGTCGTATACAGTATTTACCAAAGGATGATAACCAATATTTGTCCAGTAATTGTAAATTGTTCCTAGACCATTATTATAGCTTTGTTTCTGTCTCTAGTCTGAATATAAATCAACGTTAAACTCCTTGCATATTCTCTCGTACGCGTTTCGGTTATATGTGTTATTAAACGCATTCCAATTTGAGTCTTGCGGTAATGCTACACTCATTTCAAATAATATTCTTCTGACTTGGTAGTAGACATGAAATCGAAATAACGATCCAACCAAAGTATCAGCTTTTAGATGATTGTTAAAATCAATACCACATCCAGTTGTTGCACACCAAATAGCAAAGTTTAACTGATTCTGCCAAAATAACAACCAATCTGTTCCCCAACGTTGGACTATATCATCTGATTTGACGTATGGAAGTTTGTATTTTTCAAAGACATTGGGGAATGATGCTTTAAAGTCTTTACCGTCTGATGTAATGACTATGTTTTGATTTATTATATCTATCACTTTCTTGCTAAAAGTATTTGAATATTGAGCATCCGGGTTATATTTGAATTCTTTAGAAATCATTTTTATTTGTGTTTTTATATATATATATTAAAAAAAAATGTTTCATACAATTTCAAACATAAACAACTCTATTAATTTACAACAGTATATCGATAATAGAGATGGAACTAAGCGCGTTGGATTAAAAAGTTTTACATACACTATCGGTTGGTATAATATTAATCATGAAACCGCAAAGACAAGAAACCCAGACAAAATAGAACATTTTCCAGGTGGACTCTATAACATTCCATACTTGGCAAAAAAGTTTAAAAAGCTAAATGAAAATATTATCCTGGACAGTATTGAGCAAATTGGTACAGCCATTATAGAGACGTCAATAGAGACACGAATGTCAAGCGGTCTTTCAAAAATGCTGGGATTCAAGGACAGAAAATGGTTGACAGGTATTACTTTAGGAGATTACCCAATTGATTTAGCTCCTTACAAACAGCTATATGTTCATCTAAAACAAGTTAATACAAGTAGTAATTATTTCAATGGTGCACCAAGCACTATTATAGGTGTTGTACCTGTAGTAAATAAGCAGTTTGGAGATATTGTATATACAAGTTTTTATCCTGAATATCACTGTCTTACAAATGATGCAATTACTGAATTGAAAATAGAAGTCAGAGATGAGTATGGCAACAAGATAGATAATCACGGTTTGCCTATGAGTTGTGTTTTAGAAATTATTTAAAAAATATATTTTTATAAAAAAAACAATGAGTATATTTGGACCACCAAGCTCTAAAAAAACAGAAGACTTAGAGACTTTGATAAATGATGTTCAAGATTTATATAGTGGAATTGTGCCTTTTGTTGACCAATTTAATCATTTGAGAAATAGAGTTGATAATCTTAAATATGGGATTATAACAATATTTGCAGAGGCTAAGGGCCCACTTGTGTTGAATAGAATACTCTCATTTGGTAATGGTGGGGCAGAATCAAATGTGGGGCATGTAATGACACGCCGTGGACGGATTATGGGAATAGGTTTAGCAAGTGACCGATTAGTTGGTGACGTAACTGTAATAGTTTCTGTCAATGGTGTTGAACAACCAAATTATGGTATAACGCTTCACATCATCCCACGCAATCATGATAACTTTGATAAACCTTTAGAGATTGGTGCTGGTTCTGTTGTTAACTTTGTATGCAAGGTTTCTAACGCTACCGCTGTAAATACGGTGGCATCATTATTAATTGAATTAATTTAATTTTTTATTGATAAATAAAAAAATGCCAAAGCAACCGACAGCACCAAGTATATATCCTGATTTGTCAGTGGAAAATTCAGTGGAAAACGGACAAAATTATAGATTACAAAAGATTTCAGAAATTGAAAAAAAGTTAATAACAGAACGAGATATACGTCAGTCACTTTATAAAAAATATAAACGTGGTATTAATATTACAGAGTGGATGGAATTGACACTACCTTGATATCAGCAGGTGTTATTATGGCTGGGATTGGATTTGTTATTCCAGTTGTGTTACCTTTGGAAATAGCAGCAATAATATGTGGAGCTACAGGTGTTTGTGTTAATTTTATCAGACGCAAGCTTAATGTAAAAGCTCAAAAACATCATGAAATAAAAACTTTGGCAGAGGCTAAGTTAAATAGTATAAAGCAGT
This sequence comes from Cyrtodaria siliqua, assembly GCA_037043455.1. Classification (NCBI taxonomy): domain Eukaryota; kingdom Metazoa; phylum Mollusca; class Bivalvia; order Adapedonta; family Hiatellidae; genus Cyrtodaria; species Cyrtodaria siliqua. The sequence goes on from JAWPHD010003166.1 coordinate 168,873, forward strand.
TAATATCAAAAGCGTTGAGTGATGCACAAATATCTGATCAAGAGTTTAAGATGATTTTAGATGAGTTAGATAAATATTATAGTTTAAAAGAAGACACCAAACAAAAAAAGGCTAAAATAAGTGAAGCTCAAAAAAAAGAACTAGTGGAACAGGGAAGAAAAGAAGCAATGGCAACATTACAAAAAAGTCTAAAAAGTGTGTAATAAATTGTTTTAGTAATGTGTATGAGTACGATCCACCACCTTTGTATTCAAGGTCAGAAAATTGTTGATTTGAATGTAATTTTAATAACAAATCAACAAATTTGTTTTGTATTAAAGAAACATTTTATAATTTTGATAACTTATAAAAAAGTTTTAATAAATCAAGTAAAATCACCATTTCATGATGATTTATTTAAAAAAAATTAAACTTGCAATCTTCACTACCCCTATTTTAAAAAAGTTTTAATAAATCAAGTAAAATCACCATTTCATGGTGATTTATTATATATGTGTTTATTTTGAGGTCGTTCTGCTGCAATTCGAGGTAAAAAAAAAATTACAACAGAAACCCCAAAATACATATATATAGAACACATATTACTTACACCGATCACCGATACAGCAACCTTCTTCAATGAACAGTAGCAGTAGCAGTAGCAGTAGCAGTTACTGCTACTGCTACTGCCAACTTCACGTTCATGTTATAATGTTATTATTTCATTTCTCTCTTCTGATGTTTTCTACATCTTCATCACCACTGATATAGGATAGTTATAACCATTGCAACACTATATTATATTATTGCACGACTAATATACAAGGACCATTGTGCCAGGAAATAACTAGACCTAACTGGGAATAACTGGACCATATGTTGTTATTGTAAATATTATATTATTATTTGTCATTTCTGATGTTTTCTACATCTTCCTCACGTCTCAGATGCGATTAATTTCCTGGAAATGTCAAATAATATGTTGGTGAATTCGTTATACATATCGCATTTGAGCTGTTAGGAAGATGTAGACAACATCAGAAATGACCATTAATAATATAATATTAAAATAACAACATATCCCATTATTTCCCGGTGAGGTCGAGTTATTTCCTTGCACACTGGTCCTTTAATGTGTCGTGCTATAATATATTGTCGTAATGGTTATAACTATCCTACCTCAGAGGTGATGAAGATGTAGAAAACATCAGAAGTGAGATATAATAACATTATAACAGTAACACAATATGGTCCTGTTACTTCCCAGGTTGTTGTTTCCTTTAACATGGCCGCCGCTCTGACATAACAGGCTGTTGCTGGTTATACTATTACCTCACTGATGAGGATGACATGAGAGATGAGCGGGGAAATCATCAGAGATGAGATTAGATAACATATTATTAAGATACAAAATCTGGTCCAATATTTTCCCGACTGTGTCCAGTTATTTCCAAGCTTTTCTTTTCCTCTAACAATGGTGCTGCTCTGATTTAATACAGTGTTATTGGTTATACTATTGCCTTATTAGTGAGGTTGGCATGAGAGATGAGCGGGAAAACATTGGAGATGAGATATGATAACATATTATTGAAGTGCACAATATGGTGCAGTTTTTTCCCGGCTGTGTCCAGTTATTTCCAAGTGGTTATTTTCCTCTAACAAGGGTGCCTCTCTGATTTAATACATTGTTGTTGGTTATACTATTGCCTCATTAATGAGGTTGACATGAGGGATGATCGGGAAAACGTTGGAAATGAGATATGATAACATAATTATTATTGAGATACGCAATATGGTTCAGAATTTTCCAAGCTGTGTCCAGTTCTTTCCCAGCTGTTATTTTCCGGTAACAAAGGTGCAGCTATGATTTAACAGAGTGTCATTGGTTATACTATTGCCTAATTAATGAGGTTGAGCGGATGAGCGGGAAAGCCTTGAAGATGAGATATGATAACATATTATTGATATACACAATATGGTCCAGTTTTTTCCCCGGCGTTGTCCAGTTATTTCCCAGCGGTTATTTTCCTCTAAAAATGGTGCCGCTCTGATTTAATAGGTGTTTTGGTCATACTAATGCCTAATTAATGAGGCTGACATGAGGGATGAGCGGGAAAACCTTGAAGATGAGATATGATAACATATTATTGAGATACACAATATGGTCTAGTTTTTTCCCAGCTTTGTCCAGTTATTTCATAGCGGTTATTTTCCTCTAACAATGGTGCCGCTCTGATTTAATAGAGTGTTATTGGTTATACTATTGCCTCATTAATGAGGTTGACATGAGGGATGAGCGGGAAAACATTCGAAATAAGATATGATAACATACTATTGAGATACACAATATGGTTAAGTTTTTCCCCCTGCGGTGTGCAGTTATTTCCCAGCGGTTATTTTCTGTGTTATTGGTTATACTATTGCCTCATTTATGAGGTTGACATGAGAGTTGAACGGGAAAATCTTGAATCATCAGATATGATAAAATGTTATTGAGATACACAATATGGTCCAGTTTTTTCAAGGCTAGCTGTGTCCAGTTATTCCCCAGCGGTTATTATCCTCTAACAATGGTGCCGCTCTGATTTAATAGGTGTTTTGGTCATACTAATGCCTAATTAATGAGGCTGACATGAGGGATGAGCGTGAAAACATTGGAGATGAGATAAGGTAACATATTATTGAGATACACAATATGGTCCATTTTTTTCCCGGCTGTGTCCATTTATTCCGCAGCGGTTATTATTCTCTAACAATGGTGCCGCTCTGATTAAATAGAGTATTGGTTATAATATTTACTCATTAATGAGGTTGACATGAGAGATGAGCGGGGAAACATTGGAGATGAGATATGATAACATATTATTGAAGTACACAATATGGTGCAGTTTTTACCCGGCTGTGTCCAGTTATTTCCAAGTGGTTATTTTCCTCTAACAAGGGTGCCTCTCTGATTTAATACATTGTTATTGGTTATACTATTGCCTCATTAATGAGGTTGACATGAGGGATGATCGGGAAAACGTTGGAAATGAGATATGATAACATATTTTTGAGATACACAATATGGTCCATTTTTCTCTCGGCTGTGTCCAGTTATTTTACAGGGTGTTGTTTCTTCTAATATTTCCGTAGCTCTGATATAATAGAGCGTTATTGGTTATACTATTACCTCATTATTTGTGTTGACATGAGAGTTGAGATGGCAAACTTCAGATATGAGGTATGATAACATATTATAAAGATACGCAATATGTTCCAGTTTTTTCCCGGCTGTGCCCAGGTATTTCCCTGCGGTTATTTTCCTCTAATATTGCCACTGTTCCAATTTATTAGATTGTTGTTGGTTATACTATTACCTCATTAATGAGCTTGACATGAGGGATGAGTGGGAAAGAGATGAGGTATGATAACATATTATTAAGATACACAATTTAATTGTCAAGTAATATAATTGTCAAGGTTTTTTTCCGGCTGTGTCGATTTATTTCCCAGGGTGTTTTTCCTCTAATATTGCCGCCGCTCTGATATGATAGAGCGTCGTTTGATCCAATATGTGTGAGGCTACGATTTTTATCTAGTGCGGATGGCTTAAAAATTAGGCAACTTGATTAGGCATGCCGTAAAACGGAGTCGAAATATCAAAAAATATAACTTATGTCATCCTAAGTAGACTTCGTCCATCCATTTCATTCGTTTCCCGATACTGTTCAGTTATTTCCCAATGCATTTCTTGCTCCAATGTTAATTATAAGCTAGGTGGTATGCGCTTACACCAAACTGAAACAAATAGAGTAGAAAAGCGATAACAAAATGTGTAATTTATTTTCAAGGACATTTCTTTTCGTCAAAATATTTATATCTTGTTTGCATACAACTACATTAACAGTAAACTATCCAGCTTTAATCATGCTCTAATTTGCATTCGTTTATTGTTATAATTCAGTACTAATAAACATAGTAGTAGAAAGTATGTATACACGAGTGATGTGTGTCAGCAGGAATTTGTATGCGAAATTTCTGGTGTAAACTATGATTCTTCTGCATGTATGTGTACGGTAACATTACTTTAACCTGTGAGATGGTCCCTACAAGCGGATATGTTATTTTTCGGCCTAAGTTATACGCGCATGCGTATTGTAACTTCCGTCCAGTTATTTTTTCCCGTTACACCTGTACTCTGATTTTTTACTTTAAATTTGTTGTCGCCGCTACTCCTCCTAAAAGGCTTGTCGGATTTCGCCGAAACTTTGCAGGAATCATTAGTATTTATATGTCTAGTTATGCGTATCGCGCTTTCGTTCCGGTTCGCGGATATTTGACAGATTTATGGCCTGTTATGCGTTTCGCGCTTCCGTTTCACTGCTACTCCTCCTAAACGGTTTGTTGGATTTTGACGAAACTTTGTTGCATTTTGACGAAACTTTGCATGGGAGGTGTATGTGTGTGGGTGGGTGTGTGTGTGTGTGGGGGGGGGGGGGGGGGAGAGACGCTAGCAAGCGTAGTAAGAAGACAATATTTCAACTAGCAACTAGAGGTGTTGTAACTAGAGAAAAACTGATATCCCCCCCCTTTGGAACGGCTTGTAGAACGCTCCAGTCGTTTGAACCAGGTAATAGTTTCAGTTTTATTTGCAAATTCTCAGTTTGTATACAAACAAAAGCACGAGATCAAAATACATGTACAAAGTCATATTTAGAAATCATATATACTGAAAGGAAAAAGAAACGCAGGGTGCGTATTTCCGCTATATATTGCATATACTGCACACTTAATTCCATATATATTCCAAGGAAATCCCAAGATGTTTTGTAAAAAAAAAAAATGCAGTTAGTTAGAGAAAGGACACAACTGTGATGTTGTAGACGTTTTAATCACAGTACACGTTGTAACAAGAAATTCATAAATGCTGAAGTTCCTCTTTGAAAAATTGAGCCAGTTCAGTACTGTATTTAATGTTAAGTGATTGCAACATTTAAAGCCTAAGTTTGCTCACCTGCTTGAGCCAAATGCGCATTCTGACGATAATGAAACTTTAAAGGGGTAACCATTGGTGTGTTCAGTGCTGTTTAAACCTTCTTTCTAAAAGGACAGGCCTAATGTCGCCCTGTACCATTCGATTAGCAGTAGCATATTAAACATACAATATATAGCGGAAATACGCACCCTGCGTTTCTTTTTCCTTTCAGTATACATACATGGCGCCCGTAATAATAAAAAATCTTCACTTTTTTTCCCAGCAAATTTTCATATTATAAAACATAGAGGACAACACACTCTCACTATAGTAGTATTGTAAGTAAATAATAATATGAAATTAAATCCAAAGTACCAGTGGACATTTTAAAAGAGTATGAAATATTCCTTGAAAATGACCCAATCCTTAAAAACGCTAAGGACTTGGCTTTGACTTCTAAGTCAGACATAGATCAAATTGTATGACGTATTGGTCACAAGGATTTTAAATGCATCCAATGTATGTTTGCCGAAAGCTAAATTCAGGCGTCACTTAAAGCCTTATTGGAATAAACAACTGAATTGTTATCATAATAACATGAAAAATAAAAGAATGATATGGCTGAGTAATGGAAAACCGAGAAACGATTTATCATACTTTAATTATAAAGAAGTAAAACGCGAGTTTAGATGTCAACATAGATATGCTGTTGATCAGTATATGGTTAAGCTCAATCTTGAAATAGACGAAGCTGCTGAGATTGACCAAGATTTATTTTGGAACTTAGTAAACGCTAGACGGAAAAAATCATGTACTGCCCCCGGTACTGAAATGAACTTTAATGAAATACTATCTAGAAATCCAATAGAGATATTGTCGGGTTGGCGTAATTACTTTAGTGATTTGTACTCTGTCGATGACGATGCCAATTTCGATAGTGCATTTTTCAACATGTAAATGAGAGTACACTCAAGGAACGTAGAATTAAGTAATTATAATGTATGCGATTTAATACCAATCTCAGTAGCGGATATTAATTATTTTCTAAGGCTGGCGAAACGAAACAAAGCGTGTGGCGAGGACAAAATATACTATGAACATATCATTCATGCCGGTGTAATAGTTAAACAGCTGATAGCAAACTTGCCACAGCAATGTTGAAATTAGCGCACGCGCCCGAAAAGTTGAAATGCGGTATAATCATAACACTATTTAAAGGTGGGAAAAAAGATCATAGGGATCCTAATAGCTACAGGGCGATAACTCTGTCATCTCCATTCATGAAATTATATGAAAGGGTGTTATTGTCCCGCTTAGCAAATGGAAACAAAATACCTATTAACCATCTTCAAGGGGGTTTTCAAAAAGACTTGGGATGCCTAATGACATATTTTACCTTTCGTGAAAGCATTTATTTTGCTAAGGAAAATAAAAGCAAATTTTATGTCGGATTAAATGACTCAAGACAGGCGTTTGATAGATTATGGCATAATGGCCTTTTCTTTAAACTGAATGAATTAAACATAGATCCTACAACTTACAAAGCCATAATTGATATGTATAATAATGTGACAAGTCGTGTTCGATGTAATGGTAATGTATCTGAAACGCTTCGTGTACGGCAGGGAACAAGACAGGGAGGAGTCAGTAGCCCTTTCCTCTATATTGCATATATTAATGGCTTAATATCAGAAATTGAAGACTCGGATCTTGGCTTTTGTCTTGTCAACATTAATTGTAGTTGTTTAACTGTTGCGGATGATATGGTTCTCGTGTCATTTTCAAAACTAGGCCTGGACAAAATGATGTCCATATGTAATGACTATGCAACTAAATGGAGATTTAAATATAATGCAAGTAAATGTTCCGTGATAGTGTTTAATGAGACAAAGTTTGAATTCGAAAACAAAAATAGAACATGGAAAATTGGTAATGAACCTGTCGTCGTAATGAACCTGTCGTCGAAACTATAAATTATACACATCTAGGCGTTATTTGTAATAAATACATGGATATACAGGGCAGTATCAAAGAATCCTGCCGTAAATTAAGAGGTGCATTTTTAGGTTTGATAAATGCTGGTCTCCATGAAGATGGTCTTCACTCTATAACATCAATGAAAATATATAAGTCCGTTGTAATTCCAAAAGCCCTGTAAGGTTGCGAACTGTGGTATGACATGACAAAAAATATATGCAATCAATTCCTACTCAGACGAGAACTGATATATGTCTTAGTTTGATAGGTGGTAAATCAATTGAGAGCGAAATTGACACTCGTAAGCTTCTATTTTTAGGACAATTATGCCGTTCATTATGTCCACATGTAGTAAGAGAGGTCTTTATTTATAGACTATTACATTTTATCGAAAATCCATCGCATCAGAGAGGATACATACCAGAAATCTATCGTATTTTAAGGAAGTATTCACTTCTCAATGTTTTAAATGAATTCAGAATTTCTGGTGTATTTCCTTCGAAATTTACTTGGAAGCGCATGATAAAAAACAATGTGTGTACAATGGCAGAAACTGAGTGGTCATTTAGAGTAAATAATGATTGCTCTTTAAGAGACTTTTTGTGCATAAAACCAATGCTTAGTCATGCTTGTGAGTTATGGGAATTTTCTAAAGCGCAACCAAAATACACGACTAAATGCAAAAGTGCAATATGTCTATTATGTAAATTATTTAGTGACACTTATACCAAAAGTTGCCCCCGGTGTGAAAGACAAGTTTCATCTATTTCAGAACACTATATTTTTTATTGTGTTCGTACTGAACATATTTCAGTTAAATTGTGGCAGTCAATTTTTACCATTGTTGGTTCAAATATATTTAACATATTCATAAACTTAAGTCCGCGGGAACAAATAATTGTCATGCTAAATGGTATGAGACCACTTTTGACTTGTGTATTGTATTCCGCCTTGTTTAGGCAATAAACATGTTAATGTTATGCCGAATAAAATATTGAATTGAATTGAATTGTTTAAAAGTTGTTGTTAATGCTTTCCATTTATGGAGTGTTGGACAAGCGGTAAATTGAAAATAACGTATTAATAGCCATGCGTGTAATTAAAATGTAATGTCATTGACTCTCCCTTATATTTCGCTTCCATAAGGGAGAGTGATGTTATGATGTTTATTTTTCAAGAATGTATTTGATAAACTGGTAAGATGAAGTAAACTATGTGTGATTCCATACCTGATCTTTTATTTCGTTTCATAAAGGCTGGGTATGGACTCGATTACTAGTTTATCTTTAAACATAACAATTTTTTAACACTTTGTAATCTGTTGTACATATTGAATATGATAAGTATTTATTATAAGGGTAAGCAAATATGTTCCATGAACATACGAGTACAGTCATGGAATCAGTTTAATTATATTAAAAGACTCCAACATGAATGTATATATATTAACTTATTCTTATACTTTACTCTATGTCAAAATGTCTCGCATTGTCTATTGTAGTAGTACTTTTGTGTTACTGCGTATATTTGTCCCTAAATTACTGATTATCATGTATATATTATTATTGAATTGTTTGAATGCTTATATGTAAACTTATATTGTATGCTCTCCAACTGGGAGGAAAATAAAGAATCAATCAATCAATAGGCAATTTTTAAAAACAATCGTTCGAATTAGTTGCAGCGCTCCTTTATTTACCTCAAAACGTGCAAGTTCGAGACCGGATTTCGTAGCTTGGCCACTGAATGGAAATGCAGTAGTTGCACGTGATTTAATAGCACGTAAATTGAGTTGTGTGGGCAGTCATTCATTTTGGATGTTTGTGTTGGATGTATTTTCTATAGGATTTTACCGTTTAAAATAGGTACGTCTTTTTGTATTATGCCTCTAGTGTATTAATTGTACCGTTTGTAATATTTAATGTTCATGCAGAGATGGTGTTTTAGACTATAAAAAGCATGTAATGAAACATCCGTGTTAATAGGGTGCTCCAAAACCTCACATCATCTCAATTAAAGGGGACAGTGTTAATAAAGAAATTCCCGCCAGGCTATATCCTCTAACAAACTATTCAGCATTAACATATAAATATCACATTCATGAGAGGGTGATAGTAAGAATGTTCACCCTGAGGATATGATTATCGCCCGAGGCGAAGCTGAGGGTGATAATCAATATCCGAAGGGTTAACATTATTACTATCACCCTCTCATGAATGTGATATTTATTTTATTATACCGAAATCCGCTCGTGCCAAAATAAGGTTCATTTTCAGTACAGATTTCACTGTCGGTTTTTCTTCTTCTTTTCCTTTCTTTCAAAAACAACTTTTTAACAAATATGTCTATGAAAGTTATAGCGTTGGCTTGTAAATAACGTAACTAAGAAAATGAGTGGTAGTTTATTAAAATCGGTAAAGTACTTTTGAAGTTATGATTAATTAAATATAGCATTTCACCATACTGAGCCGAGACGTCACCGAAACAGTACGATAATAAGAAATTACACATTGTTGTCTATGAGGATTTAGCATGGGCGTTTTATGTGAGGTATAATAATAGGCAATACTAACGTTAGGATTAGTTAAAGTAATATGCATCTAGGTGTTAAATCATGAAAATAACGCATTAACCACACGCATACAATACATAAGGAGTTATACCCCTTGTGTGCATTAATATTTTATATATTTGAGAAGTAGGTTTAAAAATGTCTGTATCAATTATTAGTAGAAACGTAGGGGTTATTATTTTTATTTTGTTTCCGGAAAATAGGATAGAGCTGATTGTCAGATATTCTATAAAGCCGCTATCCCGCCAAAAAAAAGAGGCAAAAACAACAGATATACACCTACAGTTAAGGTACATATGTAAATTAAATATGTTGCGAATACGAACTCTATACTACAATATAAACTCTATCCATCACCATGTTGTTACCGTTGCCAAATCGTCAAATTAAGAGTTGACAAATCTAAATTCATTTTAAACATTTTAAATTACAGATATAAGTACCCTTGAATAAATCTAGACTTTTAATTGGCAATAATGCATTATTTTGTGACCTCAACGCACGGAGAGAGTTTTTCAGAACGAGTTTGTACTGACATGAGATCGTTTAGTAAATGTCTGCAACAAGTGATTTACGTTACCGAGATTTCTGATTGTTTATAAATGTGGTTATGTTAAATGTAGATGATGTTGTATCAGGTAAAATAATGTATCTGACCTTGACAACTTGATTAAGACTGCGTTAAAATAGTAAAATGTCGGCAATATTGTCAAGACCAGAGGATGTTGCGAATACTATAATGTACTTAATAAATTACTGTTAAACTACTATGTTGTAGTGACAATATGCTAAAAAGTCGCTTAGTTAAGGAGTTAGCTGGGACCAGCTAGAAAATGGGCTTATTATATATCAAATGAAAGGTAATTATGTGTACTAAACGATCCAACCAAAATTACTTGCACAAAGTGGTACACTTTTTTTAAAATGGCGCCTGAACACCACAACCCATAAATAACAATTTTCAGCAAAATATTATCTATCGACTAAAATTATAAGTTTCAGAGAAATGATAGCTTATTTTTCGTTAACAAATGTATATAAACATCTTCCTACGTACGTAAAATAACTGTGTATGCTATATTTCATGTTTAACTAAAAATTATTTCTTAAATATAAGGAATAAAACTATACTTAAAAATATCGAATTTTTTTTTTAAAATAGGACAATTATATATTGTTTAATACATGTTCACGTGAAATTAATTAATCAATTCATTTTAATTCAATAAGAAATATAATTAAATATGTAAGAACAGATTTACTACTAAAGAATAATATAAAACGCATAAACTTTCTCAAATTATGACGAAACTTTTCCTACTCCGAATTTTATATTTTAATGCTTAAACATGTATGCTACTAATCATATGAAAGTCTTTTGTTGCTGATGTTGCTTTAAAATTACCGTTATATTATGCAATATATTGACACTATACATGATTTCAAATATCACACACATATTTTAAAATATCTTTGGTTAATCAAAATTATTTTAAACTGTATATAAAGGGAGATAATTAATCAATGGCGTTGTACTAATCTTATTAGTTTCTTAATGAATATATAAATTATTCACTTTTTAATTAGCTTTACTCATTATTCTGTACAATACATACATTAACCACTCTGATTTTAATGTTGGAAAGATACTTTACTACTCTTGTTTTGCTGCGATCAAGACGCTTGTATAATTATATAAGTTTAAGAATGTACTATGCACAGCCGATCACTTCCGATGTTCACAACGCGCACTTTTTCCCCGCAATTCAAAGTATTAATTGATTTTGTATTGTTCTAGCCTTATACCTGCGTGTAAAACAGTTAAAAAAAAGTTTATCCATTACCAATGGTGGATTCTTCTTCACTAGTGAGAATCCATTTCACTTGCGAAGACAAATATAGTTTTTGGAAGGTTGCTTTTCTTTGATATAGTTTTTTGAAGGTTGCTTTTCTTCGACAGGATACAATCTACCACCGAAAAATAGGTATATGACTGGCTCAAAGAAGCTAATCAATCTTCTGAATTAATTCCGTTTCTGTGCCTGTTATAGCAAACAGTAGATCTCACTCGTTATTAAGTGTGTGCTTTCAAACGAAATATGGTGACGACAGTACCTCTATTTTAATTCCAAGAAGTAAGGAACAGTCAAGTAAAATTTCCCATGAAAATAAGCTATACATGTATTAATAACTACAATTACCTTTTAAAAGTCCACTACAAGACCAGTCTCACCAAGATACTTTTCGCTTTAGTAATTAATTTTGGAAAATTAATTTTGGAATTAATATCAAATACTTCACATGAGATTTCCTGAGATCTATGCCTTGCCGAAACATGTCCAACACTGCAGTTATTGATATGATATCTGATCAAAGTATATATTGTTGGCCTTTTTCCAGTTCATGAGCCTAATACGATTGCATTGTATGCTCCCATCATATATCTATGCAAGTCCAACCGATATGTCCACCATATACACGTCTTTCAAGTATTGTCAGGCAAAGACAAACATATTCAGACGATGGAGCAGCAATTGATGCAGTTGCACAGCAAGTGAACTCAGGTCTAATTCCACAGAACTCCATTCACATTGTGTTCGACTAGCAGAAGGTGACGCTAGGCTAATAGATTTGCTTACATACTCTAATGTATATGCTTCTTCTACAGTTGAGAGTATGTTGGCTGGAAAGAGTACCACAGAAGTGTTCTTCACCAACATATGAAGCGCTAATGACGGTGCTTCTTGTGTCGTTTTTTGTTTTTTTGTTTTTTGACATGTTTTGACAGATTAGAGAAACACTTTATAATGGTTCAGATAAAGCATCCATTGATTCAGCAGATGACGCCACGCAATTGAAATTGCCATATCAGGTAATATCACCCAGGAAATCTCAGAACTTGGTGCTTACGGTTTTTCAAAGTCGGCAACATTCAAGTTCTGATTTATGTTTCTGGAAACAGTTGATGTTAACCAGCATTATGGCGAAAAGATCGGGTGATTGGATATTACATCTCGCGACGCAGGCAAGTATGCTGCCTTATTTCGTCAGCATAAAACATTCCAACTACGCAATATAGTTACCTGTATACCTTTTGGAAATGCTCGTAGATATACTAGAAGACATGTAAAACATTGTTTTTTACAAGGCCAGTTTACCTATCGACACTGTGAAAATGGAACATGTATCGGTATCTGGAGCAAAAAAACACTATTTGTGACTCTAAACGTGCATCTGTATCCTGCAGTTCTTGACTGAGCGGTTGCGACTCTGTTTGATCATTTTATGTAATTGGACATAAAACAATTATCAAGGTGTTGAAGGTAAATAGTACTTCTAGCTTCAAAAATAGTGTCGCAATTAAAGATGACTCAGGCTATGACAGGGCTTTTGAAACAGGTCTTTAGCAGCCATTTTCGTAAGACCCAAAAGGACATGGTGCAGTGTTTCACCATAGTTTAGATAAACTATGAATGAAGTTGTCGGATTAAAATTTATCTGCTTAGCAAAGCTTCCACCATGATGTGAAGGCAGTTTTAAGCTCCCAGTAAGACATGCATCGACTCAAGCAACACTAAGGATGAATGCCGATAAATCAAACAAGAACCTGAGTTCCTTGTTAGACATGGATGAGAAATAAGTGATAACGGATTCAAACAGACGTATGTTTTGGGAGAAAGGGCATCAGATCTTCTCGTAATACATCATGCATTTGCAGCTGTAAACGGTCATGTTCCACAGCATCATACGTTTGCATAAGAAACAACATGTCACTCATGATAACCGCATTTTTTGGAAGAAATCGGATATATTGTTTTTGAAGCAGTCTGTCCGTCACTCTATCAGCCCGTCCGTCACAACCTTGTGAATGGAACTACTCCTGAACGGTTCGAGATATTAAAAATCCGTCTTTACATAAATTTTGATTAGGTCAAAAGGTTTTCATTTAAGTTAAGTCTGCTACTTTCATCTCTTGTTTATGATTCTTGCTTCCAAGAGATCCCCTTTTCAGTATGTATTGACATTCACACTAGCATTTATTTAGTACTGTGTGGCGGCCGTAAAAAGACAAATTAGTAGTGTTATTGCTTACTGATCCTTTGGGATCATCAATCCCAATCTTTGTGGATTTAAAGTAGAATATCGCTTAAACCAGTGTTAGAAGGCGTGAGAGATGTTGCACTTTACATCACCTCTCATGAACAGAATCAATAAAATCGAGTCTGCTACTTGTTTGTGTGTGTTGCTTCCATCAGTATTTATTGACCTTGACCGTCTAAGTTCACAACTCATTTTTTTCTCCAAAAATATTCTTTTGGACGGAACTCCTTCCAGACCATTCGAGGTAAGAAGCTGAAACGTTATGGGAAGCTTGTTGAAGACGAGGTTTTCACTAAAGGTCTGAAATTTGATCTTCATCATCAAGGTCAAGGTCAGGACTTAGTGTTTTGCCTGAAAATGGCTTAATATATCTAATAATAACGCTTCCTTTTTTGATTTAGATCTCTCGATTGAAAATGGTGAAATAATTAGCAAAATCTATGACAAGAGAGATGATTTAAATTTTGACATTGTTAATTACCCCCTTGGATGGGGATGTTCCCCGAGCAACTTCTTCTGGGGTGTATGTGTCTCAACTTATTCGTTTTTTAAGAGCTTGTGTTCGAGTTGAGGAATTTAATATTCGTCATCTTTGTATAACTAAAAAGCTACTCAATCAGGGTTACCGTTACCATAAACTTTGTAAAACCTTTGCAAAATGTTATTATCGTAACCCTTATCTTCTTTCCAAATATAAAAGTAATTTAAGGACTCTTCTGCGACAAGGACTATCACAACCTGACTTCTATGGGGATGTGATTTATAAACTTCGTAAGATTCTTGGTCATGATCACTTTCATACTATCTTTGTTAAATTTGTTAAAATGTTTATCAAAAGAGGTTATGACCCTATCATTTTGCAACGTACTGCATGCTTGGTGATGGACCCTTTTACAGTTCGCCACTATGCTTTCCTCTTTAATTGTACGATTACCGGACAGGCTGTGGACCCTATGATGACGCCTACCTAAAGCCCATTGGGACGGTGTCGTTTGATGTTTGTCTATGATCTTTTTTGTCGTGCCCTTAATGGTTTATTCTCTTGTTGCTCTGGCTTCTGCCAAGTCAATGAGTACCTTCATTGTGGCTTTCTAGGCTATTGTCTTTTCGTATTATATTAACACGAGCATGTTTGTGTTTTACTTATATTGCCTACTGATGCTGCCTTGTTGGTTAGAGTTTAGATCATGGCGGGGATATCTTTATTTACTCTGTCCTGTTTTAATGGGATGACAGTAGGGTAAGTGTGAGGTTTGGTGCACCCTAGAACCGGTTTAAACCCCCGGGGCCTACTTTGTCACTGACCGTTCCAAGGCGGTAGCCCTATTATCAACCCATTTGTGTTTGTAATGTCGTTTGCTTTTATTACTTTTGCCTTCTTGTTTGTCTGTTTGCATGTTTGTTTCTGTGTTTTGTGGTTGACTGTCCTCCTTGAATGCTACTTTCCCTGTCCGATCTTTTTATATTTCTTTATGCACGGAAATCCTTCTAGACCGTTCAAGGTAATAAGCTGAAACTAAGTATGAAGCGTGTTGAGGATGAGAGGATGTCAATGCAGTTCCGAAATTTGACCTTCACCTTCAAGGTCAAGGTCTGGACTTGAGGTATCATTGAGATATCAAAAATACGGATGTTTTGTGATGGCTTCCATGGACTGGCTCTATTTGAGCGTTGTGAGTGTAAATCAGACGAACGCCTTTGTAACAAAGCTAACCCAAGCCCAGTACAATGATGCTATCGTAGTAGGAAAATATCAAGGAGAACTTAACATTGTCATGCATGTAACTTAAGAACAAAACATAACACTTTAGCAATGCAAAAGATTAAAATCACAATGGAAGATGTAATATGTATTCCTGTATACTGTAAAAATTTGCCATTGGTGGAAACATATGTACACTGATATAGTTCACACATCATAAGTATAAAAAGTGAACTTTGACCATTCCAATGCGGTAACCCTTTTGTGTTTGTGATGTCGTTTGCATTTTGTATTACTTTTGCCTTCTCGTTTGTCTGTTTGCGTGTTTGTTTTTGTATTTTGTGGTTGACTGTCGTCCTTGAATGCTGCTTTCCCTGTCCGATATTTCTATCTTTCTTCTTAACCACAAAAGAAGGTATAAAAATCAAACAGGAAATTCACAAATTTGAAACAAACAACAATTACAAAGATATATAGAAGAAAAGTATGTGACACTATACATATAAAAGGGTTGACACCTTGGTATCGCATTGGAACAGTTTGGGAAATGTGTATTACGCTTACTATCGAATATATTCCTATGGTTCTTAAAAGTGCTCGAATACAAGGACAGCCCGCTTAACACTCCCGTCCGACGGACGAGGCTAGAGTCCTGCCTAAGGACACCGAAGTATCGCGTGGCACCACTGAGTCTCAGACCCGTGATATCCGGATTCAGAGTTGAACGTGTTTATCCACTTGGTCACCACATTCGACAATACAGTGTTAAGTAGATGTTAACGAAAGGAATGGATAACATATGCACAAGCTATGGATATACGTGGAACTTCATTTAACAAAAAGACAAATAACAATGGTTGTTTTCTTGTCAACCATGTTGGATATAATGAAGATATATATTACAGATGAGATAATAATTAAAAGTGCTTTTTATTTGGAATTAATAGAAGATAAGTGAGTATAAGGCAAATTAAATCACATCAACAAATGTAACACGTGTTGGTATATAAACGGTATATGCATAAAAAAGAAATTAATACAGAGTGTATCAAATATGGATTATACTATGTGTATGATACACAGATATATTTTAAGTGAAGCCTTAAACATGCTAATACAATCGAATTGTAACTAATACTATATCTTTATGTATCTCGTTTGCTTTAAAATAAAAATGTGTTAATATGTTGTTTTTTTTAAAGTGTTTGATTTTTCTTACGTATTCAAAATCATGCATATAATTATGTGTGAGTGAGTTAAAAAATTAAATAGTTCAATACACTCATATCCATCTTAAAGCTTAATGTAGGCAATTCATAACGCATATAATAAAACATAGTTACATTTAAACATGTTAAACGCAAACAACAAATATTAAATTTAGAAACAGAATAAATCTTCATAAAACTGATTTCCAGGTGTGTTTTGGTTTCACCATAACTCGTTTTAGAAACGTTTTCTTTAAATTAATGTATTTTAAAGCACATTTTAGATGTAGGTTGTAATCAGTAAGGCTTAATACTTCATTTGATATCAATCCACCAGTGGTTTACGATAAAAGCGAAGCTGCATATGTTTGATCATTTTTTAATTTTATTATCTCCCTTTATGCATCCATTTATCGCGTCTGTTTCCAAAAATAAGTGACATATATGGATTTTTTTTCTATTGAAAGTTGAACACAAAATACCTTACACATTTTTTTGCAAAAGATTGCTTTAGAGTTTGTTCATTCATCTCTTTGGTGATTTATGTTTAAAACAGTTTTTCTTTTGTTTTATGAGGGTCATGTATTTTAACCGTTGACAGCCAAAAATCGTACCACTTTGCGCAAGTAATTTCAACTGATCCTTGTTGGAGAGGGTTTATACTTTCCAATGATATCATAGTTATCCATTTTCTAGGTGGTCCCAACAATTTTTAAAAAAAACGTCAATTGTCACTACAACACTATTGATTACTTGATTCAGTTATGTAACAGATAGAGGATATTAATTTTGTTGTTTTGGGGTGAATAGCATATTTTATTTCATCTAGAAGTGAGAAAACTTTGCATCATTCGTGAAAGTATAAAAGTTTGAGAAAACTTTATATTTTCACGAATGCGAAGCATGAGTGAATGTATCAAAGTTTTCTCACTTCGAGATGAAATAAAATATGTTATTCACGAAAAAACAAAAACATTTTTTATTTTTATGATTTTACAAACATTTTTTTAGGGAAATTACGTAGAACAACAAGGGAGCAATAACTAAGCCGCTTTATACATTTTTACCCGACTTCAAATATAGTCCAAAGATGTTTTATTTATACCAAAATAGAACAATTATTTTAATATATGTATATTGGCAGTCATTTACTTTTAACTTTTAAAATCCAAATCATATAAAAAAAAACAACATCTTTTTAAAAATAAAAGCTACTGTGAAAAAACAACAACTTTTATTTCACTGATAAAATACAGTATTTCATTGCTTATAATAAAATAAAACTAGGTAAAAAAAATTCGAATGCAACACATTCACCAAACACAGTCAACCAAAATCATATAACTGTAACAATTACAACGAAAAATAGAGTATACGACACCACACACATAACATTCTTGACAATAGGGGTACCGCCTTGGAACGGCCAGTGGCAAAAATGCCTCTGGGTTTTATAACAGGTTCTAGGGTGCACCAAACATCTTACCTTAGTGGCATCGAAATAAAATGGGACAGTGTCATTAAAGAAACCCCCGCCAGGCTTTATCACCTAACAAATTAGGCAGCATTAATAGACATTATAATTATAACGTAAAAATGATCATGTATATATGAATATAAAAAAAGGCACAGAAAGAATGAAGGAAATGTGTATTTTAGCATGTATGGAAATATGAAAAATAATAAAGCTTTACCTACATTTAAAATAGGAGACAAGGTCAGAATCAGTAAATATAAAAGGACCTTTGAGAAGGGCTATGCTCCAAATTAGACGAAAGAAATGTTTGATGAAATTCGATATACAAATCCTATAACATACGAGGTAAAGGATTTAAACAACCAAACAACTGAGGGGAGCTTCTATGAATCAGAAATGATGAAAGCGAAACAAGACATATTTAGAATTGAGAAAATGTTACAACGTGATGACAAAAAGAAACACGCGTTTGTTAAGAGGAAAGGTTATAATGACGATTTCAACAGTTGGGTGTCATTTAAGGACATTCAAAATATTAAGCAGTAACATACGTACACAGTTGCAGAAAAAATATTTAAATATATATTTAAGGTTTTAAGTGGAGTGCGTGGTCCAGTGGTAGAGCGCCGAACTCGAGATCGAGAGGTCGTGGGTTCGATCCTCGCCGCGGCCACGTTATTTATCCTTGAGCAAGATAATTAATCCACATTGCTTATGTAACCAGTAGGTTCTACCCAGGAAGCCATCGAGAGTGATTAATCTAAGTTGCAATAACTTGTTTCGCAATCGATGTAAAATAAATATGTAAGGTTTTAGGAAATAAAATGATAAAACCATGCCGTATGGTATTATATTTAATAACAAAAACAATATAGAAAAGGTATGCACACAATTCGCAAAGTTAAAAACTAGATATATATATTTAATATGCCGCAAGCAAGTTTAAGTAGAATATTGGGCAGACCTTGCTACTTTTTTTTGGTACATCAATTGGCAAAATTGATAAACTAAAAAGATTACATTTGGAATTAGGTGATATGCTTAAAGTCATGAAAAAAAAAATCTTGGTAAATTTTAACTTGATATATTAGTGTACAGAGAAATAAAACGTTCCAGGGGAAAAGAAGATGTGTATAGTGACGATGAAGACTATGTAATATATTTTTTGGTGATTTTTTTTATTTTTAAAAGGGAGATAGGAGTATAATATATAAACTGGAGTGTACAGACAAAATGGTTTCCAATCCGTTTGCTCAAACAATTTTAAAATGTGTTTTCAATTCAAAGTTGACTGGAAGTTTGTTGTGTGGCACCAGTGGATTCCAATCAGTTTCCTCAAACATTTTTTTTGTTTTTGTTTTAAAGTTGATTGGAAGTTTGTTATGTGGCTACATGCTATTTATTTTTTAGACACCTATGTGTGGTCCAATATGCCCGTGGACACATTGGCATGTTGCGGAGATATTGGCCACTTACAGTCGTTCAGTATGTCTGCTTTATTTATGATGTAGTCGTCGTGTTTCAATGATACTACAGCAAAGTATTCTTCCTTTTTTGACTGGATGTACGACGAAACATTTTCAGTTTTTCTATGAAGTCGGATGAGATGATGTCGGTTTTGAACTTCTTGCGGACATTTCTGAGGATCTCCCAGGGGTTTTGGTGGAAAAGGGAACATGGCCATTTATTTTTAGGGAACAAGGGAACATTGTCTGTTATTGGTAATATATTTTGAAGGAAAGGGAACATTGGAAAATATTTGGAGGAACAAAGCAAAATACTTTTTGGGAACAAGGGAACATTGGGTCATATTTTCAGGGAACCAGGGAACATGGACCCCACTGGGAGGGCCTCATTTCTCATTCCCTCTGAGACCGAGTTTCGAGCTTAGCGTATATCTCGTATGTCTTTTAGGCCTTCCTATATTCCGTCTGTGTCTGCTCTTTTCCAAAAGTAGATGGTTCTGCGTTTTGATCGCAATCTGTCTTCTTCTTCTTTTTCTTGTTCTCGGTCTTTTCTTTCTACTGTTACTGCACACAATCAATTTTAATTATTACGGCAGCCTTTGTTTCCGACGAAGGGTTTACGGGCTTTATGTGTCAGTGATTAACACTGAAGTTGAGCGAGATCTTTAACGTGCACAGGGTATTTATTTCGGCCTGCACTCGGACCGACGGATTTAAATCCTCCGAAGGATGGCATATTTTTCACAGTATCTTGCCCGAGTAAGGTACAACACGGGACGTGACCCCAACGTGACCCCACCGGGAATCAAACCCGTGACTTCTGGGACGAGAGTCAATATGCTAACCACTCGGCCACCGCTTCTCTTCTTCTTCTTTTTTTTCTTCTCTTTTTTTTTTATTAACCATATCCCGGAAAATTATCGGCTATTATCACTACCGCTCAACCCCTATTTCCCATCTTATAATTCCGGAAAATTAACGGTCCAATCTAACCGCCCATGAAATCCCGGAAAATGAACGTTCCTATCTAACCGCCTTCTACCGCTTACCGGAAATGGAAACTGTAAACTTCCGGCAAAAATGGAAACCACTCTGAAATCTCTAACTGGTCCTATTGTTTTAGCTCGCACGCGTGCACCTGATCTGGATAGTGTACGAAAATTAAACTGTTGGTCAGTGTTTACAGCAAATTGCTAAAACCTGTTTAGGTTACGATGTGGTAAAAAGCACATGTTGTCGCGGTTAGGGTACTGTCGACTGAACACGTCTCACACCACAAATGCACAATTAATTTTCCATACGACCATAGGGTCCCATTCTAATGTTTTTGTTCGTGGCATAGAGATAAAACAGATTTTTCAACATGTATTTATGCTTAAATTCTTCATTGATCCAACATCTGCAATTTAAAACACATTTAACAAATATTTACCAGATTGAACTTTTTTTATTTTCATGTTTGCACACCTATCAAAATTTAGACAAAAATACAACCCCGTGGTGATTAGACCCATGATGTGTAAAATGAGGCAGAATTAGCTAGAAATCTTATATCAACATGCATTTTTATGTGATCTCTTCCTAAAATGCTGTAGATTGAGAACCTGGTAAAGATAAATCAAAGTATCCTGTAAAATGTAGAAAAGCGAACTTGTTTTTTTTTATCTACCTCCTTCATCTGTAGGGCACGAGTATTCAAGGGAGATAATAGTGGTGTGAGTCCAACATCTGATCTTTACATCCTTGCCTGGTTCTCAGTTGATAGAGCACTCTTCCTGTAAGCAAGGGTGCAAGGGTTCATGGGTTCCAGTCCCATACCGGTCGCACTTTACCCCTTGGTTTACTTCACTGACAGTGAGGATAATTCGATGAACGCGTGATATTGGCAGTGGGGTTCTGGAAAGACCGGAAGAGCTGGATCAGCTCTTAAAAAGTAAAATGGGGAGGAGTGTGCTGATATTGGATACCCGCTGGCCCGGTTAGCTCAGTTGGTAGAGAACTTGCCCTGTAAGTGTGGGTTTGAGTCATCATGACTCATGTACCGACTGCATTTTTCCCCGTGGTCTTCTTCAAGATTAATAAAAAATCATCCCGATTTGTACCTCCCAGCCCAGTGTGTGTTTCTCGGGTGCTTTCATGTAGTACTTACCGTTGTGTGGTCGTATGAGACACATTTGTTGCATCAGTGCACTTTTGTTTCCGGTAGTGGCGCAGTCGGTAACGCTGCGGATTTGTAACCGGAGGCCCCGGGTTCAATCCTCCGTGGTGCCACTGTGTTCTGACGGTGTGTTCTTGGGCAAGACACTTACCCTTAGCCTCGTCCTTCGGATGGGGACGAGCATGTTAAAGAACCATAGGAATCTATTCGATAATAAGAGTAGGGCACGGTTCCTGGATTCCTATGTATCCTTCCCCTCTCTCTGGGGCGGCTCTAAATAACCTATACTGTGTTGATGAGCCATTAAACAACATTCATTCATTCATTTGTTTCCGGTAACATGTTCAAAGAAATAAGGTGACTGGTCATGGTTATGGCATTTTTTTTACGTTGGCCAGATCAAATGCCCTTCTCGCCTATAGAAATTCCATTAAAAGTGTAAACATATCTCAATTTATGCACAAAACAAAGTGTGTTGACAGCGGCAAATGAGACTTTCTTTCTTAAAATTAGTACATTGAGCAAATTGATCTGATACTTGGGGGTTATGGGAGTTTTCTTAGTATGTAATATAACTAAATATATACAAAGATGTTTAACACTAATACAGCTTGGCGTTATTTTATGTTTCAGGGGTTCAGAAATTGAAGATATAAGTATTGTAAGGCAGATGCCCAACCTTGAGGTGTGCAGTGTCAGGTAGGTTTGTCATTCAGCATGAAGGCTATAACGTGGACTCAAATGCCAAATATATCAAATATATATTGTTTGTGTTAGATCAATTTTAGAAGTGGCCACTACAATTTTACTAAGAGTTATAAAGGAAAATACAAAAAAGTAATTTCTTTTAGATATATTGGCAGATTTTATTGATCATAGTTTTAGTTTTCTTCGGGTGGTGCCATAACAGATTTATTTTTTACTATAGATGTTGCCTCATAAACATGCCAATTTTGAGTTTAAATTTGTGCGGGTTAGACATTTCAATGGTAATGTTATTAAAGTAGCTATCCCGCCACAACAGCTAAATTTTACAAAATATGTACACGTTTCTAAACCTACTGGCGACAAGGTACATATTTTACTAACATAACTTACATATTTTGAGAACCCAAACTCTATAGATGCAATATAAATGGCTTTAATCAGCTGGGCCAATACAAAAAACTGGAGTGTCGAATTAAGAGTTACCAACTCATAATTCATTTTACGCATATTCAGTCGCAGATATTCTAAGAACCCGTTATAAACCTATAATTTTATTGGCAAATATACCTTATTATAATAAGGTATATTTAGGTCATATAATATATGACCTGAACACTTGGATAGAGTTTTGATCAACGATTTTGTAGTGTAATTGTGTCGTTATTTGGCAGTATACTACTTTAAATGCCATGGTCACATAATGATGTTAATCTAAAATGAGGTTATATTAGTGTTTTGAAATGTTGTGACAAATCTTTACTGAAATATTTAGAAGAAAATATAGTGTTAAATACAGAATATTGTCATTGGTTTTCTTTTACTTTTCAGTGTGAACGATATCACCACATTAAAAGATTTCTCTTATTGTGCAAACCTGCAAGAACTTTACATCAGAAATAACAAAGTTGAACATTTGACAGAGATATGTTATCTCAAAGACTTAGAAAAGTTACGCATTTTATGGCTGGCAGATAATCCGTGTTCTTCTAACAATGAAAACTACAGGATGACAGTCCTGCGAAATCTTTCACATCTACAGAAGCTTGACAACATTGGTAATGTCATAATCGCATACATTTTTTGTACGCCCATTTGAAAAAATTGACATGATATGCTATGGGGTCGTCCGTCTGTAAGTTCTTCCATAAACAATTGCGCATTCTGGTGAATAACTTCGAAACCATAACACCCACACTCATGAAACTTCATAGATACATTGTCCTATTTGAGAGGAGAAATCTTGTAGTTTTTAGGGTCAGTAGGTCAAAGGTCAAATTTGTCATGACCTTATATGTAAATACGAATTCTGGGGGATATCTTCGAGACCTGACACTCACCAACATGAAATTTAATTAGTACATCGCCCTTGATGAGAGGTGGAATACTGTTGGTTTTTGGAGCCCGTTTAAGGCCACTAGGTCAAAGGTCACCTTTACCTCATATGAAGATACATATCCAAGTGATAACTCCAGGAGTGTAACACCTACACTCATGAAACTTTATATTCATTAAAGGTGCAACACTATTGTTTTTGGGGTTAGTAGGTCGGGGGCACCATGACCTCATATTTTTTTGTCAGAATGTCAAAGGTCAAGGTCATATGGACTATGAAATGCTTTTACAATAAAAACCTTAGCAAATGGGCATATAATGCCCCATTAGGCAATGCTCTTGTTTAAATTCTTTTCAGCATCTTTGTTTTCTAGGGAGACAATATTTAAAGATTTTGGTTGTAATACACAAAGCTATTTATAAGTCTTGTAACATCTATTTAATTGGTTATTCAGAACATTTGCTTTATAGAAAATTAAGTTTTATACATAAATAACGGTTAATATTAATTAATGTGAACCATTAGAATACTATGTCACATTGTGATATGTGTGTAATTTCATCCTATTTTGATTAGAAGTCCAGCTCCTTATTTTAACAAAATGTTGAGTAATGCATATTATAGTTGTTCACTTTTGTATTATTTATTATAGTTGTCAAGTCTTGTATATCATAGTCATTCAACTTTGTTAATGTCAAGCATTATACTTGTCCAGTCCTGTATATTATTGTTGTCAATTCCCGAGTTTTATAGTTGTCAAGTCCTGTATAGTATAGTTGTAAAGTCCTGTATATTGTAGTTGTCAAGTCCTGTATATTATTGTTGTCAAGTCCTGTATATTGTAGTTGTCAAGTCCTGTATATTGTAGTTGTCAAGTCCTGTATTTTATTGTTGTCAAGTCCTGTATATTGTAGTTGTCAAGTCCTGTATATTGTAGTTGGCAAGTCCTGTGTATTGTAGTTGTCAAGTCCTGTATATTGTAGTTGTCAAGTCCTGTATATTGTAGTTGGCAAGTCCTGTGTATTGTAGTTGTCAAGTCCTGTATATTATACATTGTACTTGTTCTTTTTTGTTGAATGTCAAGTCTTGTATATACTAGTTGTGCAGGATGAAGAAGTACTTGCTGCCAAAGACCAAGGTGTAGAGCTGACATTGCCAAAAGTGGAAGAGGATGATACTAGTGCTATTGATGAGGACAACATGGCCAATGGAGATACGGCACACTCACCAGAAGATAAGGGCGATGAGGATTCTGTAAAAAGCAGTGAGACGACAGGAAAGGATCCTGTAAAGGGCACTGAGTTGACGGGAAAGGATCCTGTAACTTTGAGTTGGGAGGAAACAAAGTGAGTGGAAAGTCATAAATATTGAATGTAAATTCAGTTGAAAGTTGTTACATGTCAGATTTGTAAACGGGGATTTACTGTTATGGTATATCATCCTCTAAACATTGCGCAATGCAAAAACATGGATATTAAGTGTGCTGGGCAAACTAGTTTCTTTATAGCACATATAGCACATAATTATATTTTTTGTGTTAAGGACCTATTTCCCAATGCTGAACGGTCATTGAAAACATAGAAATCTTGCTTATTTACTGCAAACATGCTACAAGCACGATTAGCTCAGGTATATAAACCGAACCCTGAGTAAAATTGTTTCTTTAAAAGGCATTTTTATATGAAATGGTACCTAGGGTATAGCTGGATATGCTTTGAACTTTACCTTTATGAAGAAAACAGCAACAGGCTAACAAGTTAACTGTACTAAATACAAAACTTTGTTGATAATTCATGGCTTTTAAAACAAAAGTAAAACCAAAACACAACCAATGAAATACCTGCTTTTATGTTTTAATGTGTTGGCTTCATACAAAAGCTGTATTGGGAGGGCCTCATCATCTGATAAAAATTTGAATAACACCATTTTCTCATGCAACTGTATGTCTAACAGTAATTTACAGTTACCTATACAAATTCTCTCCCACACAAATACAATAGGCTCGAAGAAGGTCCTTAACACAAATTAAAAAAGTTTGCATAATTCTTACCAAAGGGTTAGTTTCAACTTAGTTGTTTCAGTTAATGCCCTTGTACTTCAGGTGATTTAATGCAAATTTGATCCTAATATTATACGCTAATATTTTACACACCGCCTGTAGAAGGTTGAATATAAAGGATCTTTCATGAGTACTCACTCATTATTGAATTTATTAAATGAGTTGGCTAAACGATATAATGCGAGGCTCTTGCCGAGCACAATATCATTTTTGCTAATGGGTTTAATACATTCAATAATGAATGAGATTCATTCATCTACACATTTTATTGCATTTTGCCTGTCGCTTTAACACGTGAAACCGACATACTTTAACACGTGAAACCGACATAAACCGTGAAACCGACATAAACCGTGGGAATTGGATCATAGTCATTATCGCTTTTTTTTTTGACAGCGCATGCTAGGCTCATTTGCATACTTATATAACTAGTGGTATATCGAAAATATAGAATGGTGCTATTCAACTCTCACACCGTAAGTTATGTGATAAATAAACATTGCGGCTTTAAGTTATACCACTAGTGGTTACCGAAAATATACAATTGTGTTAATACACTCCCAGGCCATAAGTTATTTGATAGTACCCATTACAGCTGATTTTAGTACAGATAAAATAATACCTATATAAGGGCACCTATTTAATTCATGTTTAAACTTTACTTGCAGTAGGATCAGAGAACAGCTTGGTTTGAGACCACTGCCCATAGAGAAGATAAGCACTCCCAGATCTGCCCCTAACTCTTCCACCAGGGCCAGGGTAAGTTCTGTAGGCCTCATATTTATACCGCCCGCTTTCACGAAGTGAATGGGGGGCTATATAGGAATCACGTTGTCCCCAACGTCGCGTCCCATGTCGCCACGTAATACATGTTTGTCCCATCGCGTAACACATTTATAAGACTTCCATATCTCAAACACTTTGTCCCGTAACACATTTTTAATACTTCTATATCTCAATCACTTTTGAACTGATTGTTCAAAAACTTCTTAAACTCCTAACAAGTGATGACCTTATGTCCCTCTATATCACTCATCGTTGATTGCCTAATTTATTACAGAAAAATGGCCCTTTGTTTGACTTTAGAATTTTGTATAATGAACTGTTAACACATTTTTTCTCAAACATTTTCGAATTGATTGTTCCCAAACTTCATGTGCACGTAACAACTGATTACCTTATGTCCTTCAACATCTCACATTGTTAATGCCTATTATGGCACTTTATTTGACTTAAAATATTTCACTCCATAATGAACTTCATGTGGCTTTCACTTTAACGTTTTTCATGGATTGTTATTACACTGACATACAGTTCACACGTGATGATATGATGTGTCTCTGCATTTATAATGGTTTTCGATTCTGCAGTTTTTTTCACAGAATTATGGACCTTTGTTTTACTTAAAATTTCTTTCACATTACAAAATTAACAGATGTTTTAGACATTCATTATTCCTTATATTCCCATCATCGGCTAAAGCAAAAAAGCGGGGGTATTCATCACCTTCAGTGATTGTTCTAGTTTAGTCTTGATTTTCTAAAAAGAAAAAACTCCAGTTCCCAGGAATACTAGAATTGTTTTTTAAATAAAAATGATCATGCAGTGCAGCTAAATCAACTTGATTTCAGCATTTTGTAGGTTGACTTGGCACACAGAAAATCAGATGAAATGACATGCAAGTGAACTTCTGACACACTTGAGTTGCTTACTTGTTTATGGTAGCCTGCTCAAGAGACAACCTCTATTAAGAGACCACCTGCTTTTCATGTCCAATTTAACTCGTCCTTTAAATGGTCTGTTAATATAGGTTTGACTGTAATTACGATGCTCGGTAATGTCGTCATCATATCACTTTTGCCAGCTTGTTCAATAATTATTACGGTATTAAAGAGACACAGAGCAATCTTGATTTGTGTAAAGCTAGCAGTGTCATCCCATTAGTTTTCCTACATAACTTGTATTTTTTCAGTCATTAATGTTAATTATTGGAATAGTTCAAAGCAGATTGTTTTTGCATATTACTAACTGTTGATTATACTGCACCAATAATATATTTAAACCTATGATAGAATAATGAAAAAATAATTCTAAATTTAATTATATGCAAGCAGGGTTAAAGTCAGAATTATACGGGATAAATAAATCAAGGTCAGGTGTTAATTTTAAATGTTTGCCTAAGGCGCATTGAGTTTGTTGGCGGAGGGACTATAAACCTTAGAACTACACACACACACATTTTAAATGTTTGTTAAAAACTTCAAGATTGCCATGTGTCCCTTTAAAGAAACTAACCCGCCAAATAACAACAAAATTACACTACAAAACTGTTTATCAAAACTCTATCCAGGTGTTCAGGTCATATAATAATACATATGTGCTGATTAAAAGTATAGGTTTATTTACTGGGTTCTTAAAATACCCATGACTAAATATGCGTAAAATGAATTATGGATTGGTATCTCCTAATTCGACGCTACAGTTTTGTGGTTTGGCCCAACTGGTTAAAGCCGTTTATATTGTGTCTATAGAGTTTGGATTTTCAAAATGTGTAAGTTATATGTACATGTATACCTCGTATTCAGTAGGTTTAGAAACGGTGTAGTTATGTTGTAAAATGTGGCTGTTGTTGGCAGGATAGCTACTTTAATTTGAAAAGTTTGCATCATAAGTTATCAATACAATGTTTGCAAGTCGACTGACCTGTGCTGATTCTGTCTTGTAAAAAAATCCAAAACCTTTTTATACATATTTTCTTTTACAGAACTGCCATGTTTTACAAGCGGTGCTGATTCTAGTAAAGGAGCTGGACAGAGACAGTTTAGAAATAGTGGACACGGCGATCAAGAAACGTCTAGACACATTATGAGGAATGCACGTTTAAATAGAAATTTGTCACTGTATTGAACATATTCTGACAGCATTTATGGTGCACTGTTTAAGTCTCTTTGCACATGTATTGTTACGCAATATGAAAGTGCTGCATTTACAATTGACAGTAATGGCTTCAGCAATATGTTGTAATATATATATATATATTCAGTGATGTGTATGTTATTCTTAAACATATATACCCAACATTTGCATAAATGTCTGAACATTTCATGAATGAAAGTTAGAAGAGACTTTTTAATAAATACACTGTTCTGTTACTTGTCAATTGAAATTAAATTCACAGATATATCAATGTAATCTCTGATGCAAACACTTTACATTCCCAGTTTTTCATTTATTGATATTTCTTGTCTTCTGTCGCGTAACATATTTTTAATACTTGCATATCTTAAACACTTTTGAATGGGTTGTTCCCAAATTTCATGTCCTCATAACAACTGATGACCTTATGTCCCTCTACATCACCCGTCATTGATTGCCTAATTTATTACAGAATTATGGCCCTTTGTTTGACTTAGAATTTTCCACTCAAATATTGTATAATGACCTGTTAACACATTTTTTTTTATCAAACATTTTCGAATTAATTGTTCCCAAACTTCACGTTCACATAACAGCTGATTACCTTAGGTCCCTCTATATCACACATTGTTGATGCCTAATTTAATACAGAATTATGGCCCTTTATTTGACTAAAACATAGTATAATCCCATTTTGCCCTTTTGAATGTATTCTCATCAAAATGGATGAATATTTGAGACAATAGTTACAAAGAAAAGCTACGGGGCTACCTGATGTTTGTGCTACATGGTTGGTCCAGATGTTCAATATCCTGTGGTTGGTTATCCAACTTGGACAACGGGATTGTCTCACATGTCCTCTTGTTAACCTACCGGTATACCACCATATAAAAGCCACCGGAACCCATGCATTTTTACAAAAGGGGGTGTTTATATGACGCCATTTTAACAGGAAAACCAAATATAGGCATTCTCTGTATAAAATATTATACTTCTGAAATGCTTAAAATCGATGTGAGACTATTAACAGTAACTCCTAATATAGTGTGGTTGAGTTCATTTTCTTTGGAAAATATGAGGTGGGGTCGTGGTGGTGGTTAGTTTGAGCGGGCTGCTTTAAAACGAGGGTATGCGGTATATATTTACTTTAATATATCTATATACACTATGTTGTTCCATCAAAAGATGAAGGGACTGCTCCCATAAACTGTAGAAGTTTAATCTTCATTCCAGTTGTAAAGACTTTAGACCTAAATGTATACCGGTAATTTTATAACATTTTAAATCAGCCCCGTGTTGTTCCCGGGCAAGAATAGGGCCACTGCTTATCCAGGCAGAGGGGTAAAATCCCCACAAATTTATTTTCATTTTGTCATTTTTGCCATGTTCATTAAAGATCTCTGTGTTGTTTCAGGTGTTACTTTAGTGGGGGCAGAAAACAATGATGACTCCAACGAAAAATGGAGTGTTTGCAATGAATTTGCAGAAACTCTGCAGGCGAGAAGGTTCTAGGCCCTTTCTGCATGTTTTTATCTAGATGTGAATGGAGAGTGGGCCTGGAATGTTCATTCCTGTTGACGTCGTATAACCTTTTCATGTTGGTGCGCTATAAAACCCCGATTCAGCTCATTTCATTTTAAAATAATATTTTGTTTCAGACAAAAATGTCAATTTGTCTTTAAATAATTGAGAAACAGATCTATCATTATAAATGAAAACCAAAACCCAGTAAAATTAGTTTTGTTCGTTTGTGTGAATGGTGTTTTACATCATTTTTAGTTAAATTATCGACATGTACACAAAACGATTAATAGTTTGCTGAATGGAGTGCCTTTATTATGCTTATTTCATCTTAGATTTGTTTGTCGTCTGTGTAGCATGGCAGACACTTAGGGATCACTTTGTCCATCATATGTCGTCCGTCACACTATAACCTGCAACCTAACCTTGGCCATAACTTAAAAAGTATTTGACATGTTCATAAAACTTCACACACATCTTCATCTTACTCAAGGAATGTCGTTAACATGTCCAATAACTCTGGCTTTCATTTTGGCAGGGTTGTGCCCCTTTTCATAAAACTTTAACCTACAACCTTACCATAACTTGAAAAGTATTTGACCTATGTCCTTGAAACTTCACACACATCTTTATATTACCCAAAGAAATGTTTTTACGCATGTCCAATAACTCCGACTCATTTTGGCAGAGTTATGCCCCTTTTCATAAAACTTTAACCTGCAACCTAACCTAGCTCACAACTTGGCAAAATATTGACCTATGGTCATGAAACTTTATACAGTTTCTCCTTATCAATTATCCAATGCAGAGGTATGCCACTTTTCATAAACATTAGCAATTAAAAAAAAATCTGCTCCATAGTTCATGAAGGATTGCTGCCCTTGTCTGCAAACTTTATAGTCAGATTGTACTGCTGAAATAAGCACACGGCAGGCGACACCCGTCTAGTTTAATGTACGATTTACTAGCGGCAAAACAAAGTAGGTATTTTTAGACACAATGTATCACTTCTCTGACTAAGGGTACACTAGCTGCATGCTGTTGCTGATAAGCCACTACTGAAAAACTGCTCAAATTGAGCGGATATTTAACCCCTAGTCGTAGCAGTGTATGTCTCATAACCCATGTAAAATAGATCTGTTATTATTGAGATTTCTATTTTAATGTTGCACCTGTTAACATGTAGAAAAGCTCTGTTTCTGATTAGAGTATAATGAGATTGCTTTAAATGCATAGTATATGCTAATGTTCATTGTATTTATAATAAATACAGTTTTGTAATAAATACAAACCTAGATGTTATCTTGTAATCTTCTCCCATTTTAAACTCTACTGGTCAAAGTTCAGACCTCACCAGTTAGCTTTTTTTGTGAACACGATAACCTAAGTATTAAACCAGTTTCCGGTTTTCGAATTTATGTGATGGTTTAAATCATTAAGGTTGACAATGTCTGTCAGCAATATTGACATTTGCCTTGAAGAGTTATTGCCCTTGATTATAAAAAATTGTTTAGCTCGTGAACACAATACTTTTATTTTAAACTTGTTTCATGCATTCAGCAATTTGTTATGGAGTTATTGTCCTTGATTATGTCAGAATAGGAGTATTCCATATGGTTTACACAATATCTTTAGTAAACAGCTGCTGGTTTGCATTTTGCTTTATTTGAAGGTTTGTGTTAATTAGATCTCGGAGATCGACAATAAGCAAAACTAACACATTAGTTATTATGTCTCCCCCATTTTGTGGAGGGGAGACATTGTTTTTGTGCTGTCTGTCGTCTGTATGTCACACGCTTTGTCAGACTAGTTCTCCTGAACTCCTAGTCGGATTTCAACAAAACGATGCGTGGATGATCAGTACCAAGCCTAGATGTGCATGTCGTCGATTTGCTCCGGCTGAATGATTTTTGGCGGAGTTATGGCCCTTTAAAGGTTTCAATACACAAACTTTGTCCGGACTATTTCTCCGTAACCCCTGCCCGGACTTCAACGAAACTTTGCAGGGATGATCAGTACCAAGCCTAGTTGTGTATTTCGTCGCCGTGTTCCGGTTAAATGATTTTTGGCGGAGTAATGGCCCTTTAAAGGTTTTAATACACAAACTTTGTCCGGACTAGTTCTCCTGGTTCAGCTTCCAGCTGTCACAATATAGTTGCAAAGAGTTAATACAGGATTGCAAACCATCTTTACTTTCAGATAATAACAGTAAGCTGGGATGAAAATTGAACATATAGGGCATTGCAGTATGTCATCTGCATAATTATATTAGACAATTCAGTTTAGTGGTTTCAAGAACAACATGATCAGATGAAGATGAATCAAAAATATTATCTCTATCATTTATAAAAAATATTAAAAAGAAGGGGACTAAGGCCATCGCCTTGACGAACCAATATATCTGATCAGAAATAAAATTATCTTTTCTTACAACACATTTTCTTCATATATTTTACGACTTCGTAGAAATTTCCTTCAATACCCAGTTGCAATTATTTTGTTTAATAATCCTGAGCGACAAACTGTGTCAGAAGGCTATTGGTACTTTGCGAAACGGAACGGAACGAAACGA
The DNA here is from genome assembly GCA_037043455.1 of Cyrtodaria siliqua. NCBI lineage: Eukaryota > Metazoa > Mollusca > Bivalvia > Adapedonta > Hiatellidae > Cyrtodaria > Cyrtodaria siliqua. Next base: position 201,579 of record JAWPHD010003166.1, read on the forward strand.
AACGGAACGAGGGGCACAATATGGGGGAATTAAAAAATTAAATTTAAATTTTAAAAATCAATATATAATAGTAAAATACACGAACCCTGTATAAACATCAGTTGTCGAATGATGTATAATGTCCGAAGAAACTCATGATGCGCAAAACATCAAGTATATAACGTGTTAAAATCTTGTTTCGTTCCGTTACGCAAAGTACCATTACCCACACGGGTATTGGTATTTTGCGAAACGGAACGAAACAAAAATTAAAAAGGGTTAGATATATCGGTGAAAAGGAATAAAACCCTACCTTTTCTTTGAAATAAATTCATAGTAGTTAAGAGCATAACACTGTATGATTATAAATGCATACATCTGCTAACAAGCAAACTAGTACGAAGTTGGACCAGAGCATTCCTTAGGCTATATGATGTCCCGGGTATATATAAGTCTTGTAAACATAAGCTGTCAAATGATGTATAATGTCTGATTGAACTCATGATACGCAAAATCAAAACACAAATAAATAAAATAGACTTTGTCTTGTTTCGTTTCGTTACGCAAAGTACCAATACCCACACGGGTATTGGTACTTTGCGAAACGAAACGGAACGAGAAAATTTTAATATATTTACATGAAATATTTCAGGAATTCATATCTAATAATCGTTTATGCTGGCATGTACAGTAATGGTTGAGACTGGATCTGTAAGTCGTTTTTTTTCCAAGCAATTCGCGACGGCTTAACAAAGCCATAGTCGGAAATTACTGGTACCATGCAACACACCGTATCCATGTACATGCATACGTACATTCATAGATGCATGTACCTTCATAAGATACCTCGACATGCAATAGAGCCGCACATATCGAATAATAATTTATGGTTGTATGTATGTATAATTGCCGAGCCTGGATCTGCAAGTCGTCTTTTTATGTTTAGAGATGATAGGAGAATGTGTATGTTTGTGAAGGGAATACGTTTTGCATATTTCCTTGCATGTAACTGGGTGTTATTAAATTTGATTCTACTTAATTCAACCTATTTGTTTTTTAATTTGTAGTTGTCAACATCTTTAATTACTTATACATATATATAACAAAATTAGCCTTTCGTCTCTCGTTTCGTTCCGTTTCGCAAAGTACCAATACATACACAGGTATTGGTACTTTGCGAAACGGAACGAAACGAGAGAATTTTAATTTATTAACATGAAATATTTCAGGAATATCGGATACTCATTTATGTGTACATGTTTGTATTACCGTCGAGCTTGGATCTGCAAGTTACATTTTTATGTGTAAAGATTACAGGATAATTTGTATGTTCGTGAAGGAAATACTTTTCGCAATATATTTCTTTGCATGTAACTGCTTGTAATGAAATTTGATTCTCCTTCTATTAATTTTAATTCTTACTTGTCAGCATCTTGAATTACATAATACATATAACCAAATTAGCTTTCCCTATCTCGTTTCGTTCCGTTTCGCAAAGTACCAATACCCACACAGGTATTGGTACTTTGCGAAACGGAACGAAACGTGAGAATTTTAATGTATTGACATGAAATATTTCAGGAATATCGGATAATCATTTATGTGTGCATGTTTGTATAACTGTCAAGCTTGGATCTGCAAGTTATCTTTTTATGTGTGAAGATTACTGGAGAATTTGTATCTTTGTGAAGGGAATACTTTTCGCATATTTCTTTGCATGTAACTGATTGTATTGAAATTTGATTCTCCTTCTATTTTTTTAAATTCTTACTTGTCAGCATCTTGAATTACATAATACATATAACCAAATTAGCTTTCCCTATCTCGTTTCGTTCCGTTTCGCAAAGTACCAATACCCACACAGGTATTGGTACTTTGCGAAACGGAACGAAACGAGATAATTTTAATTTATTGACATGAAATTTTCAGGAATATCGGATAATCATTAAATGTGTGCATGTTTGTATAACTGTCGAGCTTGGGTCTGCAAGTTATCTTTTTATGTGTGAAGATTACAGGAGAATTTGTATGTTCGTGAAGGGAATACTTTTCGCATATTTCCTTACATGTAACTGCTTGTAATGAAATTTGATTCTCCTTCTATTTTTGTTTTAATTCTTACTTGTCAGCATCTTGAATTACATAATACATACAACCAAATTAGCTTTCCCTATCTCGTTTCGTTACGTTTCGCAAAGTACCAATACCCACACAGGTATTGGTACTTTGCGAAACGGAACGAAACGAGAGAATTTTAATTTATTTACATGAAATATTTCAGGAATTCGTATCTTATAATCGTTTATGTGATTATGTTTGTATAACTGTCGAGCTTGGATCTGCAAGTTATCTTTTTATGTGTGAAGATTACATGAGAATTTGTATGTTCGTGAAGGGAATACGTTTCGCATATTTCCTTGCATGTTACTGCTTGTAATGAAATTTGATTATCCTTCTATTTATTTTTTAATTCTTACTTGTCAGCATCTTGAATTACATAATGATAATACATATACAAATTCTCCTGTAATCTTCACACATAAAAAGATAACTTGCAGATCCAAGCTCGACAGTTATACAACCATGTACACACAAACGATTATTAGATACGAATTCCTGAAATATTTCATGTAAATATATTAAATTGTTCTCGTTCCGTTTCATTTCGCAAAGTACCAATACCTGTGTGGGTATTGGTACTTTGCGAAACGAAACGGAACGAGAAAAATTTAATATATTTACATGAAATATTTCAGGAATTCGTATCTAATAATCGTTTGTGTGTACATGGTTGTATAACTGTCGAGCTTGGATCTGCAAGTTATCTTTTTATGTGTGAAGATTACAGGAGAATTTGTATGTTCGTGAAGGGAATACTTTTCGCATAGTTCCTTGCATTCTTGCACGTAAATGTGTGCAATGCAATTTGATTCTCCTAACTTTTTTTTTTAATTTTTAGTTGTCAGGATTTTGAATTACATAATACATTATATTATATAATATTCAAATTAGCTTTCTCTCTCTCGTTTCGTTCCGTTTCGCAAAGTACCAATACCCACACGGGTATTGGTACTTTGCGAAACGGAACGAAACGAGAAAACTTTAATTGATTTACATGAAACATTTCAGGAATTCTTATCTTATAATCGTTTATGTTGCATGTACAACTAGAAGAAGCGCCTGTCTTCCCCAATGCATAGTCGTATTAATAGGCAAGAAGTCAATACGGGACAGGAGCGAAAGTCAATAGGAAACAGGAGCGAAAGTCAAAAGAGACACTGATGGTTGGCTACAATAGGGATCACCTACTTGGCATGTCCAATCATCCAACATTCTGGATCAAGTAGTTCTCAAGTAATTGATCAGAAACTGTTTTCCGTGTTCAGGCCCCTTTGACATTGACCCTTGATCGACTGAACCCAAATCAATAAGGGTCATCTACTTTGCATGTCCAATCATCCTATGATGTTTTTAGCCCAATTTACACTAAATACGATAAGGGTCATCTACTCTGTAAATCCTATCATCCTGTGAAGTTTTAAGGTTCTAGGATAAATGGTTATGAAGTTATTGATTGGAAACCGTTTGCCATGTTCTGATCTCTGTGACATTGACCTTTGATCTAGTACCCCATCAAGTTTCAGTTTCAATCCATTTTGGGAATTTTTGTACGAGTTATTGCCCTTATTCGTCTTAGAATATCCGCATACAGTTTCCGGACTTTGTTTCATCATGCATTCATCTATTGATTATCAAAATTGGTATGGAGCTTTATATTGTAGAGTTACAGTTCAAGTTTGAGTTTCAATATGTTTGATGAATTATTGGAGGAGTTACTGCCCGATTTTACTAAGAAATATTGGTCCATATATACAGTTTTCAGATATTTTTCCCTGTGCTTTCACCTATTGAATTTAAATGTGATAAATTCCTTTATTATCAACAGTTACATATCAACTTCTAGTTTCAATATGTTTGGTGAATTGTGTGGGGAGTTACAACCCTTTCATTACTCACAAAATATGTCCCCAACTATTATTTGAAATTTGGTTTACGTTCCACATCAATACTACAGCTCAACTTCAACTTCAACTCTTTTTTATCCAACCTAATTGTTTCGTTGTCATCTAATCTAATTTTTCGGCAGTTATCGCCCCTTATATTTTTCCACCTTTTTCCACCTTCATAAAAACACTTTTCTGCAAATTTGTCTCTCTCTCATGCTAAGTTGGACAATGAAAGTTGGTAAGTCAGGATCAAGTCTGCATCCACCTAGCCTTATTTTACTAAAGTTATGGCCCCTTATATTTACTTCACCTTTCTTTAAATGTCTGTGACATTACTCAAGAATGTGGTATATAAGAATATTTCAGGATTTCATGACCACCCATACAAGCAATTTAATGACCTTTCATGACCACCCATACAAGCAATTTAATGACCTTTCAAATAAACATTACATGCCCATTCAAATACATTGTAGCATGGTCGGTGACATTTCCTTTGATGAATGCAGAGCATTAAATCGTTTAATTTAGGGTAACTAAAGGGGCGTGGATTTACCGTACTACAACTACCGGATATTGGAATTTAGAGTACGGTCACTATGACGTCACTGTGTTACTAAGTACACCATGCTACAAAAAAGATAGAGTCTGACTCAGCTCGTTGGTTATTTAAACACCTCGATGGGCTACGCCCATCTCGGTGTTTAAATAAGCCAACTCGCTGAGACCAGACTCTATCTATTACATAATTTCCATTTATTTTCAAATTTTTGAAGTTTATCGTTCATAAGAGCGATTTCTTGAGATACTATGGTTTCGGGTTATCATTGTTTAGTTGTTGTGAGTATAAAAATTTATTTGCTTGTTTTGTTTTTTCGTAATTTTATCAAAAATAGTTTTGCTGTTCTTATTATTTGCAACGTTAAATTGGGCGTCCATATTCTGTTTGCATGTTGTGCGTAGACAGGATATTAAAGACATATAAAATTTAAAAAGTCTCATTGTTTTAAGTTATATATCTTTAGAAGATCTATAAAAATGTACCATTGCCTTGTTTGAGGGTTGTAAAAGTCATGTACATACCGCGTTCAAACTATGTTTTAAAGAAAAATGTTTTGTTTGCAGTTTTAAAAAAAAATATTGTTCCAGACAATCTCTGTTTTAATATCTATTACAGAAGGATCAACACCTGCTGTTTTAATTGTTAACCATGATGTTAAAATATCAAATAGAAATGTATAATTTTTAAGCATGTTGGTTATTTCATTTTTAGTACAGTTGCATTCGAATAAAAGTTCCCCTCCATAGTTTTTTAGTTTGTTTAAATATATTTTTTTCCATTGTCCATTATTGTCTTTGTCTAAAAAACGCATTACCCAGCTTGCCTTTAAAGATAAAACTTTTTTTTTAAATCAATCATTTTAAGGCCACCATTGTTATAATTTTGACATAATGTTTTTCTGTTTAATTTGTCTGGTTTTTGATCCCATTTAAAATTGCATTACTGCATATCTTACTAAGCAGTTGACTAAGTAAAGTATGGAAATTCTATAAAATACAGTTTTACATGTTTGTTTTATTATTCAAAACAATCACATTCATTGTATACCTTATGAAGATAGGGATTTTATAAGGACCAAAAGGTGTTCGTGCAAAAGAAGTTGGATGTACCATAAAACTTTATACCATGTGCTTAAAGTTTTTTATCCATAAAACCTTTTTATATTTTTTACAGCTATAATATTCCAGTAACTTTATGCTGCCTTAAGATAAATTTATGAGATAAAGATTACTTTTAAAAACAGTGCTGTGTTCATAAAGAATAAAACAAAATCAAAAACAAATGTGTATCATTGTTTGAATCTTTCAACAAGTGAATAAATAAATTATAAAATCATGTATCTGGTCAGTCTTATATCTGCAGATAGGATAGCCATGCAGAAGTTTCTTAGACCATAGTTAGGTGAGGTAGACCATAGTTAGGTGAGGCATTGCCACTGATCATATCAATTTGCACCTTGTCTGAATAAACAGCTTTTGATTAACTAATGTCAATTAAATGGTCATATAATTACATGCATGGAATAGGGGAAACCAGGGCAATTCGCTGAAATCTGGGCAAAAAGTACTAACTGGAATGCTTGTCTCAACTTTGAATTTCTCATAAGATTGACTCTAATATGGATGAATATGGTACAATTTGTATACCGAGTGAAAATGCTAGAGATATATGTTTTGTACAATAAGCCAATAGAATCCCTAAAATTATTGAAAAGGTCAAATAGTACAACAAACCAAGACAGGTACAACCCTGTTCTGTTTTTATCAAGGTCACACAGTACATGTGTCTGGAAATATGAAATATGATCTAGATTAAATTTCACAACAGCATGAACAGGTGGCTATTAAAATGCATGTATTACAGTGAGTTAGTAGGTAGTAAGAATCTTTGTTTTAATTTATTTAATTTTGTGTTTTTTTTAGAATTAAATACTTTTTAATTACTTTTATTTCCAAAATCTGGGAAACTTAAATAGAAGGTAGTAAAGTTTTTCAAATGTAAGGTCGATTTCCATATATATTGTTTGGCTCATGTCCATGTCCTAATGCAACCCAAAACACTGTACCGTCAATTAATCATTGGGAAATCATCCAAAGTTTTTTTTATTATAGTACACTACAAATAATCATTTACTCATTTTCATGTCCTAAACAGTCCAGTATGGCAAATGAAAGGTCGATGTCCATTTATATTTTTTGGTTCATGTCCATGTCATAATGCAACCCAAAACACTATACTGTCAACTTCCATTGAGAAATCATCCGAAGTTTTTTTTATTATGGTACAATACAAATACACATTAGCTCATTTTCATGTTCTAAAACAGTCCAGTATGGCAACGCTGTTTATTTAAAAAAATGTAAAATTCGAAATAAAATCAATATACATGTAGTAAAACAGTGCAATTATTAGATAGACGCACTCAGTTGTAGCACATAGACAAGCCCGCCCCTTGTTATACCTCATTAACACTATTGTGGTATTGTATATATCCTAGCTTTGTTTCAACAGTAAAATGCTTCAGTTATGGTACACATTGCTTTACACGCAGTTACATATGAAAGGATGCAAGCAAATATATGAAAAGTGTTCCCTTCACGAACATACAAAGTCTGTAATTGCCACACATAAAAAGATAACTTGCTGATCCAAGCTCGACAATTATACAAACATGAAATATTTCATGTAAATAAATTAAAATTCTCTCGTTTCGTTCCGTTTCGCAAAGTACCAATACCTGTGTGGGTATTGGTACTTTGCGAAACGGAACGAAACGAGAGAGGAAAGGCTAATTTTGTTTTATATATCATATATATGTCTGTATTATGTAATTGAAGATGCTGACAACTACAAATTAAACAAAATAGATAGAAGGAGAATCAAATTTAATATCACGCAGTAACATGCAAGGAAATATGCAAAAAGTATTCCCTTCAAAAACATACAAATTCTCCTAGCATCTCTAAACATAAAAAGGCGACTTGCAGATCCAGGCTCGGCAATTATACATACATACAACCATAAATGATTATTCGATATGTGCATGATCTATTGCATGCCGAGGTATCTTATGAATTGTACATGTACATTACATATGAAGGTACGTGTGTATGTACATGGTTACAGTGTGTTGCATGGTACTAGTAATTTCCGGTTATGGCTTTGTTAAGCTGTCGTCAATTACTTGAAAAACAACGACTTACAGATCCAGGCTCAACCATTATTGTACAGGCAAGCATAAACGATTATCAGATACCTGAAAAATGTCATGTAAATATATTAAAATTCTCTCGTTTCGTTCCGTTTCGCAAAGTACCAATACCCGTGTGGGTATTGGTACTTTGCGAAACGGAACGAAACGAGATAGGAAAAGCTAATTTGGTTATATATGTATTATGTAATTCAAGATGCTGACAAGTAACAATGAAAAAATAAATAGAAGGAGAATAAAATTTCATTACAAGCAGTTAGATGCATGGAAATATGCGAAAAGTATTCCCTTCACGAAGATACAAATTCTCCTGTAATCTTCACACATAAAAAGATAACTTGCAGATCCAAGCTCGACAGTTATACGAACACACGCACACATAAATGATTATCCGATATTCCTGAAATATTTCGTGTAAAAAAAAAAAAATTCTCTCGTTTCGTTCCGTTTCGCAAAGTACCAATACCTGTGTGGGTATTGGTATTTTGCGAAACGGAACGAAACGAGAGAGAAAAGGCTAATATGTATTATGTAATTAAAGATGCTGACAACTACAACCAGTATTGTACATGCAAGCATAAACGATTATTAGATATGAATCCCTGAAATATTTAATGTAAATAAATTAAAATTATCTCGTTTCGTTCCGTTTCGCAAAGTACCAATACCTGTGTTGGTATTGGTACTTTGCAAAACGGAACGAAACGAGAGAGAAAATGCTAATATGTATTATGTAATTGAAGATGCTGACAACTACAACCATTAAATTGTACATGCAAGCATAAACGATTATTATACCCCCGTAAACGAAGTTTAGGAGGGGGTATATAGGAGTCACCTTGTACATTCGTTCGTTCGTCCGTCCGTCCGTGCACTTCGATAACTCTTTAATGGGTTAATGGATTGAATTTATTTTTGGTACACATGTATTATGATGAAATACAAGTGAAGTGCGATTTTGATTACACTATACGAATATTTGGCGGAGTTATGGCCCCTTTTGTGCGAACGGGGGTATTCTCATCACAGTGGTGATAGTTCTAGTTAGATATGAATTCCTGAAATATTTTATGTAAATACATTAAAATTCTCTCGTTTCGTTCCGTTTCGCAAAGTACCAATACCTGTGTGGGTATTGGTACTTTGCGAAACGGAACGAAACGAGAGAGAAAAGGCTAATATGTATTATGTAATTGAAGATGCTGACCACTACAGCCATCATTGTACATGCAAGCATAAACGATTACTAGATATGAATTCCTTAAATATTTTATGTAAATAAATTAAAGTTCTCTCGTTTCGTTCCGTTTCGCAAAGTACCAATACCAACACAGGTATTGGTACTTTGCGAAACGGAACGAAACGAGAGCGAAAAGGTTACATATGTGTTTTATGTAATTGAAGATGCCGACAACAAATTTAAAAAAATAGTTAGAAGGAGAATCAAATTTTATTACACGCAGTTACATGCAAGAAAATGTGCAAAATGTATTCCCTTCACAAACATACAAATTTTCCTATAATCTCAAAACATAAAAAAGGCGACTTACAGATCCAGGCTCGGCAATTATACATACATATATACAGCCATCAATGATTATTCGATATATCCAGCTCTATTGCATGTCGAGGTATCTTATGAAGGTACATGTATATATGAAGGTAAGGTACGCAGGTATGTACATTGTTATAGTGTGTTACTTGGTACCAGTAATTTCCGGTTATGGCTTTGTTAAGCTGTCGCCAATTATTTGAAAAATAACGACTTGCAGATCCAAGCTCGAGCACTATTGTTACGTACATGCAAACATAAACGATTATTAAATATGAATTCCTGACATATTTCATGTAAATAAATAAAAGTTTTCTCGTTTCGTTCCGTTTCGCAAAGTACCAATACCAGTGTGGGTATTGGTACTTTGCGTAACGGAACGAAACAATACAAAATATATTTCATTTCTTTATATTTTGGTTTTGCGTATCATGAGTTTCATCAGACATTATACATCATTCGACAGCTTAATATGTTTACAAGACTTTATATATATCCGGTACATCATATAAGGTTGCTCTGGTCCAAATACTAGTGTGATGTATGCATTTATAGTCATGCAGTGTTATGCTTTTAACTACTATGAATGTATATCAAAGAAAAGATAGGGTTTTATTCCTTTTCAACGATATATCTTACCCATTTAAATTTTTGTTTCGTTCCGTTTCGCAAAATACCAATACCCGTGTGGGTAATGGTACTTTGCGTAACGGAACGAAACAAGATTTTAACACGTTATATACTTGATGTTTTGCGCATCATGAGTTTCTTCGGACATTATACATCATTCGACAACTGATGTTTATACAGGGTTCGTGTATTTTACTATTATATATTGATTTTTAAAATTTAAATTTAATTTTTTAATTCCCCCATATTGTGCCCCTCGTTCCGTTTCGTTTCGTTCCGTTCCGTTTCGCAAAGTACCAATAGCCTGTCAGAAGCTTTGGAAAATCAATAAAGTAAGCATACATCCTTTTTTTTCAGATTTGTAATGTTTATGATAATTTTGATCGTAAACGTGATCACTTATTCTATATCTATGTCTAAATACTGTTTGAAATTCGTTAACTAAGTTATTAGTTCCCATATATTTATTAAGAGGGGTAGACCACACCCAACCCCAAATTCATGTCCATTTATCATTTTTTGTTCATGCTCATTAAAGGTCTTCATCATGACCTCTGCATTGATTCAGGTGCCATCGCCCGTATATCGGTCTATCCTCCGAGCACGTTAAAGAACCATAGGAATCTATTCGATATTAAGAGTAGGGCACGGTTCCCGGATTCCTATGTATCTGGGGCGGCTCTAAATAATCTATACTGTGTTGATGAGCCGTTAAACAACATTCAATTCAATTAAGGTGCCATCTCGCTCAAATGAGTAGTGGCAGAAAAACAATAAACGTGGCTCCAGAGTAAATGGAGTGTCTGCAATAGAATTTGCAGCATCTCTGCAGGTGAGAAGGTTCTAGGCCCATTCTCTCGATGAGTCTGGCATGTTTATTCGTGTTGAGCCTCAAACCCCAATCCAATTCAATTATTAAGACGCAATTGAAGTAATGAAGTGAAAAAGCAGAAAAAAATAAACATGCCTCCACTGAGGTTTGAACTCAGGACTCCTGGTTTACAAGACCAGTGCTCTACCACTGAGCTATAGAGGCTCATATAAATTTCGCAAAATACCTGACTTCTAATCTCTGAATCTGTGACCTGGGTACAATATAAAACCCTTTTGTTATAGAATAAATGTATTATTGGTCCCTCTTTAAGACTTATAGTTATAAATGGTATATTATAAATATCTGTTAACTGTGGCAGTTTGTAGATGTCTGTATAGGACGTAACCGTAGTTTTAAAGGGACATACATATCTTGAATTGAATATCAAACATTAAAATGTGCACATCGATTTATTAATCCTGTCATTCTGACTTTAAAACTTCTTGCATACAATTAAATAATTGAGATTTCAATTGTCTTCGTTATTCTACCAAAACAATTAAACATATTATTGTTGCAATATTATTTATATTTAGTTCTATGTACAAAACAATTTGCTTTGAACTGTTCTAATAATTAATATTAATGATTGAACAAATGGAAGTTATGTAGGAAAACTAACGGGACGCCTAAGTTTTTAAAAAATCAAGATGCCGTGTGTCCCTTTAATGCGTCCCATTTCAGCATACATATATTTTCTTTAATGTTCCATGTTGTTAAGATTCCCTACAACATGGTACACCTGAGGCTGGACGACTGGGGCTGAACCATGTTTAACCACTGAGTCCTAAGTATAATAATCATTTCTTAAAAACAGCTGTCAAAATGTGTACTATGGCTGTTTGAAGAAAACAGTTATTTTAACGAGAAGATTTAAAAAGGAAGATGTTTAACTATTTTTAAACTAGGACTCCCGGAGTGGGTCCTTATTTTACCCAATCTCATTAAAATCAGACCCTTAATCACGCTGCGATACTCTACGCTACTAAGGCTACAATAGCGGATCGTGTTTAAAGAAGACATTTGTATTGTTCTTCAGTCTTCAGGCAGTTTCTTAATGTATTTCCTGTATAACCCATAAAACGGTCTTATCATATTTTATTTTTTTCATTTTTCAAATTTTGATGTATAGACCGGGCCTTTTCGGCCTATTAGACAAGGTAGTGAAAAGGGGACTTAACCTAGCGTCCGATAGTCGATTTCTAGAGAGTTACCTAGCATGTCAGTGACACTGGCGTAATGAGAATAGTCAGGTTCATCGAGCCTCTCTCCTTTGGACCAAAAATGCAATAAAAACTGAAGCCGGAATGGGTGTATGTTAAGGTCAACCTTGGTTTCTAAATAGTGTAAATAATTCAAGTTTGTCAAATTCTAAATTCTCATATTTGTCAGTGTCCTGTCAGATATACACACAAACGCACCATAACGTCGGGGGAGCATGACCCCGCCCCCCCCCCCCCCCCCCCACCCACTAGTTGTCAGATATACACACAAACGCATCATAACGTCGGGGGAGCATGACCCCGGACACCCACCCCACCCCCACCCACTAGTTGTCAGATATACACACAAACGCACCATAACGTCGGGGGAGCATGACCCCGGACCCCCCACCCCCCCTCTTAGTTGTCAGATATACACACAAACGCACCATAACGTCGGGGGAGCATGACACCGGCCCCCCCCCCACCCACTAGTTGTCAGATATACACACAAACGCACCATAACGTCGGGGGAGCATGACCCCGGCCCCCCCCCCCGCCCCCACCCACTAGTTGTCAGATATACACACAAACGCACCATAACGTCGGGGGAGCATGACCCCGGACCCCCCCCCCCCCCCCCCCCCACCCACTAGTTGTCAGATATACACACAAACGCACCATAACGTCGGGGGAGCATGACCCCCGGAACCACTAGTTGTCAGATATACACACAAACACACCATAACGTCGGGGAAGCATGACCCATCGGACCCCCTAGTTGTCAGATATACACACAAACGCACCATAAAATCGGGGGAGCATGACCCCCGGACCCCTTAGCTTGTCGGCCTATATATACATTTCAGGCCAGCTACGCCCCTGCTTGTTGCTGTACCAATGCTATACCCCGCTACTAAGTATTCGTTTTCCCCCTTCAATGATACACTGGAATTGACTACCAACCTACACTGCAATGCTGTCAGACTTCAAACTCATTTCAAATCGAGTCACACACTCATTACGTTGTTTCACTACATTCCACAGACGCGCACCAGCACATACCACTCGTGAGGTGGTGTTGCAATATCAGTAATAGATAGAACTCATTTGACCTTTCATATGAATCATATGAAACAATTTTCAGATTCTCATATGACCTATGAATATCCTTTTTCATATGAGTTTCATATGTGGCAAGTTTGTCTATGTAGCAATGAACGTTCCCTGTTTCACAATCGTAGCATTGTATATATCCATTTCTCTCTCATTTCTCTCCTTGGTGTAGGGAAACGAAACAAAGAGTTAGATTCAATGAGATTGCTCCAAAAATAAAAGAGTATTGAAAACAACAACAGGATGACCAACAGGCAGCCATTTTGGATACGACAGAAATAAATGGCAGGTACATAAGTTCCGTATTGCCCTAATTTAATATTAAATTTCATAAAAATATTTCTAGTCGTCAAAACACTTTCCTTGGAATTCAAAATGTCAAGTGTATTGGAAAAAAAGGATAATCCAGAGTTCTGTGAATTGTATCGTTCAGGTCGTTTTTTATACTAAAGACACGCGCCAATTAAGTTACACCAGATAGATACAGAGAAATGCCTGAAAAAAAATGAACTTCTTAGATAGGAAAAGAAAAATGACTATACAGTGCTTTGGGGGGTATAGAATCACTTGGGTTAAACGTCTAATTTTAAAATGAAAGGAAAATGTTTATTTAATTTCTGATTTAGATTTACCCTTTTAGTTGTATGATAGCAAAATTTCTAAAATTATTGTCCTGAAACTGTGATTTTTTAATATGCGTTTTTGCACCAATATTCTCATAATTTCATTTTATCCTTAAAAGCACCAAACTTCAACAAGTTACCTTAATTGATGATTGCATTTTGACTTTTGTCCCTAACATTTGTTAAAACAGCAAAATTTATTTTTGAGTTTATTGTGACAGTATGAATATTTCGTTTCAAAAACACACTTCAGTCATTCAGGTAGTATAGAATCATTTTTTCTGAGAATTGTTGCACGTAGTGATATATTTTGCATGGGAAAATGTCCCAAATAATTTCACCGTTGAATAAATGTATGCTTATATGATATATCTTCAAGCCTGGAAAGTTTTAAAATAATCTAAAATATATGAGCTGAGAAAATTGAATTTAAACAGGAAATGATTCTTTACTACCAATGATTCTATACACCCCAAAGCACTGTATTGGATTCGAGCGAAAAAATACTTAAAAGGAATTATTAAAGAATTTAAACAAAACATCAATACAATAGATCGAGAATTAGTTATGAATTAGTTATACATAAAAAGATGTAATTATTGTTTTGTTTCTGTGCGTGTTTTTGGTTGATTGTGTTCCTTTTATACTGAAAGAAAAAAGAAACGCATAATCAAACACTGGCCTTACACTTAATATTCCAGATATATCTCAACGTGTTTTGTACAAAAAGCGTTTACAATTAATTAATTATTATTAAATAACTACAGCAAGGACAGTTCTGTCATGTAGTAGACCTTTTAATCAAAGTATACTTTGTTACACGAAATTTTATAAATGTTGAAGTTTCGCTTGAAAAAGTCGAGCCATTTCAGTATTGTGCTTAATGTTAAATTATTGCAACGTTTAAAGCCTAAATTTGTTCACCTTCGCATTATGTCGATAAACTATTGGTGTGTTCGGTGCTGTTTAAACCTACTTTCCGATAGGACAGGCCTGCACATTTCGATTAGCAGTATCATACATTGTATAGCGGAAATACCCACTATGCGTTTCTTTTTCTTTTCAGTATATACTTTTTTCTAGCCAGAAAAAAATAACCATGCCTCCACTGAGGTTTGAACTCAGGACCCCTGGTTTACAAGACCAGTGCTCTACCACTGAGCTATAGAGGCTCACGTGTCTGTCGGATCACACCTGGTATAATGAATCGAATCGTCGCCGTATGTGACTTGGGCAAATAAAACCCTTTTGTTATCAAATAAATGTGATATTGATCACTCTTATATGGTTAACCTAGCCTTACATCAGTGGTATGTTACACGATATGTTAGCGGTAGATTTCGATTTATTGGAAGAAAACCCTTTAATGTGTCCCTTTTCAGTATGTATTGATCTAAGGGATTTATTTGCTCCAATTATCCTCATTTTTTCTTCATAATTATCCATGTTTTAACGGGACACGCGGAAATCTTGAAGTGTTATTAGCGTCTCATTTTATTTATCCTGTATCACATGTTTGATATAATTAAATACAATTTTGAGTTCCCTTGTTTCGGCGTGTTCTGCCATCGGTTTAACTATATTATTGGTGCAATATATTCAACAGCTAATATTATGAAGAAGAAACAAATTAAACGATTTTTATAATTAATAGATCGATCAAATGCAATTAGAGCTAGATAGAAAAACTAACGGGACGTCGTGACATTTAAAAAACCTATATAATGCTATATACAAACATGGGACCCCTGGGGCTGCAGCATGTTTTACCCCTCAAATTTATTTTTTCACAAGCATAAGTCCTTACTATAACGATCATTTCTTAAATACAGCTGCAACAATCTGTACAATGATTCTTCTAGATAATTGAATTGAATTGAATTGGGGTATTAAGGCGCACCAACACATGAAAGGTTATACGGCGCCTAACAGGAATGAACATGCCAGGCTCATCCTCCATGTACATCGAGATACAATATGGGGAATGGGTCTAGAATATTCTCACCCTGAACTGCAGAGTTGCTGCAAATTCTATTGTAGACACTCCATTTACGCTGGAGCCATGTTATAGTTTTTCTGCCACTGCTCTAGTTATATGAGCGAGATGGCACCTGAAACAATGCAGGGTCATGATGAAGACCTTTGATGAGTATGAACAAAAATGATAAAATGAACATGAATTTGGGGGTGGGTGGGAGCTGGGGGTGGGGTGGGGAGGGGGTTCTACCCCTCTGCCTTCCCCTCCAACGGGATCTGCAGTGGCCCTATTCCTTGCGCCGTAACCAAACGGGGCCCCCGGAACCACACGGGGCTCTTCTAGATAAAGCAGTTGCTTTTAATGAGAAAAGAAAATCTTAGATAAAAAACATATTTTAGTATAATTATCTTCAATCTTCGGTGGGGCCATATTTTACCCACGGGACATCTTTTGAACATCTCAGTAGTCAAGGGATTAACAATCATGTCTAAGTATAGGATAGAGCATGAGTTTTGCACGTGTACGGGGAGATAATGCACGAGCGTTAGCGAGTGCATTATCGTCCGTACACGTGCAAGACTCATGCTATATTGTATTTGTACCACAATAACTAACATATGCTGTGTATATCCTCGTGTATTACAGGATGCATAGTGTGTATTTAGGATATTGTGGTACAAAGGATACTTATATCACAATAGCCTAAATACACACTATGCATCGTGTAATACCCGAGGCTATACACAGCATAATTATGTTAGTTATTGTGGTATAAATACAATAGAGCATGAGTCTTGCACGTGTACGGACGATAACGCACTCGCTAACGCTCGTGCATTATCTCCCCGTACACGTGCAAAACTCATGCTCTATCCTATACAAATATACTGAAAGGAAAAAGAAACGCATAATCAAAAAATTACCTATACTACACTAATATATATACACCTAGTTCCACGTAATATCCAAATATATCTCAATGTGTTTTGTACAAAAAGGGGCTACAACTAATTACAGAAAGGACAACTCTGTCATGTAGTAGACCTTTCAATCAAAGTATACTTTGTTACACGAAATTCATAAATGTTGAAATTTCGCTTGAAAAGTCAAGCCATTTTAGTATTATGTTTAATGTTAAGAGACTGCAAAGTTTAAAGCCTAAGTTTGCTCACCTGCTTGAGTCAAATGCGCATTCTGTAGATAATGAAACTTTAAAGGGGTAACCATTTGTGTGTTCGGTGCTGTTTAAACCTTCTTTCCGAAAGGACAGGCCTAATGTCGCCCTGTATCATTCGATTAGCAGTAGCATAGTAAACATACAATATATAGCGGAAATACCCATTATGCGTTTCTTTTTCCTTTCAGTATACAATATATACGGTTCTTGAGAAGATTTCTTAATAAGTTTCCTGTATATCTAATAATTTGACCCAAAATGTGAAGCCTGGCTTTACCCCAGGGGCTTCATTTTACATGTT
The DNA here is from genome assembly GCA_037043455.1 of Cyrtodaria siliqua. Classification (NCBI taxonomy): domain Eukaryota; kingdom Metazoa; phylum Mollusca; class Bivalvia; order Adapedonta; family Hiatellidae; genus Cyrtodaria; species Cyrtodaria siliqua. Next base: position 218,791 of record JAWPHD010003166.1, read on the forward strand.
TCTGCATATCAGTGAGATGCCTAACTGTTTAATTCACCATATAGTGTGTAAACTGCCTTAATTAACCCTGGTGCGTGACATAAGATAAAACGTTATGCCATTGGCTAGAGTATTTGTTCTATAAAACTATATGTTTCAAAATGAATAGCAATAAACGCCTGACTACCTGCTCGTAGGATCCAACCATATAATTAATTATTTAGAGAAAAAAAGGATAACAGGCGGCCACTCTGGATATGACAGAAAATATGGCATTTACATTAGATTTAGTTCCGTATTGCTCTAAATAAATGCTAAATTTCATAAAAATATCTCTAGTGGTCAAAACACGTTAAATGTTTTATTTAAAAAAATGGAATAAACATTCATAATTCAGTGTTCGTCATTTGTATCATTCGGGTCATCGTGTGATACTAGAGCACGGTTATCACCCATGTCCGACACCAAAGTGCGTTTCCGTTACATTTTGTGATACTAGAGCACTGTTATCACCCATGTCCGACACCAAAGTGCGTTTTCGTTACATTTTGTGATACTAGAGCACGGTTATCACCCATGTCCGACACCAAAGTGCGTTTTCGTTACATTTTGTGATACTAGAGCACCACGGTTATCACCCCGGTCCGACACGAAAGTGCGTTTTCGTTATGTTATATGGACGTCCGAAAAATAAAACGAAGTGCAAACAAAGAAATGTATTCACAATTTGTTATCAATAGACGCTTGCTTTTTCTTGTTCTTGTTATAATTTGTGTTCCCTCACAGCTGGAAAACCATCGCTAGACCGTAATTGTGCGCCACAGTCGTATGATGTTCACACACGCACGAACCATTTGGTTTTAAAATAACAACTCAACATCGTCTTTTCTATACCAGCTTCTCCGAGAAATGTCGTCCTCGGCATTAGCAAGGAAAACTATACATCCGAATAATTATATCAAATATTCAAGAACACAATTACGTAAAATAAGAATTTACCAAACTGTAATGGTTCTTTGAATCTCGTATATCAACATGTAGCAATAAATACAACAGTGTTAGAATAGTTGATTCAATACACTTATGATATTAACCGTGATCTTGCTCAAAAATAAATATAATTCAAGACATAATTCGTAAATCTCAGGATAATGGTAAAGACGCTCAATCCTCAAGTCAACGGTCTTGCAATATAATTAAAACATTCCTATTTAACTGTTACCTCAAAATTACGGACTGTATTGACAAGACGATCTCTAATGTTAAGACACTCTTTGAACAAATTAGTTGTCCTGTCTCTTCCCGGGTGACCTGTGTCGTCATGGAGTGGTTGGAACACATTCTTCCTAGTTGATTCCGGAAGAACGATCTGTTATATTGGCTCGTCGGGTATGGTAGTTCTGTGGTCGCCAAATGGTATCCTGTTGCACTCAGAGAAACCCAGATTTCCTACTTTTCTTTGTCACTTACAGCCATCTCCACCGGCCAGTAACCCGCCTTAAACCGCCTTGAGATCTAACTTGGTGAAGTATTGGGACCCAGCAAGAAGATGAGGTGTGTCGTCGATTCTTGGGATCGCATACGCATCAGTCTTCGTTCGGTTATTTAATTTCCTGAAGTCCACACATAATCTTATTGGTCCGTCTTTTTACGTACAATCACTACGTAGAGGAGAATGGACATCATTTCTTGTAAATGTTCTCGGACCTCATTTATGAGTGAGACCTGGTGGACCCCTTCTATATAGGTCGCCCATCTTCCAGCTTGATCTCTTGTTTGACAATGTCTGCGTTTCCTAGATCTAGTGGACTTTGCGAAAATGCTCCTTTCCACTTGTAGAACAGATCTGTAAGTTGTTCTTTCTGGTCATCACTACTGATATGTTCTAAATCCATTTTCACTTTTTCTAAAATGGTTTTCTTCTCATCTTCATATGTAGTTGTATCATTATTCTGTAAACCAGAGCACGTCGGTGACAATGGCGCCCGACTTGGGGCCAGTAGATCGTTCACAGGCCTTCTAAAGTCTCTGGTTTCATGTTTTTCATATTAAACTCTACATGATACCATTTGTTGATCCATATTGATCCCAAAGGCGAAGCCATTTTGGCCGAGTTTATGTATATATATTAACATGTATAGGGTTTCCATGTATACCTCTTTATACAAACATGGTGACTTCTAGGACGGGGCCGTTTTTTACTCGGGCACACTTCAAAGTTATTTTCTTCTAGCCATAAAAAAAGCATGCCTCCACTGAGGTTTGAACTCAGGACCCCTGGTTTACAAGACCAGTGCTCTACCACTGAGCTATAGAGGCTCATATGTCTAACTCATCATATCTGACTACTTATCTCTGAATAAGTTACCTGGGCAAATGAAACCCTTTTGTTATCAAAACAGATGATATCGATCCCTCTGTCGTGAGGTTATCCTATGCTTACATAAATGATATACATTGCAATATCTATTAACTGTGACTGTAAATTTCGATTTATAGGACCAAAACCCTTCTCAGTTTTATTGACCTTAGGAACTATATTTGCACGAGTTCTCCAGGGTTTAAAGTAGTCATCCCGCCAATAACAGCCAAAGTGTACATGTACAACGTTTCTCTTGATGACGATATATATGTATACAGTTTGTACATTTTGAGATCCAAACTCTATAGACACAATATAAACTTCTTAATTTTCCCGTTATTTGTCTTGACTATACAACTCCATATAACTCCATATACAAACATGGGATCCCTGGGACTGGATCACTGGCGCTGGACCATGTTTTACCACAGAGGACTTAATTTGAACAAAATGAATCATTAGTATAACGGACGGACGGGCGAACGGACAACGCCAGGCCATACCATATTTGAAATAGTCATATACAAATTAACATGAATCCACTGAGGTTTGAAATCATGACCACTGATTTACAAGACCATTGCTCTACCACTGAGCTATAGAGGCTCAGTGTGTTCCAACCATACCTGGACTAATGAACTGGCAACAAAGGAAACCATTTTGTTATAATAATGATATTGATCCGTCTTCTACATATATGGTTACCTAATTGGTATAGTATAATATCTGTCAGTTGTGGGTGTTGGTAGATTTCGATTTATAGGATCAAAACCTTTTAATGTGTCCCTTTTCAGTATATATTTACCTTAATAGGGACTTTATTTAGGAACATTTCTTAATTATTTATAATATTACACTATATAAAATCATTTGTCCCCAAAGGCGAAGCCATTTTTACTTCGTTTTCATAGACATGTTTCTCCATATCAATGAGATGTTTTATAACAAACATAAATGATAATATCAAAAGCAGGTTGTTTCCTATATATAAAGCAGGTTGTTTCCTATATATAAAGCAGGTTGTTTCATATATATAAAGCAGGTTGTTTCCTATATATAAAGCAGGTTGTTTCGTATATATAAAGCAGGTTGTTTCCTATATATAAAGCAGGTTGTTTCCTATATATAAAGCAGGTTATTTCCTATATATAAAGCAGGTTGTTTCCTATATATAAAGCAGGTTGTTTCCTATATATAATAATATGTGTACATGGAAAGCATTAAACGTCCTCTCCCTATTTCACAATTGTAGGAACCAAAATATAAAATTGATTATTGGAAAAGAACCGAAATTCTGCTAACAATAGGTCTACAACAATAAAACTGCGCATACATCTTTAACATGAATACATACATTTTATCTCTGATTCATACTTTTTGAATTATGTCTCTTTGCAAAAGGTTTAACCTTGCCAACGACGGGCGTATGCTAGACGATTCTCTTGTTGTTTTATCCACGGGGGATAAATTCTGACAAACAACTGAACAGGTTTAGATAAACATGTTTGATTGTTCTCCCTATGTTTCTATTTACACAAACAGATAACTTCCGGAACGGGGACATTTTACACCCCGAGCACAAACTTTAAAGTGTTTTTTTCTTGCTGAAAAAAAAACAAGCATGCCTCCACTGAGGTTTGAACTCAGGACCCCTGGTTTACAAGACCAGTGCTCTACCACTGAGCTATAGAGGCTCACATGTTGTTCACATCATACCTGACTACTAACATCTCAATATGTTACCTGGACAAATGAAACCCTTTTGTTATCAAATAAATATGATATTGATCACTCTGTTGTATGTTATCATATGCTTTTACGTACATGGTAAATTATTACCATATCTGTTAGCTGTAACTTTTGGTAGATTTCCTGTTGATAATGAGTTATATGATCAAAACCATGGAATGTGTTTTGACCTCAGGGATAAATTTGGATAAATTCTCCATGTTTGTTTAGGCTTTCCCTATACAACTCTATAATTATACAAACTGTGCATGATTGGATAATGTTTTACAACATACTATAACAAACATGAGTCATAAATATACCGATAATGTCTGAAAAACCACTGTCAAACTATGTACAATGGTTTTTAGAAAGAATGAGTTATTGTAATGAGATTTTAAAATCTGACTATTTTCAAACTTAGGACCCCGGAGTGGGACAATTATTTTACCTTCGAGACATTATTTGAAAATCTCCGCAGTCAATGAAATACCAGTCAGTAGGTTTTGACTTTATTTTGTAATGATCTCTAGTTATTAAACAGTATCATATTTTCCCATCCCAACATAAGATTTTCTGAAAAGGACAAGGTATGCTTTGAGCCAAAACTTTCTTTTTCTTAAATTCTTTCTGTAAACAAAGTTACACAGTTTTACAGCAATAAAATGCGAAGAAAATCATAAGCGCAGTCATGCTTTTTGATAACTTTCAGAACATTATTCTACCGACATTTTGTTTATAGATATCCCTATGAACATATAAAGAAATCAAATATCTACCAGGGTCGTATCTACCAGGGTCATGTGAATGCAGGAAGGACACCTCGGGGTAGAGAGTGATAATATACAAACTTCTAGGACCCTTTTACAACCATTTTGAACAAACTACGAATCATACTTTCGTAAGGGAAGCCTAAGATTTTACCCCAGTTTCCAAGAAAAAAAATTATACGTAAAGAACGCGACTATGCGGTGAGGGCATTTTATCCACAAAAAAATATCCTTGGCCAAATAAAACACATATTCGAAAAAACATGAAGTCACCGTGTTAATGTTGTGGAGTGCATGAAAATGTCAAAGAAATGCACTAAGTGCCATATTTTACAGCAATAATACGAAGAAAATCATAAGCGCAGTCATGTTTTTTTGAAAACCTTCGGAACATTATTCTACTGACATTTTTTTATATAAATATCCCTATGACCATAGGAAATCAAATATCTACCAGGGTCATATCTACCAGGGTCATGTGAATGCAAGGAAGGACACCTCGGGGTAGAGAGTGATAATATACAAACTTCTAGGACCCTTTTACAACCTTTTGAACAAACTACGAATCATACTTCCGTAAGGGAAGCCTATGATTTTACCCCAGTTTCCAAGAAAAAATTCATGCATAAAGAAAGCGACTATGCGTTGAGGCTATTTTTATTAAAAAAAAATTATCCGTGGCCAAATATTTTGTGTATAGTTTTTATCTTTAGGCCAAATTATGGGACACCTGGTTCCGTATTCATAAAACAACTTAAGTGGAAAATAGTACTTAAGTAAAAAGTTTAGATTTTTACATATTTTTAAATATCCTCATAAACCTCTCTGGGAACACTACAATCAATCTATTTTAAGATAAACTATACTGAACCAACAGCTAACGGACCAGTAGACAATACCCCTTTACTATCTCAATAATAACAATCAATAAATCAACACAAATGTCATTCTGAACGAGACCAAATATCATGGTCAATAACGACTGTAAATTTATACATAATATATATTCAAATCACCTGTCTCCAACGGTTACCAGTCTGCATATAATAAGTTCATGCATTAAAGGTATTGTCCTACTGGTACGTTAGATGTTTGGTTCAATACATATAGCTGTAGGCTTTATTTATCCATACCATTATAAAACACTATTAAGAACAAGTCTTAAATATATTTTAAAAAAAATGTGTTTAAAAATTGATAAAATTGCACTTTAAGTCAAAACTTTGCTAAGAAGCTTTATGGACTCTGGAACGGGGCAGTTTTTTTTCATCCGGGACTAACAGACGTTATAGTTAATTTTCCATCCAGAAAAAATAAGGCATGCCTCCACTGAGATTTGAACTCAGGACCCCTGGTTTACAAGACCAGTGCATCTACCACTGAAGCTATAAAGCTCACATGTCAATCTTTCATATCTCTCAATATGTTGCCTGGACAAATAAAACTATTTTGTTATTAAATACTCTGTTATATGCTTATCATAATTATGCTTACATGCATGACTATGGTATTATAATATATGTTAGCTGTGACTTTTGGTAGATTTGATGTTGATATAATAGAATGAAATTATACGATCACAACTACGTAATGTGTTTTTGACCTCAGGGACTTCATTTGGATAAATTCTCCATGTTTGTTTTTGGAGGTTTTCCCTATACAACTCTATATGATGATGTCAAAAGCAGGTTGTTTCCTATATATATAAATAATACGTATGCATGCAGAGCATTAAACGTCTCCTCCCTATTTCACAATTGTAGGACTCAAAAATAAAATTGATTTTGAAAAAAGAACCGAAATGGTCAGTCATTCTTGCAAACAAAATTTATTCGGGAATATAACCGTGATTGTGGGTAATAACTTTCAAAGTATTAGATCTACAACAATAAAACTGCGCATACATCTTTAACATGAATACATTTTATCTCTGATTCATACTTTTTGAATTATGTCTCTTGCAAAAAGATTTAACTTGCCAACGACGGGCGTATATGGCCCCGCTAGACGATGCTCTTGTTGTTTTATCCACGGGTAACATTTGTGACAAACAACTTAACATGTTTTGTTTCTCCCTATGCATCCCTTTATACAAACAGATGACTTCCGGGACGGGACATTTTACACCCACGGACACAAAACTTTTAAAGTTTTTTTTTCTTGCCATGCCTCCACTGAGGTTTGAACCTCAGGACCCCTGGTTTACAAGACCAGTGCTCTACCCACTGCAGCTATAGAGGCTCACATGTTTATCACATCACACCTGACTACTAACATCTCAATATGTTACCTGGACCAAATGAAACCTTTTTGTTATAAAATAAATATGATACTGATCACCTCTGTTATATGTTATCATATGTGTTTCCGCATAGGTTGCTGTCAAGAAAAGCTCTGTAAATTAGTTTGACCAGACACAGATCTAAGAACAATAATATTTCTGTGGACCAGACACAAGCTATCCGAAAAACTACTTGAGAAGTTTTGAAAAGCCTCCTCCAAAAAGTCGAAAAATTTTGTCAACAAACTATATTATATACAAGGTATGACAGCCGCCACCAAAGTTATGACCTCCAGGGAGACAAAAAAACGCGAACTTGATAGTTTAGTAACTAGAGATCATTGTCCCACTCCGGGGGTCCTAAGTTTGAAAATAGTCAGATAGAAATCTTTTTTAAAATTCTCATTACAATAATTCATTCTTTCTAAAAACCATTGTACATAGTTTGACAGAGAATTTATCCACATTTATCGCTGAGGTCAAAACACATTACATGGTTTTGATAATATAATTCATATATTATATCTACATGGTTTTGATCATTTAATTCATATATTATATCAACATGAAATCTACCAAAAGTCACAGCTAACAGATAAGATAATAATTTACCATGTACGTATAAGCAT